>JBAMCJ010000833.1:0-78281 GCA_037075205.1 Drosophila prostipennis
TTAAGAAATTAAAAATTTTTTTTTTTTTAGAAATTTTATTTTGAATGAAGAGGTTTTAGAGGAATTAATGCAAAAGACATGAAGTCAATCGGATTCATATAACCGGAGATACAGATTTTAAATGAGAGGGTACTTTTTCAAATTTGACGATTTTTGGCTAACTCAAAAAAATTGTAACTAAAAAAATAATTTTTTTTCGGTCTAATCCTGATACACGTGTTTACTTATTTTCCGAATAGAACGTGTAAAAAAAGTTTCAGGCAAATCAAAAATGTGAAATTTTTTTTTTGGCTAAATCTGTTTGGTTTGTAAAAGAACGGCCCACATGTGACATGTCATTTGGCACTCGTGACGCACTCGTGACATTCCATAGAGAAATTTGTTCGAGATGTCCTACCCCGTACCATAGTGACAGCTTGAATGACATTTTTTCGAAGTCACCGGTGATATCACCAGTGCCTTATACGAATTGGTCATATGAGACGTCACCACCCTGTGACATGTCACGCATGATTTCACGAGTGATTTCTTCTAAAAGGTCATCAGCAATTTCATTCCAAAAAAAAAAATTCCATACAAATTATTATATTTTCATTTCATTTATTTAATTTTATTTATTTCAATTTATTTATTTACATTTCTTATTAATTTTTTTTTTTAAATTGTGTTATTTAAATTTTGGAAATTATTATTATTGTTATTTCTAGATTTTTGCTTAACTAATTTATTTTTAATATTAAGTAAGGCCTTTCTTAGGCACTTATCAGGGCCTTCCGGATTGTGGATTGTTTAAAAAAAGTACTACCATTTGTATTTAATATTTTTTTGCAAAATACAAATCACTTTCAACATTGGTGCAAGTTAAAGTTAAGTCTATCACAATATCTTACATTTAAGGTAGCACTTACCTGACTTTAATTTATGTATATATCACTTGTCACAAAATATTTAATTAACCACGCAAAACACTCCTTCTCTCAGAAAACCTTTAAAAATAATGCGATGCACCAAGTCTTCTTCTTACCCCTTCAACCGATTTCTTTTGTTTCATCTTCGCTGTTGGCGCGTGCCAATGCTCCTATACCCTTTTTAAAGCGGTATATATCCGACTAAATAATTTGTATTTGTTCAGTAAAAACGCAATTTCCTAAAACTGTTACTGTTATAATATTTAAATAAATATTAATGGACCATTTTTTTTTAAACTAAACTAAAAAATGAACTTATAAAATCAAGTTAAATAAAAAATTAAATTAGGTAAATGTATTGTTTAAGTAAACTCAAATTTTATGAATAAACATTTTAGGTTTATAACAGGAAATTAATTTGTTTATTTCGAAATATAATAATGCTCCTAAAATGTAAGGGCATACACATGTCGCTGCTTCACGAAAATTATTCCAAAGAGTATGACGGACCGGTTTAAATTTGTCTCTGCTACCGCCGAGTGCAGGCAGATTATAAGACCGAAAAAGAGAGAGCAATATATGAATATCGGCTTCCCTTTCGTCCACGATAGATTTCCTCCGCAGTCTTCTACGCTGCGCCGACTTCTCTGCTGACGTCGGCAGCGGCCGTTCGTTTGGCCTAATGAATTTGTCATGTGTCACCACTCCAGAACTGAAGGGGAGGGATTGCCCTACAGCCCTTCCTCCTGTCAATTTTTCTTTGGTTCTGATTATTTGTTTCTTGTTTTTGGTTGGTTTTGTAGTTTTAGTTGTTTTTGTCGTTTCGGATTTATTTTATTTTTATAGTGATCTTGATGTTTGTGAATTAGATCTTCAGTACACCAGTTAATCACCTTAATAAATTATTTCATTTATTAATTTCCATTAAAAATTTTACACGATCACTGTTTTGTGTTGGATGTTTTAACTTTAAAAAAATTAAATTAATAAAAAACTTGAGTTCTTGGCTGCGCGAGTTCCGTTGGTAAATTTAACTTTATTTTTCAATAAATTTTTATTTTTGGAACTTTTGAAGGACACAGCCCCAACGTTGGGCGCCAATTAAATTTGATCGTATAGGTTGATTGAAAAAAATATAATTTTTATTTTTTAAATTTAACATTATTGGTAATAGACCTTAATTCAGTGAGTTACACTAATACATCAAGACACTTTTAATTTTGATTCTTACTTATGACCGATCGCGGTTGCAATCCGAATAAGACTGACTTCTTAATTCTAAAATCTTCTCCAACGAACCTCGGCCATAAGCTTTTCTTTTTTAAGCTTCTAGAACTTTGATTTTTTTTTAAGGGGGGACATCTAGGTAACAGGGAAAAAAAAAGCGGATTTTCTGGATCGAATAAATCGAAAACAAAATGGCGGCTGTGCAGCATTTCTTCGTAGGCCCTTTTTTGTTAAAGGGGGTCCATGGCCGGACACCTAACGTCCTTAATTTTTGATCAAAAAAAAAAAAAAAAATTTGGTTAGTTTCTATACCTCAACAGCTATCGACGGACGTAGGATTTTGTCGATATATTGATTTTTTGCAAAATGGTGAGTGATTGAAAAAAAGTA
This sequence comes from Drosophila prostipennis, assembly GCA_037075205.1. Taxonomy (NCBI): domain Eukaryota; kingdom Metazoa; phylum Arthropoda; class Insecta; order Diptera; family Drosophilidae; genus Drosophila; species Drosophila prostipennis. Next base: position 2,526 of record JBAMCJ010000833.1, read on the forward strand.
GCATTTTTTCAAATAAAAAACGTCACAAAATTGTTGATAAAAAAAAGTAAGCAAAATAAAAAAAATCCTGCGTCTGTCGATAGACATAGGTATTTTGAATATACTGTCAAAAATTGAGATCGATCGGTTAAGATTTGTTCGAGTTATGTGTCCGGCCGCCTCAAAAAAAGTGGTTTCGAGAAAAACGCGTTTGAAGTTTTAAGGTGCCCGGGATATACATGTGAGGCATCGCCGCAGAATGGAAAATTTCGACACTTAGACACTTTTGCCGGACTCTATCTTTTGGTATGTTATTTTTAAGAACCTAAAGCATTTTTTAAGCGAAAAAAAAATTTTCAATTTTTTAAAAATTCTACCTAGATGTCCCCCCTTAAATAAAAGCTTATGCTGAAACTGTCGCATCTCGTTGTGAAATTAAATTATGCTGACCGATGCAATTTTGATTGAAAATTGGAACGCAATACTTTTGGCTTTGAACGTGAGAGTTTGGCTTCGAACGGAAGCTGTTGTTTACTTTACGATAGGTTTATTTATCTTAGCAGGACGGTCAAGTGCGGCCCTCGAAGTTAATGAAAAAGGTGAAGACGGAATCGTAAACAAAGGCAAAGGGAATTTAGCTGAGATTGAATTTAAAAATTTGCTTATTAATTCCATAAATGGAACCGTTTCACGGGCTTGATAGCTTGTACATATGTAAAAAAAAAATTAACTTTTCGATTTTAAAAATCTAAACCGCTGCACGATCAAGATGATTTTTGGATCATTAGTTATTCTTTGGCCCAAATGCAAATGCTTAAGTTTAATTTTTAAAGTTTTTAACATTTTTTAAGTATTTTTAATGAATTTATTTAGATTTTGTAAGTTATTGCGATGCATTTTGTGGGAGTCTACCGAGAGAGCGAAAACCAGAGAGCGAATGCCAGGAGAGCGACGGCCGAGAGAGCAACAACCAAGAAAACTGATGAGGGGAAGTGGTAGTGCTGTGAGGAAAAGGGAAGGGGAAAAGGGCAATTTAAGTTTAAATTTGTTTTGGATTTTAAAAACGTATACTGCTGCTCCGATTAATATTATGCTTAAATGCTTAGGTTATATTTTTCAAATTGTATTTTGAATTTTGTAGCAGAAGAAAAAGCCCTATTTAATTTCCGTAATGGAAGAAAATTTAAAATTACTACAAAAGCAAAGGCAAGTTCCGAATTAACTATTAATCTTAAGATTCGAACTCTTGACCAAATACGTTTGTACATATGTATATTTGGATATGTTTTGATTTGCTTACAATACATGTACAATACAATAAATACCCTTCAGTTCTGGCATCACATTTCGGTGACAATTCATTAGGCCAAACACCAAGCGCTGTCGACGTCGGCACAGCGTCGACGTGCAAGAAAGAGAAGCCGATATTTATATATTGCGCTATCTTTCCTTGTCTTATAATTAGCCTGCACTCGACGCTAGCCGAGACAAATTTCGGCGGGTCCGTTATTCTCTTATTAGAAACCAAAATTTGGCCGGAACCATTTTTGTGACGCAGCGACATGTGTAAGCCCTTTCATTTGAGTGTCATTATTGTATTCCGAAACAAAAAAAATTAATTTCGTTTTATAAACTTAAATTGAATTTACTTTAAAACAAGAAAGAACGCTATAGTCGGATGCCCGACTATCAGATACCCGTTACTCAGCTAAAGGGAGTGCGAGGGAGGTGGAGATAGAAAACTTTGATCACGCATAACTTTTTAACGACTGGTACCATTTGAAAAATTTCTTCTACATTTCGATGGGTATTGATAAACACAATAAAACTGCATTTTTACTTTTCCGAAATATTTAAATTTTTAAAATCGTTATTAATCGAATGGGGGCGTTAGAGGGGGCATGACACCTTTTTGAAACAAACTTGCGCTGCGTAGGAACTCCGTTTGTACATATGTATATTTGGATATGTTTTGATTTGCTTACAATAAATGTACAATACAATAAATACCCTTCAGTTCTGGCATCACATTTCGGTGACAATTCATTAGGCCAAACACCAAGCGCTGTCGACGTCGGCACAGCGTCGACGTGCAAGAAAGAGAAGCCGATATTTATATATTGCGCTATCTTTCCTTGTCTTATAATTTGCCTGCACTCGACGCTTGCCGAGACAAATTTCGGCGGGTCCGTTATTCTCTTATTAGAAACCAAAATTTGGCCGGAACCATTTTTGTGACGCAGCGACATGTGTAAGCCCTTTCATTTGAGTGTCATTATTGTATTCCGAAACAAAAAAAATTAATTTCGTTTTATAAACTTAAATTGAATTTACTTTAAAACAAGAAAGAACGCTATAGTCGGATGCCCGACTATCAGATACCCGTTACTCAGCTAAAGGGAGTGCGAGGGAGGTGGAGATAGAAAACATTGATCACGCATAACTTTTTAACGACTGGTACCATTTGAAAAATTTCTTCTACATTTCGATAGGTATTGATAAACACAATAAAACTGCATTTTTACTTTTCCGAAATATTTAAATTTTTAAAATCGTTATTAATCGAATGGGGGCGTTAGAGGGGGCATGACACCTTTTTGAAACAAACTTGCGCTGCGTAGGAACTCCGAGGATCTGCATGCAAAATGCCAGTCTTCTAGCTTTAATAGCAGGGTTTAAAAATGCTGTTAATGCTTCCTATGTTTTGCTTTTACTGTGCTACTGCTGTGAAAGTTTTTGGAAGTCCGGAAGGAAAGTCGAAGCAAAATCAACGACAGGCAAAGTCGAATGTTAAAATTTCGTCGGCAGCAATGTTATAGCAGGATTTTACATTTGAAAGCAATAAATCGGTCTTGATATATAAATGTAAATTAACATTTTCCATGTTTAAATTTATATATATACTAGCAAAGTGGGCCGCAGCTTCGCCCGCGGAAATTAAGATTGAAAATTACGCAAATATGTATGTATGTATGTAGAATAGCTACATATATTGACATACCTTTACCTTTACTACTTATTTAAAATTTAAAAAATTACCAAGTTTTAGCCTAAAAACCAAGAAATCATTTTATCAGAACTTTGTTCCTTAGTTTCCACAAAAACAACATATTATGTCCTACACTCAAAAAAAAAAACTTGGTAAAATTAACCAATATAATTATAATTATTAAACAGTCCTCAACCACAAAAATGTTCAAATCTACCAATTAAATTATTACTTTCACAACAACAAATATACACAATTCGCATATACACACACTCAAAGCAAAAACAAAATACAAGTAACTATTTTTTTTTAGTTACGTCACAATCTGTATACGTAAATTTTACGAATAAAATTTTTTTGTGTGTATGCAAACTATTTAAAAAAAAAACAAAAACTTGCAAAAACAACCATTGTCCTTCCTTCCAATCCATTCCATACCATTCCTTTGGATTGTTTGCATAAGTTAAGAATTCGGTTTGACGATTTATTATAGAGTGACTAAAAATGCTGCACACAGGCAGAACCAGAACTTAAAGAAGAAAGAGAATTCTTACTCGTTACATTAGTGTAAAACTCAGAAAAAGGAATAAGATATACAGTGGTGCATATGCAAATATTTTCAACACTTCTTCTCACCGCGGTATATCCAATTCAAGAGATTCTTTTTTAGTTTAACCCTAGTGAAGTAATACATTTTGTGTGCTTAACTTTACATAGAGCTTTAGTTAGCACATCTGAAATCATATTTTCGGTTGGAACATATTCAATATCAATTACTTTCTTTTTATATAAATCTCTTATGAAATGATACTTGATATCTATATGTTTACTTCTAGCATGAAAACTCGCATTCTTAGCTAAACATTGAGCGCTCTGATTGTCACTGTAGATCATCAATGTTGGCGCCGTCTCGAAACCCATCTCAAATATCAGCTTCAGCACGTAAGCAGCCTCCCTAGCTGCTGTTGAAAGCGCCACATACTCAGCCTCCGTGCTACTGAGTGCTATGATGCTCTGCTATTTCGACTCCTACGAAAACGCTGCTCCAGCCAAAAAAATCGCCCAACCGCTGAACGATTTGCGGTCAGTACAGTCACCTGCCCAGTCTGCATCCATAAAGCAGTGAACAGGCACACCAGTTCGAACAAAGTGCAACTTCAAGCCCGAAGTTCCTTTTAGGTAATGCAGGACGCGTTTAGCAGCCACCTCATGTTCCTTATGGGGGTGCAGTGCTCTGAGCCAACTTTGCCACACAATGTACAATGTCTGGCCTCGTAGTCATTGCTAGGTACAGCAGTGATCCAATAAGCGATTGATACTGCTTCTGGTTAACTCGTGGACAGTCTTCCAAAATGCATTGGTTCTGATAACCAACCTCCAAGGGCGTTGCAGCCGGCGATATAATGCTTATGGCCAATTGCCACACTACCCGTCTCTCCATTCCGCTCGATCTCCATGCCAAAAAAGTGATTCAGCTCTCCGCCGTCTACTACTGAAAATTCCCGTGCGATTTGAAGTTTTATGTCGACAAGGTCTTCTTTTCTGGAACAAGCAATAATTAGATCATCGACATATACAACAATTAAGTTAAATTTTTCGCCGTGGTTCTTGGTATAAATGCATGGCTCACTGGGACATTGTACAAAACCAATACGCTGAAGAGTACAATCCAATTTTTGGTTCCATTCCGCCCACTCTGCTTCAGACCGTATAAAGACTTGTGCAACCTTAACACCCTTTTTGGATACGCTGTGTCCACGAACCCTTCCGGTTGCCGCATGTAGACTACATCTTGTAGGTCGCTATTGAGATACGCAGCTGAGACGTCCATTTGATGCATAAACATTTTGTTCTCGACAGCCAGTGCAATCACCAATCGGATGGAAGAATACCAAGCCATTGGAGAAAATGTTTCTGTGTAGTTTATGCCGTACTCCTGTCCACAACCTTTTGCGTCTAAGCGAGCCTTGAACCGTTCCACGTTGCCGTACTGGTCTCCTTTAACCGCAAACACCCATTTGCATCCAATAGTTCTCTCGCCAGGAGGAAGATATACAAGACTCCATGTCTGTAGTTGAGAATACTCCTTCTGCATCGCAACCTTCCATTCTTCAGCCTATGTCAAGCTCAAAGCCTCCTTGACTCCACTCGGTACTTGGACGTCGGCAACACCAATAGAGTTAAGCATATTGTACTCCTTACGTGGTCGTCCTGGCCTTCCAGTACGAATTATCTTAGGCCTACCTGGGCCTCGCTGAACTCTGTTGACGCTATCAACCAACTCGTCTTCACCATCTTCGGCTCCCGACTGTTCGTCCCTTGCAAGATCTCCGTCATTTCCATCATGACCGCCATTTATCTCCTCACCAAAAACGCTTCCGTTTTCTGCCAATTCTACGGTCGATATATCCTCGCTTTTTGTTATATCGTGCTCAATAAACACCACATCTCTGGCTTCCTTGATACTTTGCGTATCAGGATTGAAGAGTCTATACGCTTTGGCAGTTTCTGAATACCCAACCAGGATATGCTCTATTCCTTTCTGAGAAAATTTTCTTTTCCTTGTCTTGTCTAGCACAATTGCCTTTGTACCCAACACCTTAAGATTTGATACGCTGTGCTTTTTCCCAAACCATCCTTCATATGGAGTCACGTCTGGCAATGTAGACGTTTCTGATCGGCTCCTCAAATACATCGCAGTCATTATCGCTTCCCCCACAGGGACTCGTTCGCATTAGCGTGAACCATCATGCTCCTTGCCATTTCCACTAGCGTCCGGTTGGCACGCTCAGCAACGCCGTTTTGCTGCGGAGTGTGGGGAACGGTGAGCTGCCTCTTAACCCCATTGCTTACCAGGAAGGTTTCGAATGCGCCATTAATGTACTCTCTACCATTATCGCTCCGTATAGCTTTAATCTGCTGTCCAGTTTGCTTCTCAGCCAACAACTTAAATTCTTTGAATTTCTCAAATACTTGGTTCTTTGTTTTAAGCATATACACCGATACATAACGCGTCTGGTCGTCTATGAATGTAGCAAAATAACGCGCTCCACCTCTGGAAACTGTACTCATAGGACCGCATACGTCCGTATGAATCAGTCCCAACACTTTGCTCGAACGATTTTCAGCCCCTTTTGGGAATTGTTTCACGTATATCTTGCTTTTCGCACACGTCTCGGAAACAAAGTCATTCGTGCTACCGGTTACTCCGCGTAGACCATACACCAATTCTTTTCGAGTCATGGATTTTAAACTTTCGAAATTCAAATGTCCGAATTTCTTGAGCCACGTTATTACTTGATTTGTTTTCCCGTTTGCAGCAAAAGCCTTTTTATTCATATTTTCGAAAATAAACAAGTCATTCTGTTTGTTCGCTTTTAATACCGTTTCGCCGTTCTTATTCTTGACACTCGCACTACTTTTCGAAAAATTTATTTCGAACCCGTTATTAGTTGCTCTCGACACCGAAATAAAATTACACTGAAGGTTTTGTACGAACAACACATCAACTAATTCAATAATGTTTTCTTGCCAAAACAGTTTTACTGTTCCAATGCCTTCAGCCTCAATGTAATTTTCTCCAACCAGCATTATTTTTTTCTTATGCTCACGAATTGAAACAAATAACGTTCCACATTCGTTTTTAATTTCACGACCACACACAATTGACCAAAGTTCTGAGTGTATCAGCAGACTTTTCATCTGCACTGCCCACGAACTATAATTGTCACTATCAAGTTTTTCTATTGAGTATTGCGAACTCATCTTGTTCATTTTTTTAAACACAACCGAATCTCTAATTATCGTATAATATTTTCGACTATTACACAGAAGTTTTCTTGCTGGCCTAGGCCCATAACCTATTCGGTTTGACGATTTATTAGAGACTGACTAAAAATGCTGCACGCAGGCAGAACCAGAACTTAAAGAAGAAAGAGAATTCGTTACATTAGTGTAAAACTCAGAAAAGGGAATAAGATATACAGTGGTGCATATGCAAATATTTTCAACATTAAGTTTAAAAGTTAAGTTAAAATTGTTATTTTGTTTTCAGTATTTTAGTTTTAATTAATTTTTCACTTTGATTAGAATTATATTATTAATAGCCGGAAGACAAGTGGAGGGGGACGCCGTGAATCAAATTGTTTAAACATTTGCATTTGTTTAAACAATATGAGGCACGTGTAATAAAGAGCAAGAAAATCAATTGGTTTATTATCAATGCGATTTGAATTTTAAATCACAAAAATCGGTTACAAAATGTCTTAAATCTGTTGTGGAAATGTAAATGAAATATTCTTTTATCAAAAGGATATCAGTATTATCTTGAATTTGAATTTGAGCGAACCTCAATCCCTTAGTCAGCTGCGATGCACACACACAAACGTACACACGCATACCCACCGGGAAAGTGAGAAGTTGGTTTTTGTGTTCTTGAAATCCTGTTCCTTTTTGCAGGTGGCGGTGTGGGGATAGATAATTTCTGAGCGTTAAATGGCGGTGGGTTTCTGAGTAGCATCAATATCAGGCCACTTATGCGCTGTGTGATTTCTGTGGCACTACGATTATAATATTTTTTAACAAAAAAAACAACAACTTATAATATTCAAAAATCCAATGATTTACACATTTTTTTTTCATTTTTTGGTAATATTAAAATTCGTAGAAAAAATATAAATAATTGTTAATCAAATAAATTAAACTAAATAACTATTATCATAATGTCTATAATCATTATATTTATTGATGAATTAATTTATTTTACTCAAAATTTTTACAAATAATAATAAGAATGAATGTGGGACTCAACAAAATTATAGAGAAAAGCCACGGTTAGACGATTAAAATATTTGATCACATTTATCAAGGAATTACATTAAATTACAAAGAAAACTATTATTGTTTTTTACATTTTTAAACATTTTCTGTGAAATAAAATAATTTGATCGTCAGATCGTGGCCTAAGCCATTTTTAAGCGTTGTTAAATAATACAAATTCGTGTTGGTAGTATAGATAACATTTGAATTGGCGAAAATACACATTACACGTATAATATACGTAACCTTTATTGATTACGGTCCCTAAAAATTACGAAATTATGACCAATTTTATCTTTCTTCGGAATGTTGGTATTATCAAATATATGATGCACGGTCACATCAGTTTCATTTCGTGAAATTAAAATTGAAAAAAGTGAAAATAGTTCAATTTAGTCTAAAAAACAAGAAAAAGGTGAGTGATAAAGTACATGTTGTCGTTTAATAATCTTTATTTTAGCGCTACAGAGGCTAGTACCACAGATATTTTCGCCATTAATAAATATAAGCCTCCAGATGCTATCTTCAACACAAATTCTGCATTTCAGTGTCAGTTGAAATGTTTTTATTCTTCACCAGTGGTAAATGGTGTGCGGTGTTCATTAAATGGTTGTATAAATAGTACTTCAGTACTAACTTAGTTGTTTAACTTAATCAAAATATTACATTTATTTCAGCCAGGCCGATTCTTCTTCTTGGGACCAGAACTGTTGCGCCTGCATTTGCCATATTTGATTTTTTCTTCTCTTCTCTTTTCTATATAGATACCCGACATAGAACAGCTGATCAAAGGGTAAATGATCGGCCATGGCATAATTTCTGGAGAGATCCCTTAATTTTGTCTTACATTCATATATTAATTATTTTTTATATTTTCAGAAGACAGGCTTACAAGTCATGGAAAACCGGGAATGCTTCAGACACTAACAATTTTTAATTCCAATGCTTCGATTGTAAATATTATTAATAAATACACATACAAATATTACATGAAAAAAAGTAATTTTTATTGTGGGAAATCATATACTGCAAAGGACTGGAGAACCAAAACTGGGAGGTTGTAGAAAAGCAGATATTGCAAGTGGAGGAAAACCATAACTGGGTACGTGTGGAAAATCTATAATGCGGGAAGTCGAAAAACCAGTGGTTTTTGGCCTGCATTCTACTGCCAGAGATCCAGATAGAAACCTCATTTCCCCCTTACTTTTTGTGTCACCCCCGTGTATTTTGAAACCAGAGATGGAAGAAATGTAAGGGGTGAATGAGGTTTAGTCCCTTCCGCTTCTATGGCGAAACCTGATGAAAATATGTTATTTTCCAGAGGAATTTTCCAGGTGGGTATACATATTTTGTGCATGTGTGTGTACCCAGCAGAGGGAATCATTGTTTGTTTTTGTCTTTTACAAATCCAAAGTTTGTCGATAACTCATCATTTGAAAACTATTAAATAGTTTGCTGATCGGGTTTTTGCATTTTAAAAAGAAAACCAATTTTAAGGAATATTTCGACTGTAAAATTCAGCTTAATGGGATTTCTGTAAGTCTACCGATATTTTAAAATTTAACGTTTAGCTAAAAAAAGGCACAAAAGAAAAGATAAGCGATATAATCGATTTTCTAACCGCGCATTTTAAAAGTGTTATGACTGTGGTATTTTTATTTTTCCTCATGCGCGGTCACACTTAAAATGCGAAATAAATACATTTACGACTTAATGCAAAGTGCGCCTGAAGAACATACATACATACATATGTGGAGGCCGTGACGTCACATGGGCACAACAAAATTGGAAAATATTGGCGACTTGGTTAAGGGGGCTGAATTTCCAAAAAATGTAAATGCAGTTAGTTGCGGGTATGCCATAAGATTATGAGCATAATGTTTGTAAACCATTTTAACAACATTTATAACAGAGAAATGGCAAAAGAAAGAATTTTAAAAAAAAAACAAACCGAATTTTGCGGCACTTTGGGGTCGTTTATTAATTATTTCCGAATTAATTTGATTTTTCTAGATTTTTATGTCAATCCGCTCTGGGAGGAATTTGCTACTGACCGTTTTTTATTGTTCCAATTATATTAGTTTAGATAGCAGGAAGACAGGTGGAGCGGGACGCCGTGAATCAAATTGTTTAAACATTTGCATTTGTTTAAACAATGTGAGGCACGTGTAATAAGGAATAAGAGAATCATTTGGTTTGAATATTTTATGTTCTTTTAATATTATCAATGCGATTGGAATTTTAAATGACAAAAATCGGTTACAAAATGTCTTGAATCTGTTGTGGAAATGTAAATGAAATATTCTTTTAGCAAAAGGATATCAGTATTATCTTGAATTTGAATTTGAGCGAATCTCAATTCCTTAGTCAGCTGCAATGCACACACACAAACGTACACACGCATGTATTGTGACGACCCAGCGTCACAAATAATAAAAAGAACATTCCAAAAAAACACACATCTATCTTTATACCCTTGCAGAGGGCATTATGATTTCAGTCAGAAGTTTGCAACGCAGTGAAGGAGACGTTTCCGATTCCATAATGTATATATATTCTTGATCAGCATCACTAGACGAGTCGATCTAGCCATGTCCGTCTGTCCGTCTGTCCTTCTGTCCGTCTGTCCGTCTGTCTGTTTCTACGCAAACTAGTCTCTCAGTTTTAAAGCTATCGGGCTAAAACTTTCCCAAAAGTCTTATATCTATTGCAGGTAGTATATAAGTCGGAACGAGCCGGATCGGACAACTATATCATATAGCTCCCATAGGAGTAATCGGGAAAAAAAATGTAAAAAGATGATATCTTGGGTGTTTTTGAACCTAGAGCATCCTACTTTTGGAAATGCCATTTTTTATCTAATTCTGAATTTCGAATAAAATTTTTTCAAAATCGGACGACTATATCATATAGCTACCATAGGAACGATCGGAAAATTAATGGGAATATAATAGGAAATAAATTATTGCTTCGTTGACTTTTATTGTATTCTCTTCTACTCTGGGATATGAGTCTTTTTAAATGTTTTCGAATTTCGATTTTAATTTAATCAATATCGAACAACTATATCATATAGCTGCCATAGGAACGATCGGAAAATTAGTCATTAATAGGAATTATCTGCAAGGGTATATAAGCTTCGGTTGGCCGAAGCTAGCTTCCTTTCTTGTTTTATTCTCCCTACGCCGCACCACATTCAAAAATCGCTTTCAACGACCCAGAGCACTACGAACCCGACGTACACTCAACGAAGCAGTTCACGTACCGGCCTTTCCGCAGCGCCGACGCGACTTCACGGCCCTCCTGCAGCGCCAACGCGATCACTCGGCCCTTCCGCAGCGCCGACGCGACTTCACGGCCCTCATGCAGCGCCAACGCGATTACTCGGCCTTTCCGCAGTGCCGACGCGACTTCACGGCCCTCCTGCAGCGCCAACGCGATCACACGGCCCTTCCGCAGCGCCAACGCGACTTCTCGGCCACTCTACAACACCGAACCTTGCAGCATGCAGTGAAACTCTTGGCCCTTCCATAGCGCCACGTCACTGACAAGCAGTTCACGACTCGAGCAGCTCGCCTCCTGGCGAAATACACGCCCACTTTCTAGTTCTATCCCTCTGTGTCATTATTGGGGAAAGGGAGGTAAATCGATCTAGAGAGGAAATATAAATATCTGTCGCGAACCCTGACCACGGCCAGCTATACCGCCTCCCAAAACAGGGTCGTTACAGTGGCGCCCGAACAGATTGAAGACAAATAGACAGAAACCTCAAACAACACAAAGATCGTTTACCCTCTTCCTCAACACAACACAGATAAAATTGCAGACAAGCTAGCTCGAAGCTGGATCGTCAATTGCAAGAAGGCCCAACTAGAAATTTATCTGATGGAATTTGACATCGAGCCAGAAACACTGTGCGAAGACATGCGGAAACAAATGGCGGAGTTCATAAAGAACGGTGACCACAGCGAAAAAACCATCATACGCATCCAAGAGCTGGCACAGAAACACGCAAGGACCCCATCACCAGCACCCGACGGATTAGGGATTCAACCAAAAGGCACTAGTGGGACATCCAAAACGGAGCAACACATCAGCGAGAAAATCCCAAACTTGCTACAGGTACCGGACATGCAGCAACAAGCAGCGCAAAACCAGTACCCGAGCACAGAAAAACTGACAAAGTGGCCACAATGCGGGTAATACGAAGTTGGAGAGAATTTTATGACGGCACGGGCGACCCGACAGAATTCATCTGTAGAACGGAAGAGCTGGCAAGGGCCTATGGTATAGAGCTCGACCACACAGCAGGAGCTATGGTGATTTTGCTCAGGGACTGTGCCCTGGACTGGTGGCACACCCATCTAATCCGAATGCCATCGTGGAAAAGCTTCAAGAAAGAATTCCTGGAATACTACAGACCAGCGGACCACGAAGAGAAAGCGATGGAAAGCATAACACGCAGGTACCAGGGTACAAACGAGCTAGCAAAGGACTACGCGCGGGAACTCCAGAAGATTATGACACCCACACTCACGGAAGAAAAAAAACTAGAGTGGGTTTACCGGAACAGTCGAGTGGAATTTAAAAAGTATGCCAAACGGGGAGAATGCCGAACCCTAGCAGAATACCTACGGTTAGCAGAGGAATTCGATGCCCTCCAGCCACAGGAACGCACATCACAACAAACACCGGAAAGTCACTGGACACAACAGCAGCAACCGGGAAATTTCGGGAGACAAACAAGAAAACAATGGAGACCCCAGGAACCCCCACAAGCACTGAACAGAGGAATAACACGATCATACAGTATGAATAATAGATGTTCAAGGTGCAAAGAAGAGGGACACACAGGACAGCAGTGCAACAACATGCCAAGAATATACTGCTGGATATGCGGACATGATGGAATACGAACGATCCATTGCTGTCGCTGTCGCTGAACAAAACGTCGGGACACGCCAGAGGCGCAACAGCAATGAACTTTAACGGCCGACGACTACTTGCACAAGTGAACATGGGCAACACAAGAGTTCGCGGGGCCATAGACACGGGAGCCACAAGAAGTTTCATCGCCAGGAAACTAGCCAACAACATAGCCAGGCATGGGAGAAGAAAGCAAGTAACCGAAGCCATTAGACTTGCAGACGGGACAAACAGAACGGTCACAAAGGCACTGGTCACAAAGGCACTGGAAGTACCAATACAACTCGGAAACAAAACAAGCACAACGACGCTGCTAATCCTCGAAGAGGTAATCGGCGACCTTCTACTGGGGATAGACTTCTTGGAACAATGTAACGCGACACTACAATGCGGAGGACTCACGGCAAGAATGAACGGGAACAAAATAAACAAAAACAGGACCAAAAAGTAGAGCCACGGCATCGGATCACTAGCGACAGGCGATCTAACAGACGCAGAGGTCCAAGAAACCCTCAAAAAGGAATTGGAAATGATGAGTCAAGTCAAGGCAATCAGCCACATAGCCACGCATAGGATATTCATGAAACACGATCGCCCAATCAAACAGAGGTATTACCCTCGAAACCCGGCCATGCAAGCAATAATAAACAAACAAGTGGACGACCTCCTAGCTCAGGATCTTATCGAACCCTCGCATTCCGCTTACAGCTCGCCAGTAGTAATCTTAGAAAAGAAAAACAAAGAATGGAGACTTTGCATAGACTACTGGCAGCTGAACGAACACTCAGAACGAGACGCATACCCGGTACCCCGAATGGATCACATACTCAACCAACTACGGGAGGCCAAGTATATAAGTACACTCGACTTAAAAAGTGGCTACTGGCAAATACCGATGGATAAAGGGAGCAAACAGTACACCGCTTTCCCCGTACCAGGTCGCGGACTGTTTCAGTGGAAGGTAATGCCCTTCGGACTACTCACAGCACCAGCCACGTTTCAAAGAGCTCTGGAATCAGTCATAGGACCGGAGATGGAACCCTTTGCATTCGCTTACCTCGATGATATAGTGGTCATCGGGCATACCAAAAGGGAACACCTGGAAAAACTGCAGGATGTAATGAACCGACTACGTAAGGCAAACCTGAGGATAAACACAGAGATATGCCACTTCTTCAAGGAAGAGCTCAAGTTGTGAGCGCAAGGGTGATACCTACTGACCCGGGAAAGATAGCCGCGATCGTTCCGAACTTCACGGAACTGGCACAACCACTGTACAGCCTAGTCAAAAAAGACACAAAGTTCAAATGGAGCGAGGAGGCAGAACAAGCAACGCAAAATCTTAAAAAAGCCCTAACAGAAGCACCGGTACTGGCCTGCCCAGATTTTGGGAAAACGTTTATAATTCAGACGGACGCCAGCAACTGCGGATTAGGAGCGTTCCTGACTCAAGAAGACGAAAACGGCGAGCACGTGATATCGTACGCCAGTCGGAAGCTCACAAAGACAGAGCAGAACTACTCAGCGACCGAAAAGGAATGCCTGGCAATCCACTGGGGCATCCAGAAAATGAGGATGTACTTAGAAGGTTACCACTTCATTGTCATCACAGATCATCAGGCGCTAAAATGGCTAAACTCGATAGAGAGCCCATCGGGACGGATTGCCAGATGGGCATTGGCAATGCAGCCATACTCGTTCGAGATACGCTATCGCAAAGGAAAGCTCAATGTCGTTGCGGATGCTTTATCCAGAATGCCAGAAGAAGAAGCCCACGGAGCGGAGGTCGGATAAGACATCTGAATTAAACAGAAACTCCTAGACATGGAAAAACATCTTGAAACATGGACAGATTACGCGATAATCAACGGAAAACTATATAGACATCTACCGTCATGAGCCGCAGACGAAGACACACAGCCATGGAAACTATGCGTGTCTAAAAACCAACGAGAACTACGAGAACACCACAGCAAAGCAACCGCAGGGCACCTAGGGGAGAGGAAAACAAAACACAGCATAATGGCACAATACTACTGGCAAGGAATGCACAGAGATATAAAGCAGCATGTGCGAAGCTGCGAAACGTGCCAACGCTACAAAACATCCCAACAACAAGCAGCGGGGAAAATGTTGTCAGAAATAGCGAAGGCACCCTGGGAAACCCTTTGCATAGACTTCGTGGGCCCACTACCGAGATCTAGCCACGGTAATAACATGCTACTAGTGATGTTTGACAGGTTTACAAAGTGGGTAGAAATAGCAGCCGTCCGGAAAGCAACAACGGATATCGTAATAAAGGTACTAAGGAAAGAAGTCATAGCACGATTCGGAACCCCAAAAAAGATAATCTCGGACAATGGGGTACAATTTACAAGCAACAAGTTCAAGGCGCAAGTACAGAAATGGGGAATTGCTCACCAGCTGACAGCCCCATACACCCCTCAAAAAAACCCAGCAGAAAGGGCAAACCGTACGATAAAAACGATGATAGCACAATTCTCGGGAACACAAGGGGAGCACAATTCTCGGGAACAGAGCACACAAGATGGGACGACTGGCTACCTGAAATATCACTAGCAATCAGCAGTAGCAGATCGGAATCAACAGGATATAGCCCGGCATATTTGCTATACGGACGGGAAATGAGACTACCAGGAAGCCTGTTTGCCGAAAACACGCAAGGATCTGGAATCGTAGAGGAGACAGTACATGCACGATGGGAGCGTATCATGGAAACAAGGAAACTAGCACACCTAAACGTGGGAAAGGCGGCACAGGATCAAGCTAGATCGTACAACCTCCGGAAATGGGACTGGAGACCCAAAATAGGAGACTTAGTATGGGAAAGACAGCACCCCTTGTCAAAAGCGGCAAACTGGATTCGCGGCAAAGCTAGATCCAAAATACAAAGGCCCATTCAAGTTAACAGGTTTCATATCAGCGGTGATTGCAACAATAAAGCACACGGTGACCGGGAAGACGCACAGAGCATACGTAAATGAACTGAAACCCCACGTAGAAACCGTCGACTAACATGCATGCGCAACTCCAAAACCAACTAACTAAAAAGCTCGCTCTCAAAATATCGGGAGAGCCTTCAAATGCTCAACCAGCAGCGGCGGAGAGTAATCATACTCGGAGCCGTGGACGTGGCAGGTCCAGTTGCCGGAGGCCGACCAGGGCCGTCCCGGTAGGCAGACAGACGCCATCAAGAAACCCAGGCTCGACGACCCAGCGTCACAAATAATAAAAAAAACATTGCAAAAAAAAACAACATCTATCTTTTTATTCTCCCTACGCCGCACCATATTCAAAACACGCGCCAAAATCACGTCAGCCAAGGGAAGGTTGTATTTATAGTTGGGCTGGGAAGAAGCCGTCAGGGCCAGGTGATTTGAAGGACTTAAAGGAGTTGATACCCCACTTGATGCGTTCAGGTCTTGAAATGTTGATATGATATTCTAATTTCGTTTTTGTTCTGGATTAGCTTCGTATGATACGTGTGCCAGGAAGCTTCGCTGTTTTTATACATAGCTCTGTTGAAGTAAGTTCTGCATTTGCTCTTAAGAGCCGCCAGGGTAGTGTTCCACCAAGGCGTTTGTGTTCTGTTTTGACTGTTCTGCTCGGGCAGGCCTTTTTAATGGCCTCACCACAGATGTGAGTGAAAGTATTGATTAGGTATTCTAATTCATGTCTGTCGAGTACGTGAGTCGGTGGAGTATTTAGGTTTCTGTTCTCGGGAGAGGGCATATCGGTGGTCGGAGAAGGAGTGTTCGGCTCCAACTTTCCACTCTTCAAGTTGATTGATTGCCCGTTGCCAGGCGGGTAAGGAGGGCAGCAGATGCTGCCTTGCTGTGGTGCAAGTTACTTTGGAGGTACTCCGTAGTTGACATGGTTTTGTGCTGCTGCCAGGGGTTCCAGGCATGTCTGGTTAAGAAGAATCACCACGTTTATGGTGACGCGCTCTGTCTTCTCAACCTTCACCCCTTCCAACCTTCTGTTGGAAGCTTTGGGTTGAACCTTGTCAAGAGGCTAAGAATTGCCTCTGGCTCAGATGGTTCAGACGGCAGCCACACCCTCGCCCTTGGTCTGGACGGGATATCCGCTGCCTCGCAGACGCCCAGCTTGGCCCCGGGGTAGACCTCGCCAACTTTGGCAGCCTTGAAGAGTGCTGCCGATCTCTCGTCCTCGCAGGCGATCAACTTGACGTTGCTCTGATACCACCCTGCATCTGTGCAGTCGGGGGGCGGACCTGGGTTTTCGTCTAGCACTTTCAAGGCCACCGTCGCAAGTGCCCGCCTTACCCGACCCCACTGCACAGTGGTTGATTTTATAGGCCAAAAATAAAAAAACAAAAGTCTGAAATTGGTGACTTTTTATTTTAAAAATATTTCTTAACAGAGCAATAAAACAAACTGTAATTTCATATATGGTTTCTCTCATTCGTACGCTCTACGGATAGCGAGAGAAGTGAGACAAAAAAAAAACATGTGGATGTTGCAGTGAACGCAGCTTGAAAATTAGCTTTAACAAAAAAATTACATTTTAATATTAATTCGGGTGCAATTGTTTTCAATTAAAATAAATTTAGAAAATAAAGGTATTTACTATAAAATTAGGTAACTTTTATGTCATTACGTGTTGTGTCTTTGTTTTTAGATTAGTGTTTCATCAGTGACCTGCCGAGTAGTGTATTTTTGTGTATACATAGATTTCAGATAAAGAAAAAGTTGTGAATCCCGTCTTACCCTTTAATAAAACTAATTTATAAATACTAGTGAATGTTTTCTTAGTCTAAGTTATAAAGTTGAGCTGCAACTTTTTGACTTATACGCTCCTTAGTGTTCGTACATATTTTATGTTTGCTGTTTTCGTCATATTGGTTTGTGCTTTGAAATATTAATTGCTCAATTGTGAAGTTTTAAATTGAAGTTTTTAATTTTTTTAAGCTACTATATCAGTACCAGTCCAAACCTCATTGAGTAAAGACGTGCTATCGGCAGAGCTTCGCGAGTATCATCAGTTACAAAAACAAAGTTCTACCAATTTTGGTAAAAACAAACAAG
This sequence comes from Drosophila prostipennis, assembly GCA_037075205.1. Lineage (NCBI taxonomy): Eukaryota > Metazoa > Arthropoda > Insecta > Diptera > Drosophilidae > Drosophila > Drosophila prostipennis. The sequence goes on from JBAMCJ010000833.1 coordinate 20,307, forward strand.
TGCGAAAAGAAGATTTCGAAAAAACCCAAAAACAAATACCACAGCAAAACCGTTACAAAAAGTGCAAGTGCTCTGTGCAGCGGGCGACAGCCCAAGCACAATATCAATGAATCGGCCACCTGACTTAGATTACCCTGCACTGGGTACAAAAACAAAAACATTATTTGAACCGAAATTTGTTACAATCACCAGAACAGACAGTGAGACATTTGAAAAAGTGTCGATATTTATAATCAAAAAAGTTATTGATTTCACCTGCGGCGGCGAAATTGAAACCTGTAATAAAACCAGAAACGGATCCCTATTAGTAAAAACCAAAAGTTTAACACAGGCAGGAAAATTACTAAAACTCACCAAATCCCACAACTTCACAGTATCAGTCACTGAACATGAAACTTTAAATTCCTCGAAAGGAGTAATCTACTCAAACGAACTACGCCATATAGACGAAGCGGACATATTAAACGATCTTAAGTTTCAAAAGGTCACAAATGTCGAAAAAATACTTACTAAAAAGAACAACACTCTTCAAGAATCAGGACTTGTAATTGTCACCTTCTCATCAGCGACTCTCCCGGATACTCTAATGATAGGATGGGAAAGAGTAAGAGTTCGTCCTCATATTCCACGCCCATTGAAATGCCGTAACTGCCACAGGTTTGGACACCCTACGAAAGCCTGCAAGTTCCCCACCAAAGCCTGCAGCAACTGCTCAGGAGAAGTACACACGACAGACGACACTGAATGCGACAAACCCAAGTTTTGCATAAATTGCAAATATGACATTAACAACCAATTCAACCACAGTCCCCTAGATAAAGCATGCCCAGCCTTTATTAAACAAAAAGAAATCATAACAATAAAAACACTACAAAAAGTTGACTTTAAAACCGCTACAAGATTTTATCACATGCGCCACGCCCACCAATCCACCCCGTACTCCAAGATATCATCCACCAGCACCGAAGGACCCACCAACACTAACACCAACCGTCAAATAAGGACCTACGACGACGTCACGGATCCCCTACCCAGCACTTCGTCTAAGATCATCAAGCCAAGAACAAATCCTGACATCGAAGATATGGATACTGAAACTTCCACAGAAGCCTCTGCTACCCATCCCAAAACAACCTCTTTTGAATCCGATCGTAAGCTTAGAAGCCAAACTAAAGATAAAACATTCCCATCACTATCAACTTTACCCTTATACATGAGAACACATCAAACAATTCACACGGTGGAGTAGGAATATTTATCCACAATTCGATACAGCACGAATTATTAAATCTTAACCATGATTTTGATTCTGTTGGAGTAATTATTCACTCCAAGCAAAAGTTACGCCTCATATCCTCGTATATTGCCCCAAACAAGAAGTTTGAATTAAGAAATCTAGAAAATATGTATGGAAACCCTAACGACAATACCATTATAGTAGGTGACTTTAACAGCTGGCACCAAAGCTGGGGGTCACCCAATAATAATAGAAAGGGATGTACAATTTTTAAGTACATTTCCCAATCCAACCTAATAACTTTAAACGATGGATCTCCAACCCACTTCTCAACTCATCACACAATGACACACGTAGACCTAACAATCATAACGCCAGACCTCGCCACGCAGACCAAATGAAAAACCGACCACGACCTCTTCGGAAGTGACCATTTTCCCATTCACATAAACCTGTTTGGTAATGAGAATTCCAGTAATAACGATAATGTTCCCAGATACAAGCTCGATGCCGCAAATTGGCCACTCTTTACGTCACTCACGGATACATTTCACTACGAAAAACGAGCAAGCAACCAAGTAAACCAAGAAGCCGCTAATATTATAAAAATATTTCATCAAAGCTCGAATATAGCAATACCTCAAACTAACCCAATATTCAATAAACAGAAAACGGTTCCTTGGTGGAACAAATCGCTCGAACAACTTAAAACTAATAAAAACAAAGCTTGGCTCCTGCTAAGAAGAAAAATAACCACTGAGAGCATCATACAGTTCAAGAGAAACAAGGCATTGTTCAGAAGAGAACTAAAACAAGCAAAACGTATCTCACTTCAAAACTTTTCGGCAGAAATCAACCCTAACTCAACTCCTACAAAAATCTGGGCAAACATCAATAGATTCTGCGGAAGAAAAACTAGAAATGAAATACACTGCATAACATCTCCCACAGCCCCAACCTTAAACATTGTAAATTCCGAATCTATAGCCCAAGTCTTCGTCTCTCACTAGTCAGAATCGTCTTTGGACTCTAATTTTAGCGAATCCTTTCAAATCAACAAAAACAGAAGCAATTCATCTTAGTCCACCCACAACCCTTCACCTGATTCATTATTAATTGAAAGTAGAGTAACTTACATAGAGTTTAAAGCAGCACTAAATAGCCTCAAGGGAAAGACCCCTGGTCTCGACCGCATTTCAAATCCCATGCTCAAAAACCTCAGCCGATCACTAACAAACCGTTTAATAAATCTTTTTAATAACATTCTCGATAGCCACATCCCTCAGCAATTTAAGAATAGTACTATAATACCAATTCATAAACCCAACACATCCAAAACAGCTGTTACCTCTTATCGTCCTATTTCGCTAAACCCTTGCATATCTAAGGTACTAGACAAAATCATAGCAAACCGACTCTGGTGGCTTGCTACTAACAGCAAGCTCCTAGACAGTCGACAACTTGGTTTGCGAAAGGGTATGTCCGTATCTGAATGCCCAACCTTCTTAGACTACCAGACTACCACCGCCCTATCAACCAGAAGTCATGTTTCAGTTATTAGTCTCGACTTCGAGAAAGCTTATGATAAAATAGGTATCCACGCAATAATAGACGAGTTAAAAAGATGGAAGATTGGACCAAAAATCTTAAATTTTGTAAAGAATTTCCTAACCAACCGCAAAATCAAAGTCAAAACAATAGCTATTCCGATAACAAACCACAGTACAATGGGATCCCTCAAGGTTCAACACTGTCTGTAATTCTCTTCCTAATTTCATACAACAAACTTTGCCGCACCATTGAAGTCCATAGGGGCTTTAAATTCTTTTCCTACGCAGATGACTTTACTATCCTAAAGAAAATCAATAAAAATGTAAACACAATGTCGATTAACAGTCTATTCACAGACATTTTATCCTGGTGCGACTACTCCGGAGCAAAACTCTCGGTCCAAAAATGTTAGCACCTGCACATTTGCAGGAAACATAGATGCAATTTCACGATTACTTCACAAGCGTATTCCCTTAACCAAGCCAACTCCCTTAAAATCTTAGGACTTACGATATCAAACAAATACAGATGGAAAGAACATATAGAGACCCTGGCAGTTCAAATATCAAAGAGACTCAACATCATCAAATGGTTAGGAAATCAAAGATACAACTGTGACTCCAGATCTCTAATAAACACAATAAACTCTCTTATAATGTCCAAGATAGATTACTGTTTACCATTTTATGGAAACTGCCCACCCACATATTTAAAAAAGATAAAAACCATCTACCACGCAGCTCTAAGACTTGCGTTTGGAGCAGTTCGCACCACTCCCATTAATAACCTCCTTTTCGAAGCCGGAATAATGCCGATCGAGCTCAGAGTTGAAATGACCACTGCAAGGATTTGTAAGGTTTTCTCACACGCCAGAAACACGCCACTGCAAACTGTCCTTCAAAAAATAAAGAAATCCAAAAGAAAGCCCAGAGTAATCTCAATCCTACACAAAACCTCAAAATTCATCTACGAAAATGAAATATTCAGCAGTCCAGCTAAATTAAAAAAGCAAAAATATCCCCCCTGGTTTTTCTCAGAAGACAATATAGATCTATCTTTACACTACACCACTAAATCCAACACCCCTCCAGCAGTATTTCAATCTAAATTTCTATACCTCAAAGAACAGTACGACAGCTATACATTTATTTACACAGATGGATCAAAGTCCGAAAACGGAGTATCCTATAGCATCACTACCGACACACGTACCTTAAAACAGCAATTCTACCAACACACAGCTCAATATTTACGGCAGAAGCGGCAGCAATCTATGCTGCTTGCCAATACGCTGTCTTACAAAAGCAGAGATTCGTAGTTTGCTCGGATTCACTATCTTCTCTACAGTCAATAGCCAACATTGGCAATCAATCGTTCTATACGACAAGAATCCGAGATATCCTCAATAGCCATCAGGCGAACATCAAATTATTGTGGGTCCCAGGACACACAAATATAACCGGAAACGACACAGCTGATTCAGCTTCGAAGGAAGCACACATACTTCCTCAAATATATGAAAATAATTACAACTATAATGACACACAATCATATATAAAACAAAAATTTAAAAAGAAACTCGCATGCTTATGGGAAAAAACATCAGACTACAAACTTATTAACCCCAGAAAACTAACATTAAAAAACTACAACATTAAACCAGACGACAACTTTAACCGCAGAAGTTGGTTAAGTTCGCTCGATTAAGGTTCGGACACTGTAAACTCACCCACGAACATATAATTAACAAGCAAGCGGCCCCGCAATGTGTAAGCTGCAACACAAGAATGAATTTAAAACACATCCTAATAGAGTGTCCTCTTTTCTTGTCAGAGAGGCGTACGATCCTCCCATTAAACCCAACAGATATCCTTTCCCCTAATACCTCAAATATCCGAGCTTCCCTTAAATTCCTAAAGAAAATAAAAATATACCAACTAATATAAAAACTAGACTTAAGCTTAATGTAAAAATGTAAATATTTACGGCACAAACGTAGCTTAAGGCCACAGCAGCTATAGCTACTATCAAACACCAAGGTTATGGGCAATTTATAATTTTCCGTTAACCTGACAATAAATAAATAAATAAATAAAGCTACTATATATTTGAGCAATGTGTTTTTATTGTAGGGGAGTGTAGGGTAATGTGACGAACGATTCGTTTTTTTAAGGGGGGGGGGGGGGGTAGGGTCTTTAGCACCAAAAAATCGTCTAACTTTGCGATTTTTTCTATAAAAACTGGTTGGATGGATTTAATTCAAACCTTTTGTATATTATTAAGTGTCATTTAGATAATATCCACTAATTTTTATAGCCGATACTATCGGCTAATATATCGGTGGCAAAGCGATTGCTGGAACACTATTCAAAAAAGGCGTTTTGCGGTGTTCACTGTACCTCCGCTAAAAATGATCGGATTTCCATTTTGTTTTTACAATTCGCTTAAGAATTAAAAAAACCCGCCCCCTGGGAAGCCCTTTTTTTAATTTTTTATTTTTAAGAATTTTTTCCGAAAGTCCAAAGTCAAAAATGCGTTTTTCTTAAAAATAAAATATTTAAAGTTAAAAAATAAAAAAAAACGCTTCCCAGGGGGCGGGTTTTTTTTATGCAGAAAAATATGCGACAAATTTGAAAACGATCGGTTGAGCCGTTTAGAAATGCCAATGAACACGGACTTTCAAAACGTGGTTTCGAGAAAAACGCACTTAAAGATGCACTTACGTACCTAAAGTCTTAGAGGTTAGGGTACTAATTTTGGCATAACTTCTAAAGTTTTTGTCCGATTGACTTAAAATCTTAAAATCTGTATAATCTTAAGATGTTAATCTACAAGAAAAAATATTTTAAAAAAAATCAATTTTTTTTTTTGCAAGACCCTACCCTATGTAACTTTTCTAAAAATCAATATTTTTCAAAAGTTTAAACGCAGAAAGTTGCTTACATCTACTGAGCATATTTTTGTAAAAGTACGATTCGAAATTTCATCGGAGTTAAGTCCCACAGCTTTTGGTGTGAGCCATCCTTTCCAACTGACGGCACCACTAAAAACAATACAAAACTAAAACAAAACTGCAGCATTTAATGTTATCTGGTAATATTATAGTTTTCTACACAAAATCAACCATAACAATTAAAATTCTTGAATAAAAAAAATTTGTCACCATACAATATTAAATGTTCGTCACAATACCCTACAAGGTACACTTGGAGCGAAAACGGTGTCACTCTCAAACGGCGCAAAATAAAAAAACGCCAAGTACCAAAAACTGTTGATAAAGATCTCATTTATACGTGTATATATTTATTTGATTTTATTTTCAACACATCTTCACTCTGGCACTGCTGAAACACAAATAAATTGAATTAACTTGCTAATTTGCGCGCCACCTTTTTAGAAAAAAAAACCTCACGAAGAAATTACGGGACTTCTTATTAATATTACTGTAAAAACATTGTCGACACGATAAAGGGAGACGACTAAATTTATTTGGAATTTTTGTCGTGACGTCATATATGAGATTCGACGAGTTCGTCACATTACCCTACACTCCCCTATCTTGTGTACCCATAAAAATAAAATTTAAATTAAATATATTTCATTAATAAAAGATTTCCTTACCCTAAAAGTATGCAATTGAATTTAAGTCTTAAAAAGTTATTTTCTAATATTTTCAGGCTTTTACGTGTGGTTTTTTGCCTATGTATTAATATTTTATTTATCTTATTGGGTCTGTATAGCAGTACATAAATTTCAAGCTCAATATTCCAACTGGAAGTATTTTTGGCCGCCTCTGCCATACAAGATCAACCAGTGTGCACTGGTTCCTTGGGATCCTGCCGCCTTCATCGTTCTGGTCGATGACGCCGATGATCTTCCGATCCTTTACCACTTCGGCAAAGGACCTAGACCACGTGCCGCGGCTAGTTGTCTTGGCCTTCTCCCGCTTGTTGCTGACGCTAGGTATCTTTGCGGTGTCGAAGTCTGGTATTACCGCCTTAGCCCAGGCTATGTCCCCCTAGGTAATCCTCCTTAGACGTCTGATCCTCCTGTATAGGGTTGGTGGCCAGTCGTTTCAAGATGCTGTAAGCCTTCTTCCGTTCCAGTGGTCCTGCGTGGTTTGGTGGTGTCCGCTTAAACTCCTTAGCCCTGGTACTTACCACAAGGTCAGCCCTTGCACCTCCCTTCGGCTGGGTTGGCTGGTGAGTGTTTGTGGGTGTTTTGGTCTGGCCCTTGCAGTTTGTCGGGGTTGTTTGGCTCCGTGGTCCGCTGGCCTTGGCTGGTGTGGATGTAGCTTGCATTGGGGCTTTCGGTACGGCACCCTTGCTTATTTGGTCGTCTGTGTTGGTGACTTCCGACTTTTTAAGAGTGTCGGACTCTATTGTTTCTTTATTGTTTTTATTACTGGAATTATCCATATCTGTTCCCACGAGCTGCGGAGAAAGAACAGGTCCACCCAGGCTGTACCCTTGTAAGGCTGGCTTAGAACAGGCGGTCGCCATTTGCCTGAGCCCACCGTTAGAGACTGAGTTATTTGTTGACTCGGTCTCCCAGCCAGATTGACTCTTGGCACGGTTCGAGTGACACCTTAGTCCAGCCCGGGGTGAGATGAATGTTGGGGAATAGGGAAAGGGTAGGCTTATGTATGGGGAGCTATTGTGTGAGCTATTTGTCGGAGGCACAAGCGCGACGTCTATACTGCTACGGCGCAGATATCCGCTGACTGTCCGGGTCTACTTATTTGCGCATCATGTTGGGGCTTAGCGGTGGCTGGGTCGTGCCAACATCCACGCTTATTCGTAGCTACCCTGGATAACCAGGGCGTTCGCTATTCGCAACCTGCGACCCGTTCGGTAACCGGCACCCTCCAAGCCCGGATTTCGAACAGAGCTCGTCTGCATTGAATCGATCTGCCAGTAATAAATATTAGGACCCATTAGTCTAAATTGAGTCTTCATGACTGTAAGTTAAGTTATATTCTTAAGATTTTATATATGTATGTCGTGGATCGATATCATAATTTTGAATTTAACTGAAATTATTTTTAATTGCACAAAGAAGATTTGAATTTGAATTTGAAATTCCGTTGCATGAAAAGAGACAGAGATAATTTTGTTAAACAAGGAGATCATCATTTATACTTGATTCAGATGTGCTTGGCGCCTGTAGTTGCTCTACTCATAGTACAGTTGTAGCAAAGAATAGGACGAAAGAGGAAAAAGAGGATGAGAGCGTGGAAAGGGTTGCCACTCAGTCAGTTCGAGAAGGCGAAGAGCAGAACAACACAGGCGACTTGCAGTGCTACTCTAAACTTGATGTGGCAGAAAAGGATGAGACGCCTCTATTCCCGGCGCAAGGTTGGTCATCTCCGACATCAGAAGTGGGATCCGCTTCACCACGAGACTTATCCGATGATCAATGGCGTGCCTTATTGGAAGCACAAAACAAAAATTTCCTGGATCTAATTAAATCCATGCAGACAGAAAAAATGGCGACACAACCCAGCAACAAAGTGACGCTACCAAAGTTCTGCCCAGACGCTGCGAATGCTGACGCTGCTCGCAGAGAACACTCTAGAAGGTGGCGCCCTTGTTATGGCACTAAGTAACTTTCTGGACGGATGAGCATCTCAGTGGCTGTCGCAAATCTGCTACACTGCAATAAAGTGGCAAGAATTCCGAGAACTCTTCATTCAACGTTACGAAGGTGTTGAGACGCCTAAACATGTTCAGCAGTGTCCCAAAACCAAACGAGTGTTTGTCTGTATATGCAAGAAGACAAGTAACGGCACTGCTTTTACGGTTACTGCGATTACGGTTTCGGTAGTGCTGGCTCACGATGCGCAATTGGACAAACGGCTGCAACGTTTGCTATTTACAACAAACATAACAACACGAAGCGAACTGGAGCAACAACTGCGTGCCTTTGCTTTTGGCAAGCGCAGTGATTCTCAAACACCAGACCACGCCAGTGGCCCAGACCGGAAGAAGCAGAGATCGCCGTGGCAAGTGAAGTGCCACTTTTGTGGAAAATCTGGTCATAAAATTGCAGACTGTCGAAGCAGGAGACCTGGAGGCGGAAGTGACGTAAAAAGCAACTCGATTCGCAGCAACACCGTACAGAGAAGGGACATGTCAGCCGTGACCTGTTATAAGGGTGGCCAGATGGGCCATATCGCAATCACATGTACAATGGCGTCATCACCGTCAAGCAAGGGCAACCCGTATGAGAAGAGAGTGGATGTGTGCACCGTCGTCGATCCAAAGGGAATCCTGTACCAATATGGTGAGCCCGTTCCATACTTTTTTGATTCCGGAGCAGAGTGCTCTCTAATAAAAGAGAAATTATCATATAAGTTAGTATGTAAGAAGATCAACAACACAGTGCTTATAAGTGGCATAGGCGAAGGCTCTGTTACATGCACAATGCAAATTCTAGCCACTGTAAAAATATGCGAACTTTCCATAGAAATTTTTGTTTCATGTAGTGAAGGATAAATTTTTAAAGTATGACGTGCTGATTGGTCGTGAAATTCTAAGCCTGGGTCTTGGTGTAACTATAGATGTTAGCAAATTCATTCTGTACAAAGTGAACACTGTCAATACACTGTCCAACATTGCTTAATTAAATTTCATGGATTCCATAAATCGTGATGTGAATCTAAGTCCGTCCGATAAAGTCGAACTGGCAGAAATATTAAAGGTACACGCATCAGCATTCATAAAGGGTATTTCAAGCCGACGAGTTACCACAGGCGAACTAGAAATCCGTCTAATTGATGTTACCAAAACGGTAATGAGGCGTCCATTTAGGCTAAGCGCGGAAAAAAAATTGCTACTGAGGGATAAAATACAGGAACTGCTGGGATCCAAAGTCATACGACCAAGTTGCTCCCCTTTTGCGAGCCCTATGCTCTTGGTAAAGAAGAAGGATGGAAGTGATCGTTTGTGTATTGATATTAGGGAGTTGAATGCCAATACAGTCTAAGATAAATACCCACTGCCACTGATTGCAGATCAAATTGATAGATTGCGTGGCAGCAAGTATTTCACCAGTCTTGATATGGCCAGTGGCTTTTACCAGATACCCATACATCCAGATTGAACGCACTGCATTCGTCCCGACAGATGGCCAATACGAGTTCATAGCTATGCCGTTTGGTTTAAAAAACGCATCTTCAGTGTTTCAGCGAGCCATCATGAGAGCCTTGGGTGAAGTGGCATATTTATATGCAATTGTTTACATCGATGATGTCCTTATTGTCGCTAACACAAAGGAGGAAGCTTTCTCTAGACTCAAGGAGGTATTGCAAAGACTATCAAGTGCTGGGTTTTCCTACAACATGAACAAGTATTCTTTCTTACAACCTAGTGTAGAATATCTAGGATATAAAATTGAGATGGGTGAAATAAGACCAAACCCACGAAAAATTCAGTCATTGGCCGCATTGCCGCCCCCTCAGTCAGTTACGGAGCTCAGACAATTCATTGGCTTGTCATCCTATTTTCGACAATTCATCCCACGATTTTCCGAATTAATGAAACCTTTATATTTATTAACTTTGAAAAACAGCAAGTTTGAGTGGCGTGACAAACATGAGCAGGTGCGCCAAGAGATTATATCTACTTTGGTAAGCGATTCGGTTCTTATCCACATTTTCCGGTTGAACTTCACTCTGACGCTAGTGCAGATGGGTATGGTGCACTATTGATGCACAAAGTAAACGGTAAACCTAGAGTCATTGAGTACTATAGCAAGTGCACTACGGGAGCAGAAACAAGATACCACTCGTACGAGTTGGACACGTTGGCTGTCTACAATGCAGTCAAACATTTCCGCCATTATCTACATGGCCGCCCATTCGTGGTGTACACGGACTGCAACTCTCTTAAAGCTAGTCGCCACAAGAAAGATTTTACACCGAGGGTCCATCGTTGGTGGGCTTACCTACAATCTTTTGAGTTTGAGGTAGAGTATAGGAAGGGAAGTAGCATGGCACATGTAGATTTCCTCTCACGCAATCCATTACCAATTGTTAAGCAGACTACAAAAACAACAGAAGTGCGAATAGATCTAGCAAATATATCTGATGACTGGCTGCTTGCTGAACAGCATCGAGATCCCGAAATTTCCGAGCTAGTATCAAAGCTGCAAAACAATGAACTAAAGTTAGAAGATGCAAAAACGTATGAGTTGCGATCTGGTATGTTATACCGGAAAATACAAAGAAATGGAAGAAATCGATGTCTGCCGGTAATCCCACGAGCGTTTAAATGATCCGTAATCAATCACGTGCATGAGGCACTTGGGCTGGGAGAAAACTTTAGACAAGATATACACACAAAATTGGTTCCCGAGTATGTCTAAATACGTACGAAAATTTGTAGACAATTGCAGCACATGCAAACTTTCCAAATCAACTTCGGGAAAGGCACAGGTAGAACTCCATCCCATATCAAAAGTCAATGTACCTTGGCATACAGTGCACATGGACATCAGTGGCAAACTAAGTGGAAAGAATGACGTCAAAGAATATGTAATAGTAAAAATAGATGCCTTCACTAAATACGTTCATTTGCATCACTCCCTTGGCCTTGACACGAACAGCTGCATTGAGGCGTTAAAATCAACTATCTGTATGTTTAGGGTACCAAGTCCTATAATTGCCGACCAGGGCCGCAGGTTTGCCAGTAACGATTTTAGGCAGTTCTGTGCTACACAAAAAAATAGACTTACACCTAATCGGCGCCAGCCATGCCAATGGGCAGGTGGACCGCGTAATGAGTACCATGACAAGTGAGCGATCCTGGCAAGAAGCCTTAAAGGAGGTTCAGTTGGCAATGAATTGCACGGCCAATAGAGTTACGAAGACAAGTCCATTAGAACTTTTAATTGGTAAGGAAGCTAGACCATTGGGCATGATGCCGTTGGTAGAAGAATTAGAAATAGATATCGATAATGTAAGATCGAATGCACTATGAAAAGGCTGCCGAATATGAAAAGCTACGATTCGACAAAAATAATGCTAAGATAATAAGATACAAGGTAGGCGACCATGTCTTGCTCAAGAGTGAAGAACGGCGCCAAACAAAGCTAGATCCGAAGTTTAAAGGACCCTTTGTGATTATAGAGAGTCTTGATGGTGACCGATATGTGCTAAAATCCTTAAAAAGTAAAAGGACATACAAGTATGCCCATGAGCAGTTGCGTGCCATGCCTGAGGAGGTGGACGCAGAAGAATACGAGAGATCGCCGGCTGAGGCACTCGTAGATACAATAGACTCAGTGTAAAACATTTACAAGGCTATAGCCGCACCATGCAGTTATCTGCGCAGTAACTGTATGGCGGGGGCTATTTGGGTCCAGTGGGACCATGACGCAGATTGTGCGAGAGAGCGTTGCAAGGTGTGCAACATGAGCATGAGAATGAGATGGAGTTATGGTGGTAAAGTTGAGAGACGATTGGAGAGAAAGAGATGTAAGAAACAAATGTAAAAAAAAAAAACAAGAGAGAACGCTATAGTCGGGTTGGTGTCCCGACTATCTAATACCCGTCACTCGGCTAAAGGGAGTGCGAGGGAGATGGATATATAAACTTTGATCAGGCATAACTTTTTAACGAATGGTCCGATTTAAAAAATTTCTTCTACATTTTGATAGGTATAACTAAACACAACAGAATTGCATTTATACTTATCCAAAATCTTTAAAAATGTGGGCGCCAGACACATTTTAGTATCGTTTGTGGGCGATTATGGGTGATTGTGGGCGTTAGCTCGGCGCTCGGCTGAAATAAACTTGCACTGCGTAGTTCAGCGTTCATACGGACAGACAGACGGACAGACAGACTTGGCTAGATCGACTCGGCTAGTGATCCTGATCAAGAATATATATACTTTATGGGGTCGGAAACGCTTCCTTCTAGCTGTTACATACTTTTGCACGAATACAATATACCCTTTTACTCCACGAGTAACGGGTATAAATAGGTTAAGCAAGGCATGGAGCGCTATACTAGTTCGGCAGGGGCCCGCGAGAACGCGTGATCGTCAGGAAGGCCGTGTCGTGGATCGATATCATCATTTTGAATTCAACTGAAATTATTTTTAATTGCACAAAGAAGATTTGAATTTTAATTTGAAATTCCGTTGCATTAAAGGAGAGAGAAATAATTTTGTTATACAAGGAGAGCATCATTTGAACTTCATTCAGATGTGCAAGCCGCCTGTAGTTGTTCTACTCTTAGTACAGTTGTAGCAAAGAATAGGACGAAAGAGGAAAAAGAGAATGAGAGATGGTCATTAGTGGTTGAACAAAACGGCCAATACATAATTGATTAATTATAAGTCCTGATATAGATACATCATCTTTAAAAATATTGAAAAAAACGACATGACTTTCTTGCCAACCCAATATTTAGAAAACATATATAAGATAGGATAAGATAGTTATTAAAAAAAAATTGTTATTATCTCTGAGGAAAAAGCCAAAAAGTTAAAAATTTGGAGCATTAATGGATGCTATATTTTTGGATTCGTTACGAATTCTCAAGTTAAACTGCGTTTTTCTAAAAGTTCCTCAAAGTTCGAAAAATTCTGAAATTGGCCAACTTTTCGGAGCTCTCAGAGGCAAACGGATTCATGGTTTGATTCGATGTTAAAGTTTTTTAAAAGGTACACTCTTTATCTTTTAAACGCTATACATAAAATAATTTTAGGATTTTTATTAAGGGAGAAACAAATTTTAGAAAACATAATAAAAAAACATAAAAGCATACAGCTGCGGTCAAAATAGTTGTAGTGTTGCCGCCCTGTGTTTTTAAAGGTAAAGGATTTTTCAAACCAGCGCCATCTGTTGGTCCAAACTTTTATTGCTCCCAACTTTTTAATGAATGGTGCGATTTGAAAAATTTGTGTGATCAACATCTACCGTTTACCGTCTACCGGCTAAGAGGGTCACACAAATTTGACAAGCTAAACGGTTGAAAATATTTCACCGTCAACCCTTTGATGTTCCTATCCCATCTGTTTCACCTAGTATGTTTAGTATATTTTGTACCAATCACCATAACAAAATCGAAAATTCAAAACGAAAAGTCTTTAATGTCAACGAAAATAAAATTTCAAAATAAAAATTCCAGGGGGTGGAGTAGCTAAAATTTATTAGAACTTTTTAAAACAGTTATAGGAGATCTTCGCCACATTGCAGTTACGAAGAGCACATCGACCGACACTATGTGGAACCTGGAAATGGAAAGGAGAGAGGTGCGGGGGCGTAGTTAACACCTGCCTACGCCCCTGTGTCATGGACAGAGAGACAAAGTTGCAGATCACCAGTGGGAGTCGCGAGAAATGCTCCGTGGTATTACAGAAATATACATATTATAAATATTGTCAAAGCCATCCCGAAATTTTCCGCCTGTCATTTTTGTATAGAAAGGAATCTAGCTTCGACCAGCCGAAATAAAGCATAATGAAAACGTAACAAGATGCATTTATATACTCTTAAAAATAAAAATCGGTTATAACTATTATTAATAATTTTTATTTTAAAAGTCTCAAAAAACTGTGGTAATAGTCTAGAAGAGGGGCCTGTGCCCCAAAAGTCGCGAAAAAAATACCCTCAATGGACCGCGATTTCTTAGGAATTTATGTGCAGAAGATTATCCGCGGAAATGCATGGTTCTCTTGTAATTGCATTTTAAAGTTGCGTGTTTTGCTATAAAAACAAAGTAGCATTTTCTAGGATTTTGAGGTGTTTTGTGACATTTTGCTATAAAAAACATATGGGCTTTCCGTTTCTTGCCAAAATAATAGGCGTTCGAAAAAATTCGACAAAAATGTGAAATTGTTTTTATAACCGGACAGATCTTCAGGGGTCTAAGTATGCTTCCAGTAACGTCATGCATGCATAACGGACGAGTTTGAATTATTAAAGAAAAATATGTGCATCTCAATGAAGGACAAAATCATTAATTTAAAGATTGATTCAGCCACTAGAATGAAACGGAGCATACTTGGAATAAACGCACAGTTTTATTCAGAAAAAAAACTTAAAGTACTAACCCTCGGAATGATAGAGCTAACCAGAAGGCATACCGGAATAAACCTCAGCCAAACTATTAAAAATGTTCTGCAGGACTATATATATATGGACGTTGATGCACTACGAGAAGTACAAACAAGTGGCCCAACGACACTAAGCACGTGCTTGTTACGCGCGAGGCCCTATTATCAATTTGGGCAGAAGCACAAGTTCGCGAGGAAGAATACATAAAGCAAAAATAATGACGGGACACATAATAAAAATTAAGATGCAATTAGGAGTGAAGCAAATGAGTTAAAATATTAGTTTTTAATACCGGGATAGAAGTTGAAATGCAAATTAAATGAAAAAGGTTGTTATAATTATTACATAGAATGCGAAAGGGCTCTACGATTTGCAAGTGTCGGTAAATTAAGCAATAATAATCTACTCTGATAGGAAGGTAGCCTTACGTTTTGATCCCAGTTCAAACTACGAAGGGCAAAAAGAAGAAATTTTTTTTGTACCGACTCTATACGGTCAATGTGCACTTGGTATTGTGGGCTCCAAACCGAAGAACAATATTCCAATATAGGACGGACAAGGGAGGTAAATAATAATTTGGTTATATAAGGGTCGTCAAATTCTTTTGACCAACGCTTTATAAACCCAAGAACACTCATAGCTTTGTTGACCGTCAGCATTATGTGGCAGTCAAATTTAAGCTTCGGGTCCAGAAGAACTCCTAAATCATTTACAGAATATATACGGTCAAGTGGCAAGTTTTGAAGCAAATACCTTATAAACGTAGGAGTACCCCTATGAAAGGCCATTACGTTATGTTCAGAAACAATGTTGCTAAACACGACTAGCACCAACAAATCAAGCAGTTTCCAAATTGGTAACAGTACCAGGCGCCCAGTTGCACCCACGGCTGGTAATAAGTACTGATCAGCATATTCTACATATTCAGTTTCAACGGCTGACTCAATGTCTCGCTGACCCGCCAAGCAGTCAGCACATTATGCAGTGTCAGCCGACCCAACTACGCTAACTGCTACCGTTATCAAAACATACTGACCTACTCCAGAATACAACCCATTCCAACAGTCTTTACATTTGACTTCCGTGTTATCCAAGTAGTATATAAGCTTGTACCAAGTTCAGAATAAATCAGTTATCAACCCATCATATAACTCCGTGGTTCTTCTTTCTGACCTCCGGAAAGGGACCTCGTAACATATATTGCTCCACAAGCCACGCTTAGGATCAAACATTGGTGACCCCGACGTGATCCTTTTCCAACAAAGGATCACACCCTGCAACCCCCTTCAACCTCAAGGCTGAACCTCTAACTGATGAGAAGCACCGTTAAGTTCACACTCAGCTCTATCCAGCTTCACAGGATACCCAGCTCATCCAGCTTCACAGGACAAACAGCTCATCCAGCTTCACTGGACAGACAGCTCATCCAGCTTCACAGGATACGCAGCTTTATCCAGCTTCACAGGATAGACAGCTTATCCAGCTTCACAGGACAAGACAGCTTATCCAGCTTCACAGGATACACAGCTCATCCAGCTCCTCAGGACAGCATAGCTCATCCAGCTTCACAGGACAGACAGCTTATCCAGCTTCACAGGATACCCAGCTCATCCAGCTTCACAGGACAGACAGCTCATCCAGCTTCACAGGATACGCAGCTTTATCCAGCTTCACAGGATAGACAGCTTATCCAGCTTCACAGGACAAGACAGCTCATCCAGCTTCACAGGATTGACAGCTTATCCAGCTTCACAGGACAGGACAGCTCATCCAGCTTCACAGGATACACAACTTACCCAGCTCCACAGGATACACGCTTTTTCCAGTTTCACAGGATCGACCACCCAATTTGGGAACCGCAGCTTATCCAGCTTCACAGGACAGCATAGCTCATCCAGCTGCACAGGATAGACCGCTTATCCAGCTTCACAGGACAAGACAGCTTATCCAACTTCACAGGATACACAGCTCATCCAGCTCCTCAGGATACGCTTTATCCAGCTTCACAGGATCGACCACCAAGCTTCACAGAACAGCAGAGCTCATCCAGCTTCACAGGATACACAGCTTCATCCAGCTCCACAGGATCAATCACCCCATCCGGTGTATCCAGCTTCTTAAAATACCGAGCATCATCCAGGCTCACAGGGTTCGTGATCTCCAAAACTCGAGTAGTAACTGCAAACATTATGTCGATCTCATTCATAGAGGAAACCAGTCAAAACAGAGTCGATTTACACAATCGTCTGCTTGACGATCAGAATGAGGTACAAGGGCAAATTCAACAGGTCATAAAGAATTATAGCAAGGATTCAGCCGAACGACGCAAACGAGACGGCTATTATGCCGGTCGGCTAAGCCAGTTGAACGATCTCTGGCAGCAGTTTTGTGACCTAGACGAAGAGTTCGAGAAGGCGGCACTACCTACCGGAGAGGAGTATGCCTCAAGATTAGCGGCATTAAAGGAGCTGGTAGAAACATATCAGTAAATATTTAAAGACAACATCCCATCAGGAAGCTGTCCTCAGAAAGTTCCGCGGCGAACAGAGAACAACACAAAAGACCCGATGGTCAAACTCATACACACTGACTCATCGATGGACTTGACTATCCGACAACTACAGAGACGATGCAGCGAATTAGAATCATCTCTAATTTTGGCATCAACGGCGAAAACAGTCACCCCAGCACTACAACGACATCTAGAACTCCAATGGGAAATATTGAGACAGGCCTACGATGAAGTCGACAATATACCTGGTGCCGTGGACGCCGCCGAAGCAGAAGTAAGTCGATTCAAGGCATTATACGAAGAATATGAAATGACCTTACTTCGGGAAAACGACGCTCAATTGAATCTAAATCTATCGCTCCCACCAATCAAGATACCTGAATTCGATGGCGAATATCTAGATTGGCCCCGATTCCACGACTTATTTGTAGAATTAGTCCATAATAAGCCATACTCAGCCAGCCAGAAGCTACACATTCTTCAGAGCTCCCTTTGCGGTGAAGCAAAGAACATTTTGACGGATACAGCCTTCTCACAAGCTGGATATGAGGACACCTGGCAACGACTAAAACTGAGGTACCAAAACGGCAAGATATTGGTATTTGCTGCAATAGGAAAAATAGTCGATCACATTCCCATCAACGGGACTGCACAACAGCTTCGAGCACTACACGATACAGTGCAGAAGACTTTAAGCACACTCAAAAACCTCGATATCAGCACAAAATCATGGGATCCAATCCTTGGTTTTCTTATCAGGAGGAAACTAGACCATGAGACCCTAGCCGCACTGGAGAATTCAGCCGATGGACCAACTGAAATTCCAGCCTTAAAGGGTTTACTGACGTTTATTGAGCGCCACGCATGCATGTTTGAGACGATAAACGCACAACCTACAACAACATTCCGCAATCCATCAGTCAACAACGAAGAAAGCTGCAAGATTTGTCACCTGGGGCCACATCACATAAGGGCATGTACCCAGTTTCAAGAAATGGATCCTAAAACTCGACGCCAAGTTATTATTCAAGTAGGAGGATGCACAAATTGCTTGTCTACAGCTCATAAGGTCGAATTCTGTAAATCATCAGCCAACTGTCGAGTCTGCCAGCAACGGCATCATACAATGCTACATAAGGAGCCGACAAGTAATCCAGTGTGCAGCATATTAACCACGCGAGGCTACGACAATCAAAATAATTAACTACGAAAATAACCGCACCTTCTCATCAACCGTAAAACTACAAGACTTCTGAATTGTTGATGAAATGTATACATTTAACCAAAAACCATCTAAGAATTGTTACAGCAAGTCTCATACTGTAGAATTTCAGTCCCCACGGCAAAGTGGAGCAGTCAACAGCAACAAGAAGAGTTGGAGGACGTTTCTTAGAGGCTTGACCCTTGACAGCTGACGGAAACATTTCCCGTATTCATTGATTTGTTAGCTGCTAACCAACATCACGCCGTAATTGATGGTACCCCTCAATGGGGGGGAGAATGTTCAGAAACAATGTTGCTAAACACGACTAGCACCAACAAATCAAGCAGTTTCCAAATTGGTAACAGTACCAGGCGCCCAGTTGCACCCACGGCTGGTAATAAGTACTGATCAGCATATTCTACATATTCAGTTTCAACGGCTGACTCAATGTCTCGCTGACCCGCCAAGCAGTCAGCACATTATGCAGTGTCAGCCGACCCAACTACGCTAACTGCTACCGTTTTCAAAACATACTGACCTACTCCAGAATACAACCCATTCCAACAGTCTTTACATTTGACTTCCGTGTTATCCAAGTAGTATATAAGCTTGTACCAAGTTCAGAATAAATCAGTTATCAACCCATCATATAACTCCGTGGTTCTTCTTTCTGACCTCCGGAAAGGGACCTCGTAACATATATTGATCCACAAGCCACGCTTAGGATCAAACACGTTACATTTCAGGCAGTTCAAATTTAAGAGGTTATTCTCACACCATACTTGAAAATTATCAATGTCTGATTGTAGGCCGAAACCAGATTCTATATTGTTGAATGTCAAACAAAGCTTAACATTATCAGCATACATTAGTACACGAGAATTCGTTATGATAGAGGGAAAATCGTTAATAAACAAAGTGAACAGCAAAGGCCCCAAATGACTACCCTGGGGCACTCCAGATGTCACGTGGATCATTTTAGAAACAGCGTTTTTAAATATAACTCTCTGAGTCCTCCCATTCAAATAGCTTGAAATCCAAGTTAAAAGATTACATGAACACCCAGTCAAGTCTAGTTTGAATAAAAGAAGAGAGTGGTTAACAGAGTCAAAAGCTTTACTGAAATCTCTATATATAACGTCGGTCTGCATTTTATTGTTAAATCCATTTATTACAACAGATGACAATTCAAGTAGGTTGGTAGTAGTCGATCTTCGCTTAACGAAACCATGCTGACATGGTGATATTAGCGAGGAACATAAATGTTGCAAATGAGATGTGATAATACGCTCAAAGGCTTTTGGAATTGCCGATAATTTAGAAATACCTCTATAATTTTGGGCATCCGCCTTCGCACCCTTTTTGTGAAGTGGAATAATAAAAGAGTCTTTCCAGATAACTGGAAAAACTGATGATGAAATAGACAAATGAAAGAGTTTAAGAATAGGTTTGCAAAGGGTTGATGCACAAAACTTAAGCACACACCCAGGAAGTCCATCAGGACCGGGAGAATAAGTTGGCGTTGTTGTTGTTAAATCTCTTAAAAAAGAACTTTCGGTAATTACAGGGGAAAAAATACAATTTGCCCTATTTAAGGGATTAGGGTAAGTAGATTTTGACCAAGAAGAGGAGCTATAAGTAGTTTGGAAAAAGTCGGCAAATAAATCAGCAATTTCAGAATCTGTCGATGCCTCCATCGAGTTAAAACAAACCGAGCCTATCAGGAACGCATTCATTAAACAAATTGTTTAGAACGCTATAAAACAGTTCAGTGGCAATTTCGATGTCCATACAATTATAAAAGTCAGTCCAATTATATTAAGAAATCATTAAGTTAAGTTTATTATAGTCACATTTACGAAAGCATCTCATTTTAGTTAGAGAAACTAAAGAAGGGAGGGTATCAAGGTAGGGGAGGCAAACTGTCAATTCCATAGTTGGGTGGTATCGGTCTTCTGGTACCACAAGAGCGTCTATTCTAGATACTGTGACTTCAGATGGCTCTGAAACAAACACAACATCTAATTGTCTATTTAATGAATTTCGTATAAAGCTTACTTGCTGTAACGATAATTCTAAAAGATTCTAATTAAAAGGTCCCTATTGGAAAGAAAGGATAGAATAGATTTAATAGCAGATAGATGTTGCTCACAAATTATTAGGTCAGAGCCAGGTGGAATATATTTTCAGTTTTTTGGCGCCGTGGAAGGTCTGTTATTTGTTCTCGGTCTATTGGGAACAAATTCTTTTATAACTAAATCATCATTAAGCCAAAAGCTTTTAGAAAGTAGTACTTTAAAGACATAGGCGGAGCAAAAATTTTGAACGACGATATCCTACGGGCGTAAGAAAATCGAAATTGTTCAATATCTTCGGATGGGAATTCTTCTCTAATAAATTCCAAATCATCCTCAGATGTGGTATCAGGCGTGAATCTTGAAACAAACAATTGCTTTCTATGTGGAACAACTGAGAGTATCTTACGCCCACCAGTAGCAGTCTGAACATCACTCGGCTGAGAGACAGATACGGTTGACTACGCCGGCTCAGATCCAGGGACTACACCGGAACTAGCTGTGTCCGTTTGCACAGGCGGTTACCACTGTGTCAGCAGAAACTGCTGCAGCTACCAGGTTGGGACTTAAGGTGGATCCTACATTCGCATTTACTGTCGTTGAGCTAGCTTTTTTGCGTTTAAGCGGCTCGGTTAATAGTTTTATTAAATTGGTCCCAAACGGAATTGAACCCGTCATTGAGCTGTTTAAAAACTCGTGAAAGGTTAATAGACCGTCTCGAGTCTGCCTCATAAAGCTGCCCATCTCAACTGCCAAATCCCTGCAGGACTCACATGTCCACATGAGACCAGTCCGCAGTTCAATGTAGTCTTTTACTCTGCCGGTAAGGCCTGCACACTTAGCGTGCATCATCCCTTCGCAGAGCCAAAAGTTACAATGTAAAGCAAGCGAAAGAGTAAAGAGAGAGAGAGTATGAGAATAGTCTACAAGAAATTCGGCCCATGATGGAACTATACAAGGTGATCTCGTCGCGAGAGCTGCCCTCTTTTGAGGACGTTAATTGTGCCAGTCGTTTGTCAAACGTTGTCGAAAGAGGTTGTGTAGCGCTTTTTTTTCGTTGTCTTCTTCTTGATTGCGTACATAGAAAACGTTACATTTTGCAGCTTCGTTTTCTCTGTGTTTCTTGTTGTGTTATATTCTCGTATGTGTGTAATTAATAATTATAATTACTAATTATACAATAAACGACCCATTTCAAACATAACAAGAGAGAACGCTATAGTCGGGTTGGTGTCCCGACTATCAAATACCCGTCACTCAGCTAAAGGGTAGGTGTCCAGACTATCTAATAAACGTAACTCAGCTAAAGGGAGTGCTAGGGAGATGGAGATAAAACTTTGATCAGGCATAAGTTTTAAACGAATGGTCCGATTTAAAAAATTTCTTCTACATATCGATAGGTATTGATAAACACAACAAAACTGCATTCCTACATTTCCGATATATTAAAATTTTTCAAATCGTATATTAGCTATTGTGGGCTTTAGAGGGGGCGTGGCACCTTTTTGAAATAAACTTGCGCTGCGTAGGAGCTCCTAGAATCTGCATGCAAAATGCCAATCTTCTAGCTTTTATAGTTTCCGAGATCTCAGCGTTCATACAGACAGACAGACAGACAGACAGACGGACAGACGGACAGACGGACAGACGGACAGACAGACATGGCTAGATCGACTCGGCTAGTGATCCTGATCAAGAATATATATACTTTATGGGGTCGGAAAAGCTTCCTTCTAGCTGTTACATACTTTTGCACGAATACAATATACCCTTTTACTCTACGAGTAACGGGTATAAAAATTACAGTTTAAAAAATATCAAGCACATTATTTAATTTGGATTATATGTACTTATACATCTTGGATTCCTTCTTAGATATGAATATGTCAAAAAAATATTGTGTGCTTTGCCGGTCTAAAACTCTGGAAAACAGTTATAGTTTTCTTGACCTTATTTTATATTTATGTAATTAATTTTTATACAACTATCTGAAGTATAAATTTAAATACAAAATTTTGCTTTAAATATTTCGTTTTATTTATTCCTGAAACATATTCTGTCCTGAAAGCGAATACAAAAGCAAAAACGAAGCGTGCGAATGAAATACTAGTTCTATCTCTTTCTGGCGCTTGTCTCTCTGAGAGCAGAGAGAGAGTGCTGAAAAATAACGTCCTCGGCAGAGCTGACGAGATCACCTTGTATAGTTCCATCATGATTCGGCCGGTACAGAGAGAGTGAAATTACAGTTATAATAGAGCGGCAGAGAGAGAGTAAGAGAGAGAATACAAGAGCCAATTTAGGGAGTGCAAATTACACTAACAAAGCCAAGATATTAAACAAAACTAATGGAAATGTTATAATAACACGTACCCGATTAACTGGGAGATCTATCAAAACAATAACACGATTGTTATGTTACACTTTGTTAGTAAACAAACACAAGACACTGTCGAAAAAGTCATAAAACAAGACAAAAAGTCGGAGCACAAAGGTAAACACAACCGATCACAAGCGACGCTAAATCAATAGATAATATACAATATTAAATATAGATAAAAAACAGAATTATTGTGTTACCACAGATAATGGCAGAAATATGGTGAAAACGGTTGAGCTATTAAAGTAAGATGAAACGCTTAGTAACGCAGAAGATCTGGAAGACGCTACTGACTAGATACAGCTTCATGACATTACTTCTATTAAATGTGCAGCTCATACTCTACAGCTGGCTGTTAACGATTTTCTTAAATTATCAGACTTTCAAATTGTTTTAACAAAAGCTCGAAACTTGGCCAAAACATTGAGATGTCCAACTAACAGGTAATTATTATTTTTTTATATAAATAATTGTATCTAATATTTACTGTGGGTAGGTATTTGCTTTCTAGCATGAATTTACCTCAGCCAGAAGTTGATACACCAACTAGATGGAGTTCTTCATATAAGAATTCAAGACTTCCTGGACGTTCACCCAAATAATAAAAACTTGTCATTGCCGGAATGGAGTGAAGTTAACGAACTTGTGGCTGTTCTTGAACCGGTATATATAACAACCAAGAAATTACAAGAAGAACAACTGTATTTCTCAGACTTTTATAAAACCTGGATGGAAACGAAACTGCAAATTCAATCTATGACCCTTGCACGTAAAATAAATACCATTTCAGATATATTTAAAATGTTGTTTTTGAATTGACAAAAATCAAAACGCCTACTTCCTACAAAATTGCAACGTTTTTATACCCGTTACTCGTAGAGTAAAAGGGTATAGTGTATTCGTGCAAAAGTATGTAACAGCTAGAAGGAAGCGTTTCCGACCCCATAAAGTATATATGTTCTTGATCAGGGTCACTAGCCGAGTCGATCTAGCCATGTCTGTCTGTCCGTCTGTCCGTCTGTCCGTCTCTCCGTCTGTCCGTCTGTCCGTCCGTATGAACGCTGAGATCTCGGAAACTATAAAAGCTAGAGGATTGGTATTTGGCATGAAGATTCTTGGAGTTCCTACGCAGCGCAAGTTTATTTCAAGAAGGTGCCACGCCCCCTCTAACACCCACAATAGTTAATATACGATTTTAAAAATTTAAATATTTCGGAAAAGTAAAAATGCAGGTTTGTTGTGCTTATAAATACCTATCGAAATGTAGAAGAAATTTTTTAAATCGGACCATTCGCTAAAAAGTTATGGCTCATCAAAGTTTATATCTCCATCTCCCTCGCACGCCCTTTAGCCGAGTGACGGGTATTAGATAGTCGGGACACCAACCCGACTATAGCGTTCGCTCTTGTTTATATTATTTTTTTGATTACACTAGTTTACAGCCAAACTGCTCCAAAGCAATTGATGGCAAATTCTGTTAATGTTGGACGCCCAAATCACGAAAATACCAGCAATTTTTTTTCCGATGGCACAGTTTATTTTTAAAGTTTAAAATGTTAAATATCGGACTTTTTTCGAATTTCTTTCAATATCTCGGCACATATCCACCCAATTGTTTTATTCGGTGGGATGTAAACTTTAAGTTTGTACCCATTATGATTTTTCAACGGATTTACTTCGAGTTTTTACGATACATACAGCTGACTTACAGTGGACCAAAAAACATATTTTTCATCTTTGTCGAGCTGCTGCGCTGCCATTACTTATCCAATCATATTGATTTGTATGGAAAAGTTAAGCTCTGATCTATTGACTTTAAAATTAAACAAAAACTGGCCCAATTGGGTGGATATATGCCGAGATATTGGAAGAAATTCGAAAAAAGTCCGATATTTAACATTTTGAACTTTAAAAAACAAAAAAACAAAACAAAACAAAAAAACTGTGGCATCGAAAAAAAATTGCTGTTATTTTCGTGATTTGGGGGTCCAACACTAACAGAATTTGCCATCAATTGGAGCTCTTCAAGAATATTATTTTGTAAACTAGTGTTATTCCTATAGGATATAGTGGTCCGATCCGGCTCGTTCCGACATATGTACTACCTGCAATAAAAAGAAGACTTTTGGGAAAGTTTCATCGCCATAGCTTTAAAACTGAGAGACTAGTTCGCACAGAAACGGACAGACGGACATGGCTAGATGGCTCGGCTATTGGTGCTGATCAAGAATATATATACTTTATGTGGTCGGAAACGTTTCCTTCACTGCGTTGCAAACTTTTGACTGAAATTATAATACCCTCTGCAAGGGTATACATATATATAAATATTTTTTAATAAACAACTTATTCATGTCCACGTTGTCCATTTCATATGTATTAAAATTTTTGATTGGTTTTGAGTTGCTGATCACGCTGAACAAATTAAAAAAAGTTTAATGAATAAAAATCCCAAATAACGATTACACTAGTTTACAGAAAAAAATTGTAAACAAAAAGATAAACCTTGAGACCAATTTTTTTTGATTGGTATTGAGTTGCTGATTACGCTGAACAAATTAAAAAAATTTTCCAATGAAGCGTTCCGAAGATATTCGCTAAAATCCAGATTTTCGGCACTTCTTTTATAAAATGTACCTAATATGCTAGCTGTGCGACAACTGCTCGCACGTTAAGTGCACCGGAGGCGGTTTCAATGGCCGTGTTGGAGATTTAATTTCCTGGTCTTGCACGGCATGCCGTGAGATGACGGATGAAATGCGCACCTTCATGAGGCAAACTAGGACCGGATTTAATGAGGTTCGAAAACTCCTCACCTCTATAAACGACAAATTCCTGGCAGTGAAATCCCAGTTTCTCGGTCTTAAGATTCTAAGTGAATCACCGAAAAGAAAGATTCCAAATAATCTTCAACTTCCCGCAAACGAGCTGACAACCACTATGCTTTCTACTCCTACTGGCGCTAACAACATGGAACATTCTCCAAGCTATCTTACACCGTCTCTTCCACCTGCTGATACTACTCTATCTGGATCTTCAGACGCACGCTGCATTGGCTGCGGTATCTCCTGGAAATATTCCACCGGCACAAAACCTCGCCACTCCTGGATTGCAGCTAGATCCTGGCGACTCAGTCTCTGCATCAAGTGCAGTTTCTGCTATCAATGATCTGCCTGGCCCAAGCCAGCTGGCTCCAGGTCGTCCTAACATCCCTTTGAGTGGTGTTCCAAGTCGAGCAGACCAGAGAAAAAGCGTGGAAACTCCTGCGGTCTCGGGCATCCCTCTAGGTAGGGTCATTCAAAAATCCATATTTGTATCCAGACTCTACCCAGAAGCTACTGCTGAGGATGTGAGAATCTACCTTTGCGAAAAACTTCTTGCTCCAGATAACGCTATTTCTGTCTATAAATTTAATTTTAAGCATAAGCGTAACATATCTTCATTTAAAATTCTTCTTGCAGACCATTTGTTCTCTAAAGCACTTGATTCTACAATTTGGCCAGTTAGTTCACGAGTATCTCCAAAAGGACAAGACTCGGGGCTCCAGTACAGCTGCTTCAAAAAACTAGATAACTTGTCAATTCTCTACCAAAATGTGCGAAGTCTACTGGGATAACTGAGTAAGGTGTATGTTAACAGTCTTTCCACCGATGCAGACGTAATCGCTTTATCTGAAACTTGGCTGAACTCTTCCGTCTCTGATCAAGAAATATTTGCTGATGACTTTGTTGTTTATAGAGTTGATCGCCCCACCCTCGGTGGAGGCGTTTTAATTGCAGTTCATAATTCACTGTCTTCTGAGCTTTTTGCTTTTGAGAATTTTCATTCCATTGAATTTATAGCAGTCAAAATTTCTTTAAATAGTACTAACTTGTACATAACTTGCTCTTATATTCCACGTAAATCTGATGTATCCCTGTATTTAATGCACCTTTCTGCAATTGACTTAGTTTCATCTGCAATTGGTGATGAAGATCATTTCATTGTGACTTTAACTTGCCTAACCAGCTTTGGGTGACTTCACCGAACTCCAATCTTCTTTTTACTGAGAGTCAACATGATTTTATCGACGGCCTATCTGATTTGTCTTTGGGTCAGATTAACTTTGTGGAGAACAATAAAGACAGGCTCCTAGATTTAATCTTTGTTAATAACGAGACCCTTACAATTGTGCTCAGATGCTCACCCTTCTCCACACCAGAAGATCCACCCAACCTTGTTGTTGAAAGTTGAGATTAACGCAGAAACTCGTAGTACATCGGCCACACGAGTCAAATGTTTCCGCAGAGCCAATTTTAACAGTTTGAGCCAACATTTGGGTGCCATAGATTGGCCATCATTAAAATCATGTTATGATCTAGAGACTGCATTGTCAACGTTTTATGAGTACTTGCATTCGTCGATCAACATTTTCTTCCATGATGTATTTGTTATTGACTCATCCAAGCCCCCATGGTTTAAAAAAAAAATCCAGGCTATACAAAAAGTATTTAAAATCCAACCTCTCAGTAGACCTGGCGAAATACGTCTCGATCCGCTCTGAATTTACTTGCTGCTAATCAGAGTTATGTTCGCTACATTGATCAAAGTAGAGAAAACATTCGCTCGGATCCAAAACATTTTTATTCCTTTGTGTATTCTAAAAGAAAGTCTTACTGTTATCCCTCATCTTTTCATTATAAAAGCTCCACTGAATCCTCATCATCAAACATATCTAACCTTTTTGCACAATTTTTCCAGTCAACCTACTCTTCACAGCTCCTCGACTTCTTATCCTTACCCTCTATCCCACATTAATAATATCAATGTTCCGTACTTTGAAATCGAAGACGTTCTCAAAGCCCTTTTGTCCCTTGAAACTGTGCCAAAACTTTGGCAAAACTTTTTTACGAGAATTTGGAGTGAATCTTTCATCATTCCTCTGCATAAAAAAGGCTCAAGATCCGGTGTTGAAAACTATCACGGTATTGCTAAACTCTCTGCTATACCTAAGTTGGTCACCTGCCAACTTCAACATATGTGTACCTCCATAATCTCTCCAGCTCAGCATGTTTTTGTTAGGCATCGGTCAACTACTACAAATCTCCTCGAATTCTCTTGTCTCTGATGTTATTTTTACAGATTTCAGCAAGGCATTTTATTCAGTAAACCATAGCCTTCTCCTTCACAAACTGTCTCTTCTAGGATTTCCACCAATTTTACTAAACTGGATTTTGGCATATCTCTCAAATAGAACAAATAGAAATACAACGCGTCCTCTTTAATAATCAATTACCTTCTGTTGTAAATGTTTTTTCCACTACTGTTTGTACTTTTTATAAACAATCTTCAAAAGGTCATATCTTTTGCCACTACTTTAATGTATGCTGATGACGTTAAAATTTGCCTATCATACTCCGACGAAATCTCTCATCATCGCCTACAATCGGATCTAAATGAATTACAGTCTTGGTGCTCCATCAACTTGTTACACCTTAACCATGCAAAATGCAAGTCGATGTCCTTTTATCGAACTTCAGCTTATTCAATCTTACTATCTCGGGACTTGTATTTTGGAACGTATTTCCAAAGTAAATGATCTAGTTGTTTTATTCGACAGCAAATTATGTTTTAAAAGCCACATATCTGTTACTATTGGTAGGGGGGTTTTAGCCTTCATAAAACGTTGGGCCAAGGAAATAGACGATCCATACACAACAAAAACGTTGTCACGGTTCACCCTATTTTGGAATATTGCTCGATTGTATGGAGCCCTCAATATAATGAACAACAAAAATTAATTGAGTCAGTTCAAAAGCTGTTTCTATTATTCGCTTGCGTCAGCTGAACTGGGATCCGACTAGACACTTGCCACCCTATGAATCGAGATTAAAATTAATTGATTTATAATCTACAAAACATCGCAGAATGTGCGGTGGAGTAATTTTCATAAACTGCTTATAGGTGAGGTAAACTTCCCGCGTCTCCTAAGCTACTTTGACATCGCTGTCCCTTTGAGATTCACTCGAACTATTCGCCCAATTCAATTGCCAATTTGTAGATCAAACTTTGAAGTTCATGAGCCGTTTAGGATTCTTTGTTCAAATTATAATTTATTGTATACTGAAATATCATTGGAAAACTCGATAGAATGTTTATCAGCTAAAATTTAGTCTTTTCTTGAGTCTTCGAGTAGTCTGTACTAATAATCTTGCTTTGTTAAACTCTTATTTAAGTTATATTTATTTTAGTAAATAGTTATGTTACTAGAAGTTAACAGTTTCTTTGTTAACTATAGACTAGAAACTTAGAACGCTTGGTAGAGTGAGCAATTCTGTGGGTGTGTCGGCTGCTAATGCTGCTAGTGTTTTGTGATCGAGATTTCTTCGTATTAGGAATCCTAAAATTGGATCCCATGTGTGTGTGTCGATTTGTAGACCTATGAGTGTACTTAGCGATTTTTCGACTGTGTCATGAAGGGACCGGAGTTGCACGGCTGACCCACGCGCGTAATCTACTATTTGTGAGATAGCGGTAAAGATAATTTTTTTCCGTTTTGATATCTTGTTTTTAATCGTTGCCCAGTGTCTTCATATCCGCCTTGGGAAAAAGCTGTATTTGTCAGCATGTTTCTGGCTTCTCCCTTAAGTGCACTTTGCAGCAGATGTAGCTTTTGTGTTGGAGGGTACGGTTGATTGTGAACTAATTCCATGAAGAAGTCGTGGAATTGTGGCCATTGTAGGTATTCTCCAGCAAACTCAGGTAGGTTGACTGGTGGTTGGGATAACGTCAGCTTTAGTGGCGAGTCATTTTCGCGTAACAGCGTCGTCTCGTATTTTTCATAAAGTGATTGGAATTCACATTCTGTAGTGGCGATGTCTGAAGCGCCTGGTATTACTTCTATCGCATCATAAGCCTTTCTCATCAATGCCCATTGCGCATCGAGGTGGCGCTGTAGTGCGGGTGTGATGGTAATTGCATGGGATGCTAGGTTGAGGGATGATTCCATTTCGGTACATCGTAATTGCAATAGTCGGATTGCCTTGCTTATTGATGCGTATAGGTCCTTGATTTCCTTGATTTAAAGTCATCACGTACACGTCTAGGCATCTTTTGTGGGACGCTGCCTGACGGAATATTATAACCAAATACCGTTTGGTATTATTCTACTAACTCTTTTATTGTGTCATATCGTGTTGGTAGCGGTGAGCCTTACTCGGAAGGGCTTGGTAGCGGTGAGCCTCACTCGGAAGGGCTTGGTAGCGGTGTGCCGCTACCGTCGGTTGGTCGTGTTGGGCAACATTGAGAACAAAGAATATTCATGTTTTATTTTATTCACATTGACACTAGAAACGGAAAATTTGGACGGCAAACGGTAGACGGTAGTGTGAACCTGAACTAAATTTTTTCAGCGGCTTCCCAACGTTCCCCCCAAAAATACTGTAATGTGAATAGGCTATTAGAGTGGGCGTGGCACATTCCAATAACGAGCTTGCGCTGAATGGAATGGATGCTCTTACTGGGATCGTAAACCGTATTTGGCCGAGTAAGAAGCTAGAATTTACAAGTCCAGTGATCAACTTGTGGAGGAACATCACTCCGTGGCAGGTCCGACGATCCATTAGCGAGGGCAGGTTCAGAAGACGCAGTCTGTCGACGTAGGATGGCAGGTGACGTTGTGGTTCCCAGTTTAACCCACGTAAAGCAAACAAAAGGAACTGTTTCTGTACCGATTCGATTAGGTCCTGATATTTAGCATATTGAGGTGACCATACGCACGAGCAGTATTCAAGAATTGGTCGCACAAGAGAAATGTAAAGGTGCTTTGTGGTGTAGGGATCCTCAAATTCCTTAGACCAGCGCTTTACAAATGCAAAAACCCCTTTTGCTTTACTGACAATGATGCCGATGTGATTGGTAAAGTTTAGGTTGTGGCTAAATAAAACTCCAAGATCTGTTACGGAATTAATGCGTTCAAGATCGTTCATCCCAATGGAATAATTAAAGAGGAAAAGTCTCTTCCGATAAAAAGACATGAAGCTACATTTAGAATTATTTAAGAACAGCAGGTTCTGGGGACACCATGATTGCAGATTGCATAAGTCCGCTTGCAGGAGTACGTGAGAATCAACGTTTGTTAAGGGCATGCAAAGTTTAACGTCATCGGCGTACATCATCACGTGGGAAGAGAGAATTACTTGAGGCAAGTCATTTATAAAGATACCAAACAGAAGTGGTCCAAGGTGACTCCCTTGAGGAACGCCAGAAGTCACATGGACAAGGTTAGAGATCGAATTTTTAAATAATACTCTCTGCGTCCGGTTCAATAAGTATGAAGAAATCCACTTCGTCAACGAGATCGGGAATCCTATAAGCGTAAGTTTTTTTAACAGTAACTGATGGTTCACCGAATCAAAAGCCTTACTGAAATCTGTAAAAATTACATCAGTTTGGGTGTTGGTTTTAAACGCATTCCTAATAACTGTTGTAAACTCTAAAAGGTTGGTTGACGTTGATCTACGTTTCATAAAGCCGTGCTGTGTTGGGGACATTATTGAGCTACACTGGTGCTGAAGCTGTGCAGTAATTAACTGTTCGAAGAATTTGGGAATAGCACTGAGTTTTGCAATCCCTCGGTAGTTATTGATGTTTGATTTACTTCCCTTTTTATGAAGCGGAATTATAAAAGACTCCTTCCAAACTTCTGGAAAAAATGAGTGCTGCAGGGATAACTGAAATAGTTTTGACAGTGGCCCACACAATGCTCGAGCACAATATTTTAAAACGCATTTGGTACAAGATCGGGACCAGAAGAGAAGGATGACTTGATTGTTTGAAGATTTTGAAAAACATCATCTACGCTGATTATAGGCATAAACATACCATTAGAGTGCGGAAGTGAAATGGGATACGCTGAGGTATTATCGTAGATTGTGGATAAGTACGTGGACTGGAAAAATTTTGCAAATAAATTGGCAATATCGGCATCATTAAAAGCAGAAACGGAATCCAGATGAAGGCAGCATGGAAATTGTTGAGACTTGCGTTTGGAGTTAACAAATGCGTAGAACTGTTTGGGGTTATCATGAAACTCATTTCTGCAACGATCAAGGTAATTCTTATAGCATTGGGAATTGTGAGTTATGAATTCAGAACGCGCAGTAAGGTATCTCGAATAGTGTACTTGCATCCCAGTCCTTTTAAATTTCTTAAAAAGTCTGGACTTGCAGTTTTTTAAGTAGGAGAGTCTACGAGTGAACCAAGGAGGCTTATAAGAAACATCAGGTGATGGAAATGAAGGCACATACAAATCGAAAACCGTGCCGAGAATGCTATAACCAAAGAGATGAAGTGGAACTTCATTGCTATGCAAGTTCATTAGGGTTCGAAGCAGTTTTTTTTCCAAAGGAAACCCGCTATTTTCGCGGCGAGCAACATAAGTTTAGACTTATGATGCGTTGACTTGACGACTACTCGTAGCGCCTCGGACTCGCAAGGAGATCAGCTGTGCGGGCTTAGGGAAGCGGCACCGATATCAGACTAGTGTGAACACGTGCTGCGTTCTACAGGACAACGCCTCTCAACACACAACTACCTGTCCCTTGCTCTATCCCGGATAATCCCACTAGGGACTCTAGGGACTAGGGACCTCGGATCGCGCTGCCAGTCAAGGTGGCACCTGGAAGCTGCCTAGTGGTCCACCTTGGAACGAACGTTCCACCCTGGCCCCACCCTTTGCTTGTCGTCCGTGACGTTTCCGCGTAGTTCGATGTTCTCGGCGGCTGGCGCTGTAGTAAACATACGGATCGTAGAAGCGTCGAGTCTATACAGGGCAGTGCCTCTTGAAACAATAACTGGTCTACTGCTCGCCCTTCTGGCTCTTAACACTCGGGGTTTTGGACACACGCCGGTACCGGGGTCGAAGAACCGTTGAGTCTCTACAGGGCAGTGCCTCTCGAAAACAACAACTGGCCTACTGCTCACCATTTCTGGCTGGTCGCGCCAGGACCTGTTCGATTTCCAAATTGAAATATTTCAAAATGTTGTATTTAGCAAAGTTAAATCCAATGTTTAAAAAACTGTCTGAATTTTCATTTAGCCTGCTTTTGCTTTTGCTGCTGCTTCTGAAAAAGTCGGCAGTCGCAGTCGAAGCAAAAGCAAAATCCGAGAACTGCCGACTATCAAAGCAATAGCAAGTCGTTGCTTTCTGATTTTTACCTGCTGTTGTGCTTCTGCTTTCAGTGGGTAGCAACAGTCAAAGCAGCAGATAGCAAAAATTTCTGAAAGTTGCTATTGCTTTTGCTGCTGCTGTTGAAAAAATCGGAAGTCGCAGTCGAAGCAAAAGCAAAATTCTAAACAGGCTGCTTTTGCTTTCATTCAAAAGCAACAACAATTTATCAAAGTCTTGACACAGTATGCATATATGTAACTAGCTAACCCGGAGCGACTTCGTTCGCTTAAAATTAGTTTGGAGTACGGTTGTCAGGACTTTCTTATTAGTGCGTTTTTTGGAAAACCTTTGTGTAAACAACCTTTTAAGAAGATCCTTCAGGAGCGAGAATCAGAAGGCTTGTGACAGAGCTATATTATAAACTAGCTAACCCGGGGCGACTTCGTTCGCTTAAAATTAGTTTGGAGTACGGTTGTCAGGACTTTCTTATTGATGCGTTTTTTGGAAAACCTTTGTGTAAACAACCTTTTTAGAAGATCCTTTAGGAGCGAGAATCAGAAGGCTTGTGGCAGAGCTATATAAATCCAATTATTTCCTGCATAATTCCGAATGCTATAATAGCTACCTGTTATGCTGCGAATATGAATTCCGCATTAATCCCAAGCTATTTTACTCTTTTGTTAACTCAAAGCGTAAATCCAAAATGTTTCTACCTTGTCTTTATTTGAACAACATATCAGCGTCAAATGACCAGGGAATCAGCATCCTGTTCGCGTACTTTTTCCAGTCCACATATTCGCCTTATTCAAATCACCCTAATTCCGATTTCAGCTATTCCTATCAGCTAGCCCACACGGACTCGATATATTGTCCTGTAATTGATGAACGTGATGTCAGTCGCAGCCTATCCTCGATAAAGCTGTCTTATTCTCCAGGTCCCGATATGGTGCCCAGATCCGTTCTAAAATATTGCGCAGATCCACTTTCTGTTCCGCTAACCATGATTTTCCAAAAATCTATACATCTCTGCACCTTTCCGGCTGTTTGGAAGGAGTCCTTTATTATTCCACTTCATAAGAAGGGCAGCAAGTCTAACATTATAAACTATCGCGGGATAGCCAAACTAAGTGCTATTCCTAAGCTATTTGAAAAACTCATATGCAATCAATTGCAGCATCAGTGTCGCTCCTTATTATCTCCGAATCAACATGGTTTCACAAAATGTCGTTCAACTACAACTAACCTGGAATTTACGACCTACATTAATAAAGGCTTCGTATCCTCTAAAAAGAACTGATGTCATTTTCACTGAATTTAGCAAAGCGTTTGATTCAGTGTGCCATGAGCTTCTTATCCACAAGCTGCGCCTTCTAGGTTTTCCACCAACTCTTCTGATGTGGATTCATTCATACCTTACAAGCCGTTCCCAAAAGGTAGAATTTAATAATTTTCTTTCAAAAATTGTACCTGTAAGCTCCGGAGTACCTCAAGGTAGCCATCTTGGTCCTTTGCTATTTGGTCTATTTATTAATGATCTTCCTCAAATTATCATGGCCTCCAAAGTTCTTATGTATGCGGATGATGTCAAGTTGTGTTTGCATATGACATCGCCTGGTTCGCACATGCAGCTCCAGCTTGACTTAAGTAATCTTCAATCCTGGTGCCAAGTCAATAAGCTACTGCTTAATCCAGATAAATGTAAATCCATGACATTTTTTCGTTCCAATCCAGCTGTGCGTACATACTCCATTGGCCTATCCGCGCTTGAACGCATTGAAACCGTCCTAGATCTTGGAGTCCTATTTGACCATAAGATATGCTTCAATCGCCATGTCAGCACTATATCCAATAAAGCTAAGGCCTTATTAGCTTTCATCAAACGCTGGTCCAAAAAATTCGATGATCCGTATATCACTAAGCTCCTGTATGTTTCCTTAGTTCGTCCAACGCTGGAATACTGCTCGTGCGTATGGTCTCCACAGTATGAGCGCTATCAAGACATGATTGAGTCTGTTCAGAAGCAGTTTCTCCTGTTTCCCTTACGTGGCTTGAACTGGGACTCCAGAAGCCGACTACCTTCCTTCAGAGACAGGCTGCGTCTTTTGAATCTGCCAACTTTAAAGCACCGTCGAATATGTTCTGGCGTGATCTTCCTTCACAAGCTCCTTACTGGCGGTGTGGACTCACTTCACCTGATAACGTCCATAAATTGGAATGTTCCTTCTAGACCAACTCGTCGATTTCGACCATTACCACTGGAAATTGCCAGGACAAACTACTCCCGTTTTGACCCATTATGCGACAACTATAATGAATTGTACCACTTATTATTATACCCGTTACTCGTAGAGTAAAAGGGTATATTGTATTCGTGCAAAAGTATGTAACAGCTAGAAGGAAGCGTTTCCGACCCCATAAAATATATATATTCTTGATCAGGATCACTAGCCGAGTCGATCTAGCCATGTCTGTCTGTCCGTCTGTCCGTCTCTCCGTCTGTCCGTCTGTCCGTCCGTATGAACGCTGAGTTCTCGGAAACTATAAAAGCTAGAGGATTGGTATTTGGCATGAAGATTCTTGGAGTTCCTACGCAGCGCAAGTTTGTTTCAAGAAGGTGCCACGCCCCCTCTAACGCCCACAATACTTAATATACGATTTTAAAAATTTAAATATTTCGAAAAAGTAAAAATGCAGTTTTGTTGTGTTTATCAATACCTATCGAAATGTAGAAGACATTTTTTAAATCGGACCATTCGTTAAAAAGTTAGGCCTGGTCAAAGTTTTATCTCAGTTACGATTATTAGATAGTCGGGACACCAACCCGACTACAGCGTTCGCACTCCCTTTAGCTGAGTGACGGGTATTAGATAGTCGGGACACCAACCCGACTATAGCGTTCTCTCTTGTTATATTTATATTGGTTTAATCCAATTGTGGTTCTATTAATAAAATATTATTCATGTTTGGATCTTTTGCAAATACTATTCCAATTTTTTTCTTAATTAAATTATTGATATTGTCAAAGACGCCTTAAACATTATTCTTTAAAATTTTTTTAGTGATATTCGATCTTGTAAGAGGAGACAATAAGCTTGGGTATTTTCATGACTTGGTGTCCTTAGTTCTGTTGAAATTCTCATATCAATAGGTCCAGTTTTCACTGACTCGTTTTGATATGAAAGATCAACCAATCACCAAATTGGTGTCAATTAGTTGTGATTCATAGCTATAGTAACTAGATTGAAATCTTGTTTAGTTTTCGTGTAGGTGAGCAAACTGATTCTTACTAAAGTCAGTCGAGTCATCGAGTCCTATCGACACCAGACCCAGGTCCCTCTCGGAGCAACAGACCGACCTCTAAGTTTCCCAGCAATCACGTTTTTGGATGGTTCTCACGATCTCAACGAGAAAAGCTGTACACAAATTTTATATTGCCAACCATTTTTCTTCTCCCCAAATCAATTTAAATTAAATTCAAAAGACATAATTGAATTCTAAAAACTGCGTTTTCTTAAACGGCAACAGCAAAGTCACCATTACAGACTTCTGCTAATCATTGACTCCCGGATTCTAGCTGCGCAGTCACAACATTTTTAATGGCTCATGGGGGGAACTGTTTTTGAACTTGCCAATGAATTAAATTTGAATTGATTTGGAATAAACAAATTGTCTCAAATTAAACTTAAACAAAGTGGCTACTAAATTGTGCCACGTGGATCCACTAATTCTACGAATAACGGACCTAGGTACAAGAGATAGCTGCGCGACGAATTACGGACCAAAGGAACACGACATTGCTGCGCGACGAATAACAGACCAAAGGAACGAAAGAATCGAAACTGGAAATTCGTGCGAATGCTGTGATTTCAAGTGCGTTGTTATCAATTCAATAAATTCTGGGTAACGACGATAAAAAGACAGTTCCACAAGCCAATCCTTCCAAATCCTTTATGGAACAGGTTGACGCAACTCGATCGGAACGTTAAGAAGGATAGCCAAACCAGAAAATCCAAACATTATTTTCTTTAGCTACTTAGCACGTTGAATAATTTATCCACCCTGTTTAATGAGAATCACCAACAATTGGTCGATCAGCTGTGTCCAAGCCGACACGTATATTTTTCAGAAAACCTATACGAACGGTTTGTTAAAGAGTATCAGCCAATCTTTTGCATCATCTCGGAAAACAACGATAAAAAGTTTCCAGTGATACAAAAAGACCTACAAATCGTATCATCATATTATCATCCAACATTCCGCTTCCGAAGCTTCCAGTTTCACGCTTTTCGGGAAGCTTTTCAGATTGGCCCTTGTTTTACGATGGTTTCCTACAGCTCATCCATGATAACAACACTCTCTCTAACATCCAGAAGCTCCACTTTCGCCGTCTAATAACACCATTTACACCGAAAGTGACTATGACATTCTCTATCAGGAGAAACATGACTGCCAATATAAATCACAAACATAAATATCAAGCCCGATTTATTCCTTTCAAATGTATTGGGTTGGCAAGAAAGTCATGCCTTTTTTTTTACTATCGATGAAAATTTGGTAATTATTCTATAAAATTTGGGGAAGCTATAGCAAATTAAACATGGAGGATCAAAGTGAGCATTTTCGGCATATTTTGCTTTTTTACTTCCGAAAAGGAAAAAAAGCGGTCGAAGCTCGCGAAAAATTGTGCGAAGTGTATGGTAAAGATGCCATGAGTGATCGCCAATGTCAGCGCTGGTTTGCCAAATTCAGGATTGGAGATTTTGGAGTTAAAGACGCCCCACGTTCTGGTCTACCATCGGCCGTTTTTGACGAACAAATTCAGGCTTTGCTGGATGAAAACCGGCGTTATTCAACGCGGGAGATGTCAGAGAAGCTCAGTGTGTCGCATACAACGGTTGAAAACCATTTGAAGAAACTTGGCTACGTAAGCATATCTAAAAGGAAATTCACCTAACTAAGCGTATCAATATCTGCTATTCTCTGCTGCAACGGATTAAAATCGATCCTTTTTTGAAGCGGATCATTACTGGCGACGAAAAGTGGGTTGTTTACAATAATGTCCAACGAAAAAGATCATGGAGCAAGAAAGATGAGCCAGCCCAAGCCACATCAAAGGCCGATATCCATAAGAGGAAAGTTATGCTGTCTGTTTGGTGGAATTGGAAGGGTGTAGTGCACTTTGAGCTGCTGGGACGGAATGAAACCATCAATTCAGATGTGTACTGTCGCCAGCTATCCAATTTGGCGGAAAAAATTAAAGAAAAGGAGCCGGCACTAGCTAATCGCAAGGGTATAGTCTTTCACCATGACAACGCTAGGCCCACACATATTTGGTCACTCGGCAAAAATTAACGGAGCTGAATAGGGAAGTGCTACCACATCCACCTTATAGTCCGGACTTAGCACCTTCAGATTACCATTTGTTTCGCTTTCTTCAAAACTCTTTGACTGGTAAAAACTTTGATTCAGATGAGGCTGTCGGAAACCACTTGTCTCGATTCTTTGCTGGAAAAGACCAAAAGTTCTTCGAGCGCGGAATTATGCAGCTGCCCCAGAGATGGTTATTAGTGGTCGAACAGAACGGCCAATACATAATTGATTAATTATAAGTCCTGATATAAATAAATCATCTTTGAAAATCGCGTAATTGGTAAGCGGGCGGCCATCCGTTGTGTATTAAGAATAGATCAAATTAAAATGTTACATACCGCAAATGTTAAGTTAACAGTCCAATGTTAAAATAACAGCTTTTAAAGTCCGCCGTAGCAAGCGAACATTTACATTTTGCTTGATTTTGCAGTGCATATATAAAATTAATATCTCTTTAACGACAAGACGTAGAACCATAAAATTTGAAATGGATATTCATTAAAAATGTCCTTTATTATGGGTTAATACTACTTTGTTGCTTATTTCGTGAGCAACAATGGCTTCATATACCAAGTAGTCTCCCTTAATAGGTTTGGAAAAACAAAGTTCAACTTTGAATAGAGATTAGAAAAAATGTTGATACTTGTTGAACCTGTGGGTTGAACCATTTTAAAGAGGGGTCAATTCTCGATTCGGGACATCCAGTTTTAATGTGCACTTTTTGCGACTTTATGAGAAATTCAATTTTTACGGAACTGCCAAAAATGGTCAAATTAACACTTTATTTGACTTCTTCTTGCCTTGTAAGATGGACTGCTAAATAAATTTAATGCAATAGTCTTCGTCATGACATTATATTTGATTTGAAAACATTCCGCATCTTATTTTTATGGAAACTATCTTTTTATACAACATATCCAGTATTTGGCATACAAAAATGTCGGATTTTACAGGAAAAAGTCGATATCTCTTCAAAGAAAAAACGTATAAAAAAATGTTTCTTTGTTTGTTTCAATATGTTTTTTCATTATTGGAAACCATAAAATTTTTTTTTTTTGTAAGTTTAAGAAAAACAATTTTTTTTTGTAAATTAGTTTATTATTGTGTTTAATTTTTGCTTAAAAATATGTATTTAAATATTATAAACTTATTTCTAAAAACCAAACTCATAAAAGTTTCTTTGTTTTGGAATAATTAATTAATGCCAAAAAACAGGTCAAATGCCCCATAGGAGGGGCATACCCCTTGCAGGGGTATTATAATTTCAGTCAGATGTTTGCCACGCAGTGAAGGAGACTTTTCCGACCACACAAAATATATATATTCTTGATCAGCACCAATGGCCGAGTCTATCTAGCCATGTCCGTCTGTCCGTTTCTATGCGAACTAGTCTCTCAGTTTTAAAGCTATCGCGATGAATCTTTCCAAAAGTCTTATTTCTATTGCAGGTAGTACATATGTCGGAACGAGCCGGATCGGACCACTATATCTTATGGTTCCCATAGGAATAATCAAAAAAATAATAGTAAAAACAATGTAACTTTGTAGGAAGAAGGCGTTTTTGACAATTTAAAAACAACATTTTAAATAGGCAGACCTGCAAAGTTAACTTCCTTTCTTGTTGATCTCTATATTAGGATTTCAAATTTGTTTAATATCTGTAATTCTTGGAATTTTTTTTTAGGATCAGTCGCATTGTTAATTTAGTAGTTTGCCTAATTGTTTGTCTGGTGTGTAGTCCTTGTTATTTTATTATACCCGTTACTCGTAGAGTAAAAGGGTATATTGTATTCGTGCAAAAGTATGTAACAGGGAGAAGGAAGCGTTTCCGACCCCATAAAGTATATATATTCTTGATCAGGATCACTAGCCGAGTCGATCTAGCCATGTCTGTCTGACCGTCTGTCTGTCCGAGATATCTTGAAAACTATAAAATCTAGAAGATTGGTATTTTGGATGCAGATCCTTGGAGTTCCTACGCAGCGCAAGTTTGTTTCAGCCGAGGTCCACGCCCTCTCTAACGCCCACAATCGCTTATTACGATTTTACAAAATTTAAATATTTCGGAATACCTATCGAAATGTAAAAGAAATTTTTTAAATCGGACCGTTCGTTAAAAAGTTATGCCCGATCAAAGTTTTATATCTCCATCTTCCTCGCACTCCCTTTAGCCGATTAACGGGTATCTGATAGTCGGGGCACTCGACTATAGCGTTCTCTCTTGTTTTGACATTTAAAACTATTAGCAATGGAAGAAAACTTGTATAATCTATCAGCAAATAGTCATGCCCTTCTGCGCATCTTGGCAACGCAGAAACCTGGTCTCAAGATTTGTAATATAAATGCCCAAAGCCTGCCAAAGAAAATTTAACAGTTTAGGTATATGTTTGTAAATTCGGAAATTGATATTATATGTGTGTCTGAGACGTGGTTTGTCCATAGCCTATGTGATGTGCTAATATCGTCTGATGGATATAATGTGAGGAGTTGCTATATATGTAAACACAAAATTAAAAGCCAAAATTATTTGCTAACACACAAGAAACAGTGCAATAGAATATATTTTTCATAAATTACATAGCCAGACCATGCTGACAAATCTGCTAATTGGCTGCATTTATCGTCCGCATTGTAACTCAAATTATGATGATCTAATCAATTTTCTGTCAGATATTAGAGTAAACTTTACTGATGTAATCCTTGAGGGCGATCTTAATAGTGATATTCTGAGGGAATCTCATCTTACCAGCAACATGGAATCGCTAGGTCTGAACCCAGTGAATCTTTCATTTCCAACCCACTTCAGCAGAACACGTAACACATTATTAGATTTGTTTTTTGTGAGTGATGTTAATAAAATGGATCTATCTTCGGTTGTTGGTATCGGATTATTAACGGCTTCCTCCTCATCTGAATTTTCGTCTGCCAAATCGTCACCTATATCATCAAAAATGTTATATTTTTCCATCATTTTGGCACAAATATCATTATCCTTATACACCATCCGAGATAGAAAGGAAGCATGTAGCTTTCCTTCCTCCAATAGCAATGAGCTTCCTTAACCTTTTTATCATTTTCAATATTCTACTTTCGTCTTTTATGTGTCGAAGAACCTCCACTCTCAGTTAGTAGTATAAATTGGCGACTTTTAAAGTATTCCTCGTTCCGAATAACTTTAACAAATTTAAAGAAATTGCCATTTAGCATCACAGAACGCCCAAAAACACCATTGTATGCTTGCACACCCTGCAGTTCCCGAATTCAGCCCGAGCGCTAAATAGCACTGAGTCGACTGCGACGCCGGCAGCGCCTCGGCAGAATCGACTCTCTCACCAACCCCCTCTCTCAAAATCTCTCTCTTTACGAAATTAAGGTGCTGAAAAAGCAGTGAATGAGCCGTTGTTCCGCGTTTTTCAATTGCGTTCTAACTGTGACTAGTTGTTTTCGAGTTCAAACAAAAGTGCTATTAATCAAGAATACATTTTTAGGTAAGTAATTTTCAAGGGTATTAAAACTTTGTCTTGTCTTAATAGCTTCTCATTTTTAGAGTATGTATGTTTTATTGTTTAATATTTTTAGGTCAAGCTGACGGAACAATGTGCATAAACAATATCGTTTCAGATTAAATCATTTTGTCCTTCAGCCCAGAAGGATGTTATTCTTGCACTGCTAAGTAAGTTTTACCGTTCTTGTCTCTTTATATAATATTATAAAAATATGTCTTTTCCAAATTCAGATCCCATTGGTCAGGTGGAGAATACAGTGCCTCCGGAGAGGATGTGGAGATGACTGAAAAATCTCCATGCGCGAAAATGCAACTCACCAAGACTCCGGAAGCTAAGAACGTGCCGAAAAGCCCTACAAGTCACAGTAGTTTGTAAAAATCTATTAATTTAATGTAAAAGTATGAAAATAATTTGTAAAAAATTATGTAGTAAAAATGAATTGAAGACATATTTTTAATGAAAATGGGCGGTGAACAGGTGATGAAAATGGGCAGTGAATAGGTGATGATTTTGGGTGATAATTTAGTGATGAATTAGGCGATGAAAAATGGTGATAAACAGGTGCTAAAAAAGCGCCAGTTTCTGGCAGTGATGAGCCCCTAGGACATGCCCATGTTAAAATCATTGCTATTTTTCATTCAAATACACTAGTGATTGAGCGCTTAGTGCTCAGTTTTTAGCAGTGATTCACTGCCAAAAAAGCGCTGAATGGAACTGCAGGGCAGCTGCTGTCGTGCGAGTATTTTCCCTATACACTGAAAAGTTAGTGTAGCCCACCTAATTACAATTTCAGAAATAAGTTAATATTTTTGATATTTTACGTTAAGAGGTGTTACCTTCTTAATCCACTGCTTGTCGAAATAAGTTAAAAAATGGCGAAAATCGTTGTTCACATCAAACATAAAAATTCAAATCTTGATTTCGTTAAAAGCGCTTTCAATTAAATACGGAGGTAGCAATGGTAAAGCCAATATTTTGTGAAAATCCGAACTAGCTAGTTTTGATTTCCTAATAAATTCTAGTAGGGATTTTTGTTTTTATTTTTTTATTTATTAGCAAATATCTGCCAACATTAACTTAACTCTTACCTCCGCCCGAGTAAAGGAGTTTTTCTTAACGATTACTCCGACTCACATCAAGTGGGCAGAGGCAGGGATAGGTGACTTAAAATATTTCTTACATTAAAGTCCACGGAACATTCAACAAATAACAAAAAATACAATTCATTATATTGAGTGCACAAAACTCGAAAAGGATCGTGCGCTTCAAAATTCGATTTGCAAATTTCAAGAGCAATAGGCCGAAATTAGCGGGATGCTCTTACTGGGATCGTAAACCGTATTTGGCCGAGTAAGAAGCTAGAATTTACAAGTCCAGTGATCAACTTTTGGAGGAACATCACTCCGTGGCAGGTCCGACGATCCATTAGCGAGGGCAGGTTCAGAAGACGCAGTCGGTCGACGTAGGATGGCAGGTGACGTTGTGGTTCCCAGTTTAACCCACGTAAAGCAAACAAAAGGAACGGTTTCTGTACCGATTCGATTAGGTCCTGATATTTAGCATATTGAGGTGACCATACGCACGAGCA
The DNA here is from genome assembly GCA_037075205.1 of Drosophila prostipennis. Taxonomy (NCBI): domain Eukaryota; kingdom Metazoa; phylum Arthropoda; class Insecta; order Diptera; family Drosophilidae; genus Drosophila; species Drosophila prostipennis. Next base: position 63,946 of record JBAMCJ010000833.1, read on the forward strand.
GTATTCAAGAATTGGTCGCACAAGAGAAATGTAAAGGTGCTTTGTGGTGTTGGGATCCTCAAATTCCTTAGACCAGCGCTTTACAAATGCAAAAACCCCTTTTGCTTTACTGACAATGATGCCGATGTGATTGGTAAAGTTTAGGTTGTGGCTAAATAAAACTCCAGGATCTGTTACGGATTTAATGCGTTCAAGATCGTTCATCCCAACGGAATAATTAAAGAGGAAAAGTCATTCTTTTTTAATGAGAGACTCGCTGCCGCTGTTAGACGTGCTTTATATCGCTCTATCTTCAAACGAAGTTTTTCGCCGTGAAAAATCTGTGCATTTAGACCAGAATTTCAGCGAACTGTTAGTGACCTTGTGATCTTTAACAATCCGAACAAACTGGATCGTTTTAAATAAAAACAGTGACTTTTTATTTCGCAAAACTACATAAGGGAAAAAATTTCCCTATCCGCTTTGCCGTCCCGTTTCTTGTGCATCGCGTTTTAACCGCTAGAGTTGTTGTTGCTCGTGCTTTAGCTCTCCTATAACTGTCGTGCATTACGCTTATCGCTTTACAGTGTGGTTTGTTGTTGGTGTTATTGCTCTCCAGGCATCTGCTGCTGAACAATCACACGCACTTGAGGTTTGGAGCTTTATCATAAAGCTTTACCTGCGCTCTTCGCTTTTTGTTTTGATCGGCTCTTCGCCGCGATTATTAAACCAATTACCAAATCAATTTATATATTAAAATAAACGAATGAGTTCATGCTGTGCCGCTTCCTGCTCTTATGGCAACAAAATAACTTCCCGTCAAACTTCGGTTTGCTGCTGGATTTGTGACAACTTGGCACATTCTATCTGCGTGGAGCTAGGACGGACAAGTGGCCCAATTGTGGACAAGCTTAGGTGACGGGTTGGCCTTAATTGGACTTGTCCAAACTGCAGGCATATTGAGGATGATATGAAAACATTCATGCGTCAAACCCACATGGAGTTCCAAGCCCTGTCGACTGGGTTCCTCCAGCTTCAAGATAAATTCCGCTCTGCAGAATCACACTTTAAAAACCTGAAAATGCTAAGTGTCGCCCAAACTTACTCTTTGCCTAGTAATAACTTAAATGTTCCACAGTCATCTGCCTCAATGCAACTGAGCCCTATTACAAGAGCACTTAAGGACTTCAATCAAGCCACCCCACTCTTACCACTTCTTCCCTGCCGGAAGGTGGTGCAGCTGATGAAGACCATATATCTGCAGATCACTCGCCAACTGTACCAACAGTTGCCCCGACGACGGCTCTGGTTTCGCTTCCTCTGCATTCACCTACTGGACTGCATCTTGGCTCTGCTGCCAACGAAGACCAGGCACCAACAGGCGTTTTGTTGGCCACCGCCCGGTCGTCTCCTATTTCCGATAATATAGACGTGGGTAATTCTACTTGTACAACCAATGCTGCGACAGCCACACATTCGGCGCCTGTAAGAATCAACTGTGGATCAATCATATCTGGTGTCGCGCCAAGGATATCTGTGCCCATAGTTGGAGTTGCACCCAAAAGGTTAATTTTTGTCTCCCGTCTGAATCCTGGCTCTTCTGAAAACGACGTTAAGACCCAATATTTCTGGCACCGAAATTACTGTCTCAAAGTTCAGTTTAAGCAAAGACGCGAAATATCGTCGTTTAAGAATGGAATTTCTGACACTCTAATTGACAAAGTCCTTGATATAGCAATCTGGCCGGAACATGCCATCGTTCACGAGTATGTTAACAAATCAAATTCTCGAGTTCGTGGGCCTCAAACCCCTTCGGCCAGGGTTCCAAAAAACTAATTGAGTCATTCTCCCTACACTATCAGAATGTACGTATTTTACTGGGTAAACTCAGTAAACTGCACGTCAATAGTGTCTTCTTTGACGCCAATGTGATTGCGTTCACTGAAACGTGGCTCAATTCCTCTGTGTCTGACTGCGAAATATTTGCGGACAACTATGTCATCTATAGACGAGATCGTACAGTGCGTCTGGGCGGCGGTGTTCTTATTGCCGTCAAGTCCGATCTGGTCTCTGAATTAATTCCGATAATCGACTCCGAAAGCACTTTAGAATTTGTTGCTGTTCTTATTAACGTTCATGACTATTTTGTTTACGTCTCATGCTCGTATATTCCACCTCGGTCCGATATTAATGTATATCTGCAGCACGTTGCTCATATTCAGAGTATTCACTCCACCCTCGGCAATAACGACCATCTTATTGTTATGGGTGACTTTAACCTGCCTTCCATATCATGGATGTCATCACCTGACTCAAATGTTCTTGTTCCCTCTTTACCTCACGAGTTGGTACACGGCCTTATCGACCTCTAATTGGGACAATTGAACTCTATTCTGAACTCCTCGAATAAAATCTTGGACCTTATATATGCGTCTGAGTTCGCCAATGCCAACGTTTCTAGAATTGGCCCGCTCGTTAGCCCTGAAGACAATTATCACCCTACACTTGAGGTCATTCTGGAAGCATCGGCTCCTTTATTACCAGGTCCTGAAATCGAACCAGCATCTTTTCGTTGCTTTCGAAAGGCCAACTTTACTGATATGAATCTTAATTTATCCGAGGTTGATTGGTCTTTTATGGATTTAAACGAAGAACCTCTTAACATTGTTAAACAGTTCTACGGCATTCTCGGCACGGTTTTCGATTTGTATGTGCCTTCATTTCCATCACCTGATGTTTCTTATAAGCCTCCTTGGTTCACTCGTAGACTCTCCTACTTAAAAAACTGCAAGTCCAGACTTTTTAAGAAATTTAAAAGGACTGGGATGCTAGTACACTATTCGAGATACCTTACTGCGCGTTCTGAATTCTTAACTCACAATTCCCAATGCTACAAGAATTACCTTGATCGTTGCAGAAATGAGTTTCATGATAACCCCAAACAGTTCTAAGCATTTGTTAACTCCAAACGCAAGTCTCAACAATTTCCATGCTGCCTTCATCTGGATTCCGTTTCTGCTTTTAATGATGCCGATATTGCCAATTTATTTGCAAAATTTTTCCAGTCCACGTACTTATCCACAGTCTACGATAATACCTCAGCGTATCCCATTTCACTTCCGCACTCTAATGGTATGTTTATGCCTATAATCAGCGTAGATGATGTTTTTCAAAATCTACAAACAATCAAGTCATCCTTCTCTTCTGGTCCCGATCTTGTACCAAGCTGCGTTTTAAAATATTGTGCTCGAGCATTGTGTGGGCCACTGTCAAAACTATTTCAGTTATCCCTGCAGCACTCATTTTTTCCAGAAGTTTGGAAGGAGTCTTTTATAATTCCGCTTCATAAAAAGGGAAGTAAATCAAACATCAATAACTACCGAGGGATTGCAAAACTCAGTGCTATTCCCAAATTCTTCGAACAGTTAATTACTGCACAGCTTCAGCACCAGTGTAGCTCAATAATGTCCCCAACACAGCACGGCTTTATGAAACGTAGATCAACGTCAACCAACCTTTTAGAGTTTACAACAGTTATTAGGAATGCGTTTAAAACCAACACCCAAACTGATGTAATTTTTACAGATTTCAGTAAGGCTTTTGATTCGGTGAACCATCAGTTACTGTTAAAAAAAACTTACGCTTATAGGATTCCCGATCTCGTTGACGAAGTGGATTTCTTCATACTTATTGAACCGGACGCAGAGAGTATTATTTAAAAATTCGATCTCTAACCTTGTCCATGTGACTTCTGGCGTTCCTCAAGGGAGTCACCTTGGACCACTTCTGTTTGGTATCTTTATAAAAGACTTGCCTCAAGTAATTCTCTCTTCCCACGTGATGATGTACGCCGATGACGTTAAACTTTGCATGCCCTTAACAAACGTTGATTCTCACGTACTCCTGCAAGCGGACTTATGCAATCTGCAATCATGGTGTCCCCAGAACCTGCTGTTCTTAAATAATTCTAAATGTAGCTTCATGTCTTTTTATCGGAAGAGACTTTTCCTCTTTAATTATTCCATTGGGATGAACGATCTTGAACGCATTAATTCCGTAACAGATCTTGGAGTTTTATTTAGCCACAACCTAAACTTTACCAATCACATCGGCATCATTGTCAGTAAAGCAAAAGGGGTTTTTGCATTTGTAAAGCGCTGGTCTAAGGAATTTGAGGATCCCTACACCACAAAGCACCTTTACATTTCTCTTGTGCGACCAATTCTTGAATACTGCTCGTGCGTATGGTCACCTCAATATGCTAAATATCAGGACCTAATCGAATCGGTACAGAAACAGTTCCTTTTGTTTGCTTTACGTGGGTTAAACTGGGAACCACAACGTCACCTGCCATCCTACGTCGACAGACTGCGTCTTCTGAACCTGCCCTCGCTAATGGATCGTCGGACCTGCCACGGAGTTATGTTCCTCCACAAGTTGAACACTGGACTTGTAAATTCTAGCTTCTTACTCGGCCAAATACGGTTTACGATCCCAGTAAGAGCATCCCGCTACTTTCGGCCTATTGCTCTTGAAATTTGAAAATCGAATTTTGTTGTCGAATTTAAACCGCTTGAATCATCACATATTATCTTCCACTGTTGCAGCCCCAGGCTCTGTCTCTTTGTTTATTTTGTAAAATAACACCAGGAATGGCGAGCCAAAAAAAAAAATGAAAAATACGAAAACGTTTGAAACGAAATTTGGCTTCAGAAAATAAATATTTCAAAAAATCTCGCGAGCGACCAATGTCCAATAAAGTGTCCCGAACAGAATGAGACGATTTTAAGGAATTTGACATTGACGGAAATTGGTTCGTAATTTCTTCAAATGATGGCGCTTTAAGCTCAAATTCTTAATGCAGCCCTCTGGTGTTCTAAGGAACCTTCAGTAAACACGGCGCGCAATTTAAACGAGCCGTTTGGCCGCTATTGCCACATACTATTGATGCCCTTGGACTATTTGAGCCCCCTTCTTTCCTGCAATATATCGCTAGCCAAACCTTCCTTACTTCACCTCAACTTCCTGTGCAAGTTATAGAGGCATTCAATTTTGAGCATGTGTAGACTTCCTTTGGTCTAACCAAGGATATCTCAAATCCCCTGCTATTCTTCACGGCTTGTATTTTCGAGGAGGAAAAACAAGCTTTTTGCATATTTTCCTCTTTAAAAATAATAAGTGGAATAAAAGAAAATGTACCACCACAGAATAGAAGATTCCTAATGGATGGAACTTTTAAAATAGTTCCAAAAGAGTGCTTTAAACAGCTACTTGTTATTTATATTCATTATTTTGAGGAGGTAACCTACTGCATTCTTTCCAAACAAATAGAATAGTAATGAATTCATAAAAAAATTGTTGCCTACGGCGCAGCTTGGTAGTATTATAGACTTTTTGCTTTTTATAAGTCCTTGGAAGTTCAGGGTGTTAAGAATTTAACCTTTTCTTCTTAGGTATTTCCAATATTTATACCCGTTACTCGTAGAGTAAAAGGGTATATTGTATTCGTGCAAAAGTATGTAACAGCTAAAGGAAGCATATTCTTGATCAGGATCACTAGCCGAGTCGATCTAGCCATGTCTGTCTGTCCGTCCGTATGAACGCTGAGATCTCGGAAACTATAAAAGCTAGAAGATTGGCATTTTGCATGCAGATTCTAGGAGTTCCTACGCAGCGCAAGTTTATTTCAAAAAGGTGCCACGCCCCCTCTAACGCCCACAATAGTTTTATATACGATTTTAAAAATTTTAATAATTTGGAAAAGTAGGAATGCAGTTTTGTTGTGTTTATCAATACCTATCGAAATGTAGAAGAAAGTTGATCACTGGACTTGTAAATTCTAGCTTCTTACTCGGCCAAATACGGTTTACGATCCCAGTAAGAGCATCCCGCTACTTTCGGCCTATTGCTCTTGAAATTTGCAAATCGAATTTTGAAGCGCACGAACCTTTTCGAGTTTTGTGCACTCAATATAATGAATTGTATTTTTTGTTGTTTGTTGAATGTTCCGTGGACTTTAATGTAAGAAATATTTTAAGTCACCTATCCCTGCCTCTGCCCACTTGATGTGAGTCGGAGCATATCGTTAAAAAAAAACTCCTTTACTCGGGCGGAGGTAGGAGTTAAGTTTATATTGGCAGATATTTGATAATTTTTGGAAATAAATAAAAAAAAATAAATAAATAAATAAAAGTGTCAGTATGCTTTTTAAACTGGCCTAGCCCCAATACTGGGGTAATAACAGTCCGAAACTTACGTTCGCTGTGAACGGTATAGGGTAAAAGAGATCTAAAATAGAATAGAATTTTGTGATTTTTTCCTTTCCCATAATATAAAAATGCGGTTATAGCGTTTTGATGGGTTGGACCGCATTTATGTCAGTTTAATTTGGATTTTTTGTAATCTAAAGAATATTATATTATATTATATTACTCAGCGGTGTTAACTTTTTTTTTTTGACGTCCCCGACCGCGTTTTAAACCGCTTGAATCATCACATATTATCTTCCACTGTTGCAGCCCCAGGCTCTGTCTCTTTGTTTATTTTGTAAAATAACACCAGGAATGGCGAGCCAAAAATGAAAAATGAAAAATACGTAAACGTTTGAAACGAAATTTGGCTTCAGAAAATAAATATTTCAAAAAATCTCGCGAGCGACCAATGTCCAATAAAGTGTCCCGAACAGAATGAGACGATTTTAAGGAATTTGACATTGACGGAAATTGGTTCGTAATTTCTTCAAATGATGGCGCTTTAAGCTCAAATTTTTAATGCAGCCCTCTGGTGTTCTAAGGAACCTTCAGTAAACACGGCGCGCAATTTAAACGAGCCGTTTGGCCGCTATTGCCACATACTATTGATGCCCTTGGACTATTTGAGCCCCCTTCTTCCCTGCAATATATCGCTAGCCAAACCTTCCTTACTTCACCTCAACTTCCTGTGCAAGTTATAGAGGCATTCAATTTTGAGCATGTGTAGACTTCCTTTGGTCTAACCAAGGATATCTCAAATCCCCTGCTATTCTTCACGGCTTGTATTTTCGAGGAGGAAAAACAAGCTTTTTGCATATTTTCCTCTTTAAAAATAATAAGTGGAATAAAAGAAAATGTACCACCACAGAATAGAAGATTCCTAATGGATGGAACTTTTAAAATAGTTCCAAAAGAGTGCTTTAAACAGCTACTTGGTTTTTATATTCATTATTTTGAGGAGGTAAACTACTGCATTCTTTCCAAACAAATAGAATAGTAATGAATTCATAAAAAAATTGTTGCCTACGGCGCAGCTTGGTAGTATTATAGACTTTTTGCTTTTTATAAGTCCTTGGAAGTTCAGGGTGTTAAGAATTTAACCTTTTCTTCTTAGGTATTTCCAATATTTATACCCGTTACTCGTAGAGTAAAAGGGTATATTGTATTCGTGCAAAAGTATGTAACAGCTAAAGGAAGCATATTCTTGATCAGGATCACTAGCCGAGTCGATCTAGCCATGTCTGTCTGTCCGTCCATATGAACGCTGAGATCTCGGAAACTATAAAAGCTAGAAGATTGGCATTTTGCATGCAGATTCTAGGAGTTCCTACGCAGCGCAAGTTTATTTCAAAAAGGTGCCACGCCCCCTCTAACGCCCACAATAGTTTTATATACGATTTTAAAAATTTTAATAATTCGGAAAAGTAGGAATGCAGTTTTGTTGTGTTTATCAATACCTATCGAAATGTAGAATACATTTTTTAAATCGGACCATTCGTTAAAAAATTATGCCTGATCAAAGTTTTATCTCCATCTCCCTCGCACTCCCTTTAGCTGAGTTACGTTTATTAGATAGTCGGGACACCAACCCGACTACAGCGTTCGCACTCCCTTTAGCTGAGTGACGGGTATTAGATAGTCATTTTAATGAATAAAAAAAATTTGAAAAGTTTTGAAGAATTATTACAATATAGTAAAGAAAATGTATTCGATTTGGAGCCTTCAACAATAATAACAGATTATGAGGCAGCCATGAGAAAAGCCATCCGAAATGTGTATTCCACAGTTAAAACTGTTGGTTGCTGGTATGTACATTGCCGTTTTTATTTTCGATTGCATTTGTTTCGTTTTTAGGTTCCATTTTAGCCAAGCATTAAGAAGAAATATAATATGAGCAACAAATATAATATTTGCAACGTTCCTCGAAGGCTTCGCAATTTACTTCAAAATGATGTATGGAAAAGATATAGCCAAAAGAACAGCCTTTCCGATGATACCAGTCTCATTCCAATGGCTCTTTATTTATAGCTGCTATGTCTAACCATACTTTTCCCCCTATTAATGCCCCCTTCTCCCCTAAGCCTCGTCGAATTTTTTTTCTTCTGGGAACCTACAAAATAATTATTGCTTTATAAAGTTGCATAAGCACAATAACAATAAATACCTTTCGCAGGTATTACGATACGCTGATCGAATGCAACTGATGGCACTATTTTCTGCTCCTAGAACGCCATTTACGTTAGAACATTGTTGTTTTATATCATTCAGAGCGATTATTTTTAAAAACGCCTCTTCCTCGTTTTCATGGTTATGTTCAATACATTTTTTCAAACTAGTTTTTTTTCGGCATTCTAGTTTTATGATATTATTATAACTCGATTTTTTCATATACAACATTTTTTGCTATCTAACATAAAACAAATGGCCAGTTCGGCGTAGACATACAATTTTCTCGCACTCCATAGTTCATGTACACATCGCGCAATGTAAATACGCGAATTGAGCGACTTACTAGTAAACCAAGGCTACGTTAGGATGTGATAGCTGTCAGGCGTTGCCTGGCACACTTAGACCTATTTAAGTCTGTCAAACAAGAAAAATGAAAAAAGGACCCAAAAATTGGGTTTGGGGCAGGGACCGTAACAGTTATAAGTTTTGTTAGTAAAAATCAAAAATATCACCCATATCACCCCCCGTGGATCCGCGCATGCCTGCGCCATTTTCTTAACAAAAAAACAATCATTTGAAAATATGAAAATATAAAACCTTATTTATGTCATATTTTTACTGTTACATGTTGTTCTTTCTAAGACGTTCTTCTAGAAAAGTAATCATTTCCGCTAGTACTTAAAATACAAATAAATATTTTTTATTTACTTTTAATAATAAAATTTGTTGCGCAAATCTGTCAACACCAATTTCAATGCTGAAAAGGCCCTTTCCACGCTGACTTGTGTAGCGGGTACACTTAACACAATCGTGGCCATTTGATATAGGTACGGATACGAATACTTCTTTTCTTCCCAGTATTTCATAACATCCATATGAATGGCGATAGAACTTGGGTTGTATTGAACAATTTCTTGTATAGCTGAGTTTAGCCGCTCATCATCGACGTTGTCTTCATCACCAGAGTCTTCAGAAACGGTCTCCAAAAATGAAGCTAAGCGGGAAACAGTTCCTGTGTCCGGCCATTGCTGAGTGCTACCTGAAGCCGATTCCTCTATGATACGAGTAGACCTAGGATGACTCTCCTACAAAAAAATTGAGTTAAAATATTACTTAATTTGATAATTACCTCGTGCTTAAGATTATGAATTCTTCGAGCTAATCGTTTTAAATGAATCTTAGCCATGTTGGTTTTGATTGGATTCTTCAATAAAAGCTTGCGAAGTCTGGGGTCCAAATACAGTGCAGCTGCAATTACTTCGTTTTCCAAGAAACTTTTTATACCCTTGCAGAGGGTATTATGATTTCAGTCAGAAGTTTGCAACGCAGTGAAGGAGACGTTTCCAACCCCATAAAGTATATATATTCTTGATCAGCAACACTAGACGAGTCGATCTAGCCATGTCCGTCTGTCCGTCCGTCTGTCTGTCCATTTCTACGCAAACTAGTCTCTCAGTTTTAAAGCTATCGGGCTAAAACTTTCCCAAAAGTCTTCTATCTATTGCAGGTAGTATATAAGTCGGAACCAGCCGGATCGGCCAACTATATCCTATAGCTCCCATAGGAATAATCCGAAAAAAAAGTAAAAAAATTATATCTTGGGTGTTTTTGAACCTAGAACCTCCTACTTTTGGAAATGCCATTTTTTATCTAATTCTGAATTTCGAATAAAATTTCAAAATCGGACGACTATATCATATAGCTGGGAATAATGGGAATATAATAGGAAATAAATTATTGCTTCGTTGACATTTATTGTATTCTCATCTACTCTGGGATATGAGTCTTTTTAAATGTTTTCCAATTTCGATTTTAATTTTATCAATATCGAACTACTATATCATATAGCTGCCATAGGAACGATCGGAAAATTAGTCATTAATAGGAATTATCTGCAAGGGTATATAAGCTTCGGCTGGCCGAAGCTAGCTTCCTTTCTTGTTTCTCTAGACTCTAGACATTTCGTTAAAATTTGGCTATTCGCGCAGTTTATTGCTTTTATTGCCAACTTCATTTCTAGCCAAAGTTTGTAGAAGTCGCTGTAATACAACTGCTCTTCCTGAAATTGTTTGGTGGCCACGTGAACAGGATCCAAAACAGATAGGAGGGAGCTCAACTCGTCCCACTCATTTGACGACAAATGTTGTTCATCAATATGGACCTCGGAAAACTCTTTTAATTGCTCATGTACATTGAATCCCATCTTGTTGGAGTATTAACTTCAGGTTGCGGAAGATTTTGGCTTGAAATCAGGTACCTAGGTAAATATATTTTATTAAATGTTAAATATTACCAAAGATGTTTAAAAAACGAACCTTTTGGACGGACATCTGAGAGCTTTGGCTAAACTGCGAGCATTTGTAAGCATTGACTTGCAATCGATTTCTTTTAGAAAGTCCTTTATCGCTAGCTGTAAGGTGTGCGCTGCGCATTTTATAGACATCTGATGATGTTGAGGTATCGTCATTAATTAAAAATTCAACAGCTTTGATCATATTACGACCATTATCAGTTGTTACGCAGTAGATTTGCTCTTTTAAAATATCATACTTATTTAAAACTGTCTCTATTTCTTCACATAAATTAACAGCAGTATGCTTCTTCTTCACCTCAATCATGGCAAGGGAGAAGACTTGAATTTTTTTTCAGAGTAAACCTGTGCGTTGAACGCTAAAATACTACGGTTTAATCGGGTAGCCGAATCCATTTTTAAGGATATAATTTTCCCTCTTAGTGCTTACAATTGTATTTTTTCATTTTAATGAATTCAATGGATATAAGATCCACAATATTCCTCGATGTTATTGGAGTTATGTTGAGACCATTAAATATTTGTTCCGTTAACACATTAAATGGTTGTGAGTCAAACAATGAAAACGATACCTTCTCAGCGTTTACAAGCTGCACGCATGCTCGCTTCACCTCTTGCTCGCCAATATAAAGAGAAAACCTTTTTTTTTCAGCAACATCAACTCTTTCCTCACTTGAGCCAACATTTTTCCACTCGTTTTCATGCTTGGTTTTTAAGTGCCGTCCCATCTTGGTAACTCAATTACCTTGTAAGGCAAAACCGCAAATTTTGCAGGACACTTTCGACTCTCCAGCATTTTCATTAAAATATGAGCGAATATTTTCCTTTTGCTTGCGTCCCATTTTATATTTTTATTGACCTTGCCCATTAATTACAGGCATTTGATTGAACAATACAAAAAAATCTAAGGTAACTCAATGAGTAAAACTTTATGCAAATATACACTCAACTATTAAGTAACGGTATATTTTATAAAATGGCCAACGTGAAAAAATTATCTAAAAATTTAAAAATAATTAAGATTAACCCATAATCCAAATTTGATAGCTATGACCTGAACTGTTAGCGAGATATATGGAAAAGACTTTTATTTTCAGAGTGTCAGAATAAAAGTCTTGGGAAGACGTTCATTTTTGATTTTTATTTAGAAAAATCAGATATAACAGTTGTTGTATGACTAAAAAAATAAAAGTTACAAGTAACTGCTATATTTAACAGATAATGTAAAAATTAAAGAATAACAGTTATTTTTAAGGTTTATTTTAAAACGCAGTATTAACCGTTATTTTTAATTTATAATTAAAAAATTAAGATATAAACGTTATTGTCAGGAGCCATAGATAGAGTGCTTAGAATAGGTGGGTAAAGTCGGAGCATTTTTAAAAAATTTTGTAATAGGTGATTTTTTGATTTCCGTGTTTGAAAATAACAGTTATTTTCGGGCCCTGGTTTGGGGACTTATTTCAGATCTACTTATTACATATGAAATAAGTCCCTTTTTTTTTTTTAATTGAAATAACTCCCAAAATGACATCTAAAATCGTTGTTGTTGTCCCCATACAAATTTTTGGGGACTTATTTCATTTTTTTTTTGGGACTTATTTCGCAGAAATAATGTTAGTATGATCAGCCGTCCTTTTCAAAACATGATCTTATATACCTGACCTATAACTTTGACCTTAACTACACTGATCATACAATAGTTTACCGTGATTTTAAGAACATAAACTATATACTGTTGAACGAAGAATTTGACCAGTGCATATGGGACAATACTTACAGTCTTCCAACAGTTGATCGTCAACTTAACCTGCTTCAACATAATATTAGCCACTTATACGATAGTTTTGTTCCAGTCAAAAGTAAAACCATTCGACCGTCCGAAAAACCATGGTTTAGCAATAATATGAAATTGGCAATTATAAAACAAAATGAAGCATACCAGAAGTGGAAAAGATACAAGACACCGCAACACTACAGCACGTTTGTATCTCTGAAAAAAACGGTTACCAAACTAATCGACTCTGCAAATTAAACTTTTTTAGCGAAAGATTTAAAAAAGCAACCTCTTCGAGTCAAACATGGAAACAGATTAAAGCTGTAGGGATAGGTAAACAAAAGACATCACAGGATCTAGATGTTGACATAGGGTCATTCCACGTGAAACGTGACAGGCCAATTTGGGTCAAATCTCAGAATCAAGCGAAACTTTTTTTTTCGATAGAGGATTGAAATATAAGGATCGGTTTTTTTTTTTTTAACTCTTACCGTTTATTTTTAAAAAATATTTTTTTAATTAAGCTCCGATTTTTGAGTTATGCAGCATTTGAGACTCGTTTGAGTTATTTTAATATTTCGGATGCCACTTTGTGACATATCTTAATATCTTTCAGAAAAATATTTTAAAAAATTTTTAAATTTAAAATTAAGTATTTTTTAAGAGAATTTAAAATTAGAAAACTTCTGTACGCCGGAATACACGCGGTTTCCGAATAAAAAAATTATCCCCATATTGCTTTATCAATTCTTCACAAAGTGGTAAAATAAAATTTTTGTAATCGCAAGACGTACTAGTAAAGACAGCGATTTTAGTTTAGCGACTTTGCATCAAGCAACTACAGCGCAACGTGTAAGAAAGGGAAAGCACTATTCCTGCCCTGCCGCGCTCGTATTGCTGTTCTCTTCTTACACGTTGCGCTGTTGTTGCTTGATGCAAAGTCGCTAAACTAAAATCGCTGTCTTTACTACTGTCACAAATAAATAATTTTATATCTGTCAATAGGAAAAATCGTAGCTGCACCTCAGCCATCTTAAAAATAACTGAAGATATTCGTCAACAGACGGACATCTCTTATGTGACCTTCTTACTATTGCTGGACTACAGCAAAGCGTTCGACACAGTGAATCATGAAATCCTGTGCTCAAAACTCAAAAACTTATATTTGTTTTCTAATACTGCAGTTAAACTTATGTGTTCGTATCAGGGACCGAAAATAATGATTATTTTTTTAAGAAAAAAATTAAAAATCACTATTTAATGATTATTTGTAATCGGAAAAAAATATTGCTCAGAAATAATGATTGCACTAGTTTACAAAATAATATTCTTGGTGTGCTCCTCAGCAATTGATAGCAAATTCTGTTAGTGTTGGACACCTAGATCACGAAAATACCACTAATTTTTTTTTCAATGGCACAGTTTTTTTTAACGATTTTTTTAAGTTCCAAATGTTAAATTTCTGACTTTTTTCGATTTTCTTCTTATATCTCGGCAGATATCCACCCGATTGGACCAGTTTTCGTTTTATTTTAAAGTCAATAGATCAGAGCTTAACTTTGCCATACATCAATATGATTGGATAAGTAAATGGCAGCGCAGCAGCTCGACAAAGATGAAAAATGTGTTTTTTGGTCGACTTTAAGTCGGCTATAATCGTAAAAACTCGAAAAAAATCCGTTGAAAAATCAAAATGGATACCAACTTAAAGTTTACATCCTACCGAATAAAACAAGCCGGGTATGGCCCTAATTCATGGAAAATTGGATTTATGGTGGATTTTTAAAGTTCGGATTTTTCAACTTTTTTCGGTTGACAGAGTCAAAATTTAAGATTTATCGTAGGCGGC
>JBAMCJ010000851.1:0-267500 GCA_037075205.1 Drosophila prostipennis
TATCCATTGCACACGGAACACAGCCCTCGGTGTAGGAGAGTGGTCCTTGAACTCGTATTCCTATTCGAATTCACAGCGAAACAATGGCGGAGCGAAACTATTTCACATTGTTGGAACAGCGAAGGAAATGCAAACGTCGCACTTAGAACACTCGAATATCCTTGGGGAACCCTTCAATGACATTAAGTAAAAGTAATTTTCTAACTGCACCACTTTTTTTTTCTTCTTCTATTTTTTACCCATCCTTTCTTTTCCCCATTTTGCTGTCTATCTTTCGCTCTGGTTTTTCTTTTGGCCAAATGCAACTTTCACTTTTGGGTTCGTGTGACATTAAATTTTACGTGAATTGCTTCATCTTCTACGAGTATTTTTTTGCACCTTGGGTCGGCTGCGCGTTTGTCTGTGTTTTCTCAGCTGGAAAACTGAAAATGTTGCCCGCTGGCGGTTGGATAAGTTTTCTGAAAAGGGGGAAACCGAATTACGTGGGTCGCTTCGGTGTGCCAGTGTTGGTTAGTGCTATATAGCGATGAAATACTGGTTGACATTTTTTGTAAGCTTAATGATGATGAAAATAACTTGGAAAGTGTTTAAAAAAATGAATAATCAATTGAAGTGTTGGTAATCAGACTTAAAAACAATGTTGGTAAGTTCTATGTGCAGTGTGATTTCATGAAATAAAGCTGAATATCTTTATTATTTAAGTATAAGTTCGAAAAGCTTAAATTTATTGAAACCTTAACCTTCCATAAAGATTTTCCATTGATTTTCCTCAATCTGTATCAAATAACTATTTGTTTTGAGCTTTAAATAAAGAACGATACTCGGGAGATAAGAAATCGGTGGTGGAAGGGGTGGGAGCGGAACAGTTGAGTAAGCCTGTCAACATGTCAGTCGTGTCCAAAAGCAATTTGTCAACCAGTTGTGATTGGCAGCTAAAGCGAGGCAGTGAGCCACAAACTCACACAGAGACAGATACACAGACAGATACGGCACACACACACACAAAGGCACCTAGATAGAGAGGCCGGAAATTCGCAACATAAACAAAATGGCGACACATGAGCCGAAATGCCCAGCGGGCTTGTCAAGGAGTCAAGACAACCAACTCTGTTAACTTGAGGGAATCTCTCTCCTGCCATCTAAATTCGATTGCTGTTGCCATAATGCAAAACTTAGCGCAATCGAAGCGTACGCAATTAATATTCAATAATGCACAAATAGATTTAGGCTCGGCCCAGTCTGCAAATTCAAGTTATTACGAAAGCCACTTCGAATCAATATCTTGGTCAATTGCCTGAATTGATGCAATTTATGCTACAAATAGAATTTCAATAGTAAATTAGTTGATTTAATATATTACACTTGATTATGGAAGTTCGCCTTGGGCAATTGGTTAACCATATGTAAATTTACAGATGAAATAAAATAAGTTTAAATGATAAATTAAGAAATTTCACAGAGCAACAAGTTTTGTATACCTATTTATTATAAAATATTATTGAATTAAAAATAAATAAAATAAAGGGCAAATTATAGTTTTACAATTTTCAACGCGTCGGCTTAAAAATATATTTTAAAAATTCTTTACAATCTTTACAATCTTTACCGATAATATAAAAATATTTTAAACATACAATTTAATGCTCAGCCATACACGTATTTAGTAGGTAAAATAGGTGGAATATATAAAACAGCTATCTGTTTTTATGGCTACCTATAAAAATTGTCATTCTATCACTAAAGCTGCCCGTCATTCTAGATTATCACCTCATTTTTTGGCCATCTGAATGGACTTCCGGGGACGCACTGCCACCTGAGAAAAGAACGGAGCTCTTGAGCTCTGCAAAGTGTGGACATAAAAGTGTATCGGGGTCAACGGAAAGTATCGAAAATATAATTAGAAAGTGCTATTAAACTGAGGCCGAGATTGCTTGGCTTGGTCGTAGAGGAAATTGAAAATCTTTAGAGTGGAACACATTTCAAAAATTAATTTAAACTTTTCCCACATTTACTCATTAGCAGCAAGTTTTCGGTCATATATATTAGAAGAGTGCAAACTTGCAGCTCAACAAGTTTGCCCCAAAGGAGAGAGAGAGAGCGAGAGGGGTGATGGCAACTAATTTGCCTGTGATTTGTGTGGGAGGCAGCAGCAGCACAGCTCCTTGCACACACACACTTTGCGCTAAGATTTATTCGAGTTGGCCAAAGTAACATAATTTGCAAATAACGGGAACGCGAACCCAAAAACGCCATGGCGGCCGCGGCCATTGTGCAATTGCAAAAGTGGCCTGGCCAAAAGGGCAAAATGGCTAAAATGGCGGCCAAGTTAGGCTCGACTCGGAAAAAAGTTGCAAATGCAAAAGAGAAATGATTTAAAAACTAGGTACGAGCCTCCTCAAGTCAACAATGACCCCGGCCAGCCACTCTTGGCGGAAGTTTGCCGTAAATAACTTTTTTCCTTTCTTTTGCCACTTGGAGCGGGACAGCAACAATGGCGTTCAGTTGCATTAGCTGCATAAACCAGGACCAGGCTTAGACTTCACAAAAGTGCCGGTTTTGGCCCTCTTTCTCTATTTCTCACCAGCTTTCGCCTTTCTCCCGATTTTCCTTTATTTTTCGACTGCAAGGAGACCATAAATCATGCACGCGTTGCCTTTTGGTGCTGGTCTGCAGTTGTGTGTGTGTGTGTGTGTGTGATGGAGTAAATTTTAAGCCGATTTCCGCTACATGGCCGAAAGCCATACTATGTGTGTGTGTCGCATGTTGGCCATCAACGCCATTGCGGTCATAAAGTTCACAATAACAAGGCAAACAAATAAACAGATATCGTGATCCTGTTGTCAAAGTTTATGGGGTCAAAGTTTATAGTAAAGGAAGGCAGCAAGATATCGAAGAGTTCGGTTTTCTATAAAATATTAACAGGGGTCGAGGGGACACACTGAACGAAAAAGAGAGTTTATTCACAAAAAGTTATTGAATTCCTTACTAGGGTTGTTAAAACATCGATAGTGGACACTTTAAAACCATCGATAGTATCGATAATGCTATCGATTTTTTTTTAGCAACCCTATTCCTTACAAGTATTTATATCTATTACTACTTCTGTGCAAAAAAAAAAATAATTTTTAGTGAATAAAGTTTTTTGTTTAAATGAATTAGAATTATATTATGTTGTTTTTTTATATTTTTGTAAATGAAGGGAAAAAAAGAAAAAATAAAAGTTATTTGGGGGGGTGGGGGAGGGTGAATAATATTATTTAATTCCCATTTTGTAGGTTAAGTATTCCGAGGCAAAACATTTTGCATAATAAAAGTTTTGAAATTCCCTTCTGATCCCAATCCGCTTATGAATCATGAAAGTCAAATAAATATCACACATACGTCGCGTGGCCATCAGACATGCCAAGAACCATATAATTTTGTCATTTCTACGTCCAATAAACAAGACTTCAGACGAGGGTCAGAAAAGGAATGGCAAGGAAAGTACTGGTTATATCATACATTCTCTGAATGGGTCATGCGAGGCAGCGGAGAACAACAAAAATTTTAATAGAGCACTTAATGCATAAAATATGAGCATAAAAAGTTGCCAAGCCCGTGTGTGCGCAGTCGAGAACCACAGCGTTTTTCGCGAAAAAATGCCATAAACCAAAATAAAACCGCAAGCAAGTTGCGTGCATCATGGCTTAAACGGCAAAGCCCGAAAGGATGTCGGCTGCAGAAGAAGAAGAACGCGGGCATAGCTCCAATTTAATTGCGTTCCAAATAGTGTAAATTGAATTTTTAACACCAAGTCACCGCACACTCCTCCCCAAAGCGCAGACATGCATAGTTACACGCATGTGAACACGGCGGGAGCTGGAGTGTTGGGTTCCCAGGACGCTGGACTGCAAACTCCGGACATCCAACTCCCCGTCTCCCAACTACCAACTCCAGTGGCCTGCCAAAAGGCGGGGCTAAGCGGAAATTAAGTTGTTTCACACGCAGCCAGTCACAAAAAGCCACAGGAGCGACTGCGTCAGCAGCAGATTCAGATTCAGGTTCAGAATCACAGCCACATCCATTTCCACTGGCGGCCCACTGACTGAACCCGGGCTCCCAGACTCTGGCCGGGATTCCGTTCGCCATCTTGTTATGTGGCGTGTCGTCCGCCATGTTTTATGCCCGCGGGCCGGCAAACAATTCACTATCTTGGGCCCCAGCACGTTCCGCGCCAGCATGTGACGGTCATGTCCGAGTGCGAATAAAAATTGGAGGCAATCTTCAGAGGCCGAAAGGGAATCAAGAAATACACTGCCTTTGAAAGTTCAAAAAAAATGTAAATTAATGGGATTTCTCCGTTAAATCAGATTAAAAAAATTTTAAAATCATTTAAAATCAAAGTCTAAATCATTTTTATACATTAGATTTAAAATTAATCTTGGAAATTGTATTTTTATTCAATTTATACAAAATTTCGATCATTATTTATTTTTTTATTATTTGTTATTGGTGTTTTTAGAAATATTCATGTTTTTATTATATTCATGGTTTAATTTTTGGATCTTTTGGTTTATTGGAAAATTGTTCATAATTTAACTACTTAAATTACTTAGATGAGGACCCCCAAAAGGCCAGACCTCTGAACAAAATTAAAAAACCCTTTGAAAGAGTGTTAAAAAAATGAAATTGTTGAAAAAAGGGTTCGCACTTCCCTCACTCGACTGGCCGTCTCTCCATTCTCCTTCACTACGCCGCTCGCTTTATGCAGACAAATGGCCTTTTAAATTGCTTGCGTGTAGCCAGCTGTCTGTCTCGGATGTCTTGGCTGTCTGGCCTGTCCTATACAACCCTTCACCCCTTTCACCCACTCGATCCCTCACTCCCGTTTTCTGGCCTCAACGCATTTACATGATGATTTGATATATGAATCGCTGCCACACAATCAATCAGCGCCTTCATTGCCGAAGAGCCAAATGCCGAGTAGAGCTTAGCTCACATCGATAGCGCTGTAATTGTCTTTGACAATTTGGCAGGCAGTGGGAGGGGGGGGTTTTAGGCTGCTCGCATGAGGTGTCAAAGGATGTTCGAATTAGACCAAGATTTCAGTGTTAAGCAGAGTAAGCATTAAATTATCTGTGATTAGAATGGTTGAAAGGGAAATGCGCCTAGTTGTAGATATTTAATGAAATACTCTACACACAAGAAAAAAACACGTCGCGGTCAAATCGATATGCGCATGGTAAATTTCTAGCATTAGATACGAATATCGATTCTGACTTCGAAAAGAGAAGAAGAAGCAATGTGGCGACTTAAATTACGTGAGTGGGAGTGAGAAGTACAAACTCCCTCAATTCGAAATAGAGCGAGATAGCGCTTAAACTTACATGAGTGTGAGGGAGAACGACACATTTCAAATTTAAACAAGCCTGTTGTCTACATTTCGAGCATATCGAATTGAGGTCAAATGAAGTCTAAATTGATACCACATAACATTAAATTGATCATCGTTTCATATTTGTTTTTGGATGTACAAAATGTGGGGAAAATTAATCTTTAAATTAAATTACAATTTTACTTAGATTTTTCCCATATACTTTTACTCATTTTCTGGTCCAATTAAAATTATTAAAATACTTAAATACATATCCCCTTGATATATTGAATGCAATATCCGGTTACTTGTAAATCCCGTGATAATTGCTACTTATTTGCAGTCCGAGTCCCCATCAAAATTATAACCCACAAACCGATTTTGCAGCATATTCGAATGGCGACATATAAATGCCGTAAACACATAATTATTCCAATTGTATCGCAAATCAGAGCTCGGTCAGCGGAGATTGTTACACCCACCCACCCAAACACACAACGCAACACAACACATCACATCGAGTGAGTGGGAGTGAAATTGCCGTCATCAAATTGGTTGTCAACGGAACCGCAAAATGTTGCACGATTCGCAGGGCGGATAGGAAGGAAACCTAATGCCTGGGCTGCTTCCGTTGGAGCGGTGGAGCCCGAGGCGCAGCTCGCAATTCGCAATCCTTCGAAGGACACGCAACTCGCTTGATTAATTGCGAGCGGTAATGTGAGGCGGAGCGGAGCATTGTCAGCGGTATGAAAAGTGATGGGGTAGTTGCCTTGGAACTGGGACTGGGACACCAGAATTCCCCTGGCCCAGTCGAATAACTAATTCCGGTTGAATGAATTTGCCACTGGCCGCTGACTGGAAATCAATTGATCTGCTAGCAATTTTTATTTCTTGCTTCTCGAGGGGTAATTTAATTTGAGGACCTTGTCCAAGCAAACGTGAAATGCCTGGGGCATTGGGCGTGTCATCTGTGTGTGTGGGTGGTGTGAGCCACAACAAGTTAAGGCGTATTAATCGCCCCATTCGAGGGGCCCAAGGACAGATACTCATACTCGAAATTAAAGCAACCGAAAAAGAACAAAGTCGATTGCTCTCTGTAAAATGCCGGAAAACGAAAGCAATTTTCCTGTGTGTGTGTGTGGGTGGGCCTCAAAACCCCCAGCCCATTACCCACTCTACTCCTTCAGACTTTTCACATATATTCGTTCGCAGCAAGACTTTTATTGCAGTTGCTGTTGTTGTTAATGGTCAGTTATATGGCATTGTTATATCCAACAATTGCTTCATGTTCAGCGGTTGTAGAAATAAAATAAAGGGCTTCCCACCCACCCGCAGAAGCCAAAGGAAAACAAAAACCAATAAAACAAATAAAATGGGAATAACGCCGATATAGCCAAGCCTACCCTTTATGTCGCTATTAAATAAGGATTAAAAGAAATATTTTGATTCTCTTTTTGGCAAATATGAAAATGGAAAAAAAACTGGCGTACCTTTTTTTGGTGAACGGAAAAATCACCAATGAAATACCGAAAGGGAAATGTGTTTAAATTTAAAGTTTAATCAAGTTTTTGTAAATGCTAAATATTCTGCAAGTATGTGGGTCAAATATTTTTTGATCTTGTATTTTAAGTCTTTCTAGAGGATATTCAAAATACTTTGCTTGTTATAAACCTAATATAGGATAAAAAATTTATTTTTAAAGCACAGTTGTATTCTAATTAACAGCTGCAGCTAAATTCGTTGGTTTTGGGCTTTACATCAAAGGATAATAAATGCACTCATATCATACTGCTTGTTATTTTTCAAATGACAGACCTCATTGTTACATTCGATTCTTCACTTTCTGTTCATATATGAGAGCTCTCTATTTAGGTTTATGCCTTTGTTATGAGGCATTTTGTTTGCCTTTTGTCTACGTCATTCATTCGTTCTGCAGTTTCATTCAAATTTCGAAACACGAGCCCAAAATGTCCGACATAATTCATGCTAAAAGCATGAACAGTACCTATTTTGGTTAAATTCACGGGGCACTCCTTTAAAACTCAACCAGGGGTATTCCATATGACTGATCAATTTATCAGTGAGTGCTTCAGAACCCAGAATGACATTTTCATTTCAGACAGTCATGACTCGCCGGAATAATGAAATAAAAATGTAAATAATTTAATAAGGGTAAAACAGAAACGAAGTTAAACCAATTCTGCGCCAACGGGAGCCCACCATCATCCAGCATTATGCAGATATCGCGTTTTATACCCATATGCAAATGTATTTATGCATTTTTAATATTGTTTTTCCAAACAAACTTTTTCATTGCTCTGAGAGCAAATTTGTCTACCCAATTGGCCAAACAGCAACAACAAAAAGAACAAAAAAAAAAAATGGGGAAAAATTGGGGGCGAAAAAGTTTTCTTTTATTTGCTTTGTAACGCATTTTCCAGTTGAACAAGGCAATCAATAGAAATGCATGGCCACGAGAAATTATTATTATAAAGAACAACAGCAGAAATATGGCTGCCGGGTGGGGAAATGGAAATGGAGGGCAGCCTGTTGAAGAGCATATTACAAAAGCCAAAAAGTCTCCGGCCCTTTTTGGCCAACATATTAAAAACGCTTTTTGAAATTTCCACTTGACCAAACCAATTAAAATCATAAATTTTCAGCGCCTGTGGTGAAATTTCATTCAAATATAACAAGACTTTTTGTACTCTTCCCTTCGTTTTTTAACGGTTTTGCAATATATGCAGATAAATTCTGGGCGGCAGCCAGTGGGCGATGAAACAAGAGCCGTGGATATATTTCTGTTTAATATTTTTACGTTCCGTTGGGATAGTGAGAGCCTGTGGGCTTACAACAGGCATTTAAAAATTTCACACGAGAGCGCGAAAAAATGGCGAAAATTCAGAGGAAAATATGACTTATAAACCGAAACTTAAATTCTTTCTCGAGGGTATTCCAAATTGTTTTGAATTCGATGGCATTTTATGGTTGCACAAATATTTTTTTCATTGCCTTTTCTTAGTAAATATTATCATTTCTAGTCAGCTGATGAAACAATAATATTGCCAACAATTAATATTTGTAAAAAAAATCAGCTTTTGCCTTTGTAACATGAAATTACATTTTTTTAAACATTGGAATTTTCTAATATTTTTTTGTATTTGTACAAGTATTTAAGAATTTTAAATAAAAACTAAAGATAATATTATGTGGAAATCTTAAAAACTTATTAAAGCGTGAAACAGATGTTAAAGTAATAATATTGTAATGTTTTTGAGTTCTTAAATTACATTTCGCAATGAATTCTTCAGTAATGTACTTCGTTTGGTTTTATTATTGAACTGCCAAAAATCAATAGGCCAAACGGTCTCATAAGTGCTTCCCCATAAAAATGTGACCTTTAACGGTTGAAGATAGCCTATTTACACGTTGTCCCCACTTATACATCCCTATACATATATCGACTTCCCTTTCGGGCAGTTTGGCCAATACAAATTGTAATAATTGTTTGGAAAATTGTAGCTCTTAAAAATACATTCACTCTCTGTTTCTTTTTTTTTGCTCTCGGGGGAGGAATAAAGGGCTCCGTGTGTGTGTGTGTTCGTGTTTGCTACTTCCGGTTTGACCACTCACACAAGCGTATTGGTCGCCATATTGTTTTCGACATGTGCATGTTTTTGATGTCAAGTGGCCGTCTACTTGAAAACAATTTTCTCTAAATGTGTGTGTGTGTGTGTATGTTGGTGAGTTTGGGACTTTTTTTCGCTTCTGCCAACGCATTTGTGTTGTCCTCCCTTTGATTGTTCGATTCAGCCCCGTTTCGTTTCGGTTTGAGCCTTAGTTTCAGCTCCTACTGCTGCTGCTGCTGCTGTTATTGTTGTTTTCGACCCAATTGCGACCATGGCATCCATTTTGTTGACGTCGTTATCAATTAAGCGACACGTTGCGTAGTAGCCCAGGCCACAGTTGGCGTCAATTGACTGAACGAAATGGCCAAAATGGTCAATGGCTCTGTGGCAGGCGGAGGGGCAGGCGGCAGTGGCAGTGAGGAGTGGCCCAGAAGTTGTTGAATTGTGCAGGGGTCAATTGTACCGTGGACGGCACATAAAAACAAGTTGCAGCTAACATGAACAGGCCACTTTCTTCTTCTCTCCCATAGAGTTATTGTCCTCTAAATAGCTGTCGGCTGTGTTTGCAGGAAAATATTACCCCTTACCCGGCGATGACTCAACTCCTCGCAACTGAAGTAAATCTCCGATAATGGCGTATATAATGAGGATGATAAGGCAGCCTTTATACGGTCCCTAGGGTGGACCTCAGCTGCTGGTGAAAAGTTAAGTGTTTATTTATTTATAAAATCATTAGAACCTCCGATCAATTGTTCAAGTGTTATTAAACATTTTTAAGTTGGTAAATTATATAAAAAATATTTACTTTCTACCAATATCATTCAAATAGTTGTTATTAAAAAAATACAAAATTCTGTTTAGCAAGCAGTTATCCTAGATTTTGATTTATTTTGTACAATATTATGTATTTTGTAATAGATATATTTCTTTAAAGCGAATTTGGTCCACCCTAAGAACCCAATTTGAGTTGTTTGCCATAGTTAGTTAGAAGTGTATCACCAAACACACGCACAATTATGCATGTCAAATTAAGTGTAACTACGCCCAAGTAATAGAATCTGCTGGGGGTAATAGAAGACAAGGAAGGGGGCCATAAATCTTCAATGTGCCAGCCTGGAGAATCAGCGAGCGGTAACTAATGATGTTCATAATCGGAGTGGCATGTAAAAGGACAATGGCAAAAGGCTGATTAACAAGGAAGGCAAGCCACAACTTCATTTAAGCTCTCTCTTAGCTCACTTGCGTTAGTGTGTGTGAGTGTGTTCATGCTTGTGTGAGTGAGCCGGAAGTGTCAGTAGTGGACGCCATTAATTTAGCGGAAATAAACAAACAAAATCAACGGGGAAACAGTAAACCGCAAAAGGGAGTAGAAGGGAAGGGTAAAGTGGAGGCTGCGAAAGAGGCTGAAATCTCAGTACTTGGCATGTGCTTGTGTTTGAACAGGATATGCTAGTGCTCCGCTTATAATTGGAGCATAAAGTGAAGCTGTAAGAGATGTGCAAGGCCGTAAAAAAGGCCAGGAAGTGGTAAAAACAACAGCAACAGAACAGAATCCAAATCCGAAACAGATACAGATACAGAAAGAGCAGGAGAAGCACCAGCAAAGATACATTTACAGCTTGGCCTCGTTACACACACTCAGCAAAAGAATTCTACTACTGTCTACCCCTATAAATAAAATCCCCTCAGCGACTCTATTCGTATTTTTATTTTTTTTTGGGGTTTTTGTTTTTGGTTCCTGCTGCCCGCGTAGAGTTAATTTATGACCTACAACAATACACATGCAGAAACACAGATTGCTCCTCCACTTAAGTGTTATAGCCGAAAAGACTTTCCAATGCCATCCTGTGCCGAGTCATGAATTTTAAGTGACTCTCTGTTTGCCTGCCCTTTGTTTTTGGCCCTTTCCGTTTGCATTCTTTTCACAATTAATGTAAAATTTAATTTGGCTCGGCTTGAACACACGTTGCGTGTGAAAAGGGATTGGAAAAGGGCCTAAGCGTGGCGGCCGTAATAAAAAGGCTTTTCATATAAATATTTTACTTGTCTGCCAGGGGAAAACAATTAAAAGCATTAAGGAAATTCTTTTAGCAATTCGGGATTCTTCAAGTGCAAGTTTCACTAAACTATTACTATCAATTTGTGTAAAAATTCAATATAATTAAGCTTCATCATATCTTAACACTTTTAAATACTAAGAAATGTGGAGTTCAGAAAAGATGTAAATATTGTTGGTTGGACAGGGACATACTTTTAGTTAGTTGCAATATATATTTGTGCTTATTTTCAATTTAAGTAAAATCCTAAAATTTTCCATGCAATTTTTTCCCCATATTTTTCTCAATTATCCTTCGTTTCCCAATACCTACATATACTGAAATTAAATGTATTCTGGCCAAGTTATTACTCACATATTTATCAAATATTTGTTTTGATTCAATTGATTCAATTATTTCATTATGCAATGCAAACACTATTAGCTCTGTCCAGACATTTATATTACATATTAACTGTAACCGAACCAGAGCCCACTACAAATATATACAGTAATGTTGTGGAGTCCGCTGGAATCCTGGTCCACATAAACACACACACTTATAGTAAATTGAATGGGCAATTGTGGTTTTCTATTAAAAATGAGTGGGCTTCTCACGCAAAGTGCAGTGTGTGTATGGAAACCACACAAACACATCGACAAAGTCTGTTTTTATGGCTTTGGCTATTATTTTACCATTTTTATTTTGATTGTGTGCGTGTGTTTGTGTGTTTGTCTGTGTCTATAAATATTTATTACAATTTTGTTGGGGACCAGAAGATTGAATAGGAAAGGCTGCAGCAGCAGAAGCAGAAGCATCAGCAGGGCTGTTGGTTAGTAGATGTGGACAGATATATACTTGCCATGACAGCAAAGTTTGCCGGGGACCTCACTCACCCGATTCGGACCAGACTTCCCATTCAATTAGGCACACATAACTCAGAGTACACCAAACCCACATCAGCGGACCAAATTGCTGATTCAATTGCGAATGCGGGTCAACGTTTTTTGGGGTCGGTCAGACCCAAGATTTCCATTCCGATTCGTGCCACAAAAACTTTGTACAATTCCTTGGGTAAATAAATTAGAGCTCAACGCGAGGAGTTGGGGAAAATCATTTTTAATTATTTGCAAATAAAAGGCGTCCGAAGTCTTGCAATTAAGAACCGAAAAGTACCCACCGAAAAATGAGCAAATCATAATGAATAAATGTCGCACCGGAAGTGAGCGGAAGTCTGACCATCCTCATCCCCTTTCGTCCGCCATTACATTTCCGCTCAAGTAACGGGGATTATCAGGGAAGGGTTGAAGGGTTATTCCTAATGGGAAACGCTGCTTGGCATAATAAACTGTTCGCTTCTTTTTTAGGGATCTTTTGTTGTTGCCGCCTTCAAAGCGTGTTGACTTTGTTAATAAGTTTCGTAATAAGTTGCCGACCAGGCTAAAGGATGTCCAAGGATATAAACACACAAACCGCAAGGGCATAAATAACCCAAGAAAGCGGGTTAAAAAAGTGTGGTGCAAATGGAATTTAAGAAGACTGATTAGTAGGGGTTAAGAAAATACTCTAGAAAAGGAGTATATTTGTTTTGAAAAGTCTGCTTTTTACCAATTGTTTCCTGCTGAAAACACAAGGAGTATAATATTAATCAAAACTTTATTTACCAGCTTTTTTACCTCTTTTGCAACTGCGTATTGCTCTTGATAAGTCTCCCCATTTTCACGTTTTTCGCAGCTAAAAGAGGAAATATCATTCAACTGTCACCGAACCACAAAACCGCCATCTAAAGCCAAAGTTCTAGGCTAGACAAAAACGTAGGAGAACGAGGAGAGCGGCAAAAAAAGATGATTAATTTACGCGTCCATTGGTCTATTCGTTGTCCTTTCCGGGGACTCCCTCTCTCTCTCTCTCTGTCCTTCAATGGGACTCGGGCTCATTGTTTGCCCAGATTTACAAAAGCAGCCGAAACTTAATTTGATTAACTTTGAGTAGATTTTTTTCGTTTTTGTCGCCTTTGTCTTTCCGGCTGCGGTTCATCAGCAGATGAGATGCGAGCGGGAAAACGTGGATAGAAGAGGATTGGATTGGAGTGATGGTGGGCTATGAACAGAGGGCCAAGGGACGCAGGACGCAGGACGAGGCGAGAGGCAACGTTGACGTTGATAATGATGTGGCCAGCCATCATCAGCGCTCGTCCGTTGGCCATAAAAAGTTACAGACTTTTAAGTGTCCTGCGTTGGCATTTTATTTTAGTTTATTGGTTGGCAATGGCAAATGAGAATAAGAATAAGAGTGCCGGCTGAGAGATGAGGTGGAGCGTGTTTATGGCCGGGGCGTTCTGCATAGATGGTGGCTCGTAAATCGGAATTAGTGTACTTAAATGATGTCCACGGCATTGCGCAGACAATGAATACGAATCGCGAGGCGAAGGCAAATTGAATGCCAATTTTATTTGAACTTAATTAAATGGCTAAACTTTTTTTCTGTGAGGAATGGCAAACAAGCTGGTAAAATAAAGTTGCCAGCAGCTGTTGTCGCAATAATTAACCGGCATTCTAACAGCATGGTCACATTAATTAAAAGAAGCAAATACCTCAGGCTGGCCACATTAAACTGTTCAACTTACTACTTAAACCTTTCATCACTTGATGGCTCACCCAAGGAATATCTAATCTAATCAAATCTCAAATCAGCATTTTAGTATCCATTTGTAAATAAAGTTTCTCCTAGTGCACCGGGTGTATATATTTTATTCACTCAATATTGAACTTTTCATAACTTAATTAAGCAGCAACGAAACTGGAATTGCCTTCATATATGCATTAGTTGCCGATGCTGGCTAAAACTTTGCCGAGTCTGTGAGGTCTAATGTCTTTGCTTTGGCAATTTGGCTAAGGGCGTTTTGCTGTTTTGTTGTTCGGCGCTGCATTGTTGCTGCCTTTCAGCTGCGATCCTTTATATTTCCCTGCTGGTGCTGCTGTTGCTTGCTTTTGCTGTTCTCGGTAATGTTTGTTTTCATTAACATTATTGTTGCTATTGTTGTTCGTCTAGCAACAACAACCAACATTGACGCAACTACACTTGAATGCATTTTGTGCAACAGCTACAACAACACCGCCAGTAAGGGCAACAATAATAATAGCAACAACTCCAAAAGCCCCCAAAGGTATAATTTCAATTTCAACACTTTACAAACACGCCACAGTTGCGTCATTAACTGGGAAGTTTGCATGCGCGTCTCGTCTGCAGTTTTGCAGTTCGTACACTGAAAAGTTCATTTTTAACTTGGGCTAATTACAATAAATTTAAAGATTAAAATAAATAGGTTGTACTTTTTTCATTTCTAAAAATTGCATTATAGTTGGAATATCTTTATATATTTTCGGATTAATATTATTAAAATTATTTTTAATATTTGCAATGTCTTTCAATGGCTTTTTTATTTTTTTTGTGACCTACAATTTTTTGCTTTAGTTTCTTAGAAACCTTTGGAATTTTTTAAATACCAGGGGAGAAAATAGGTGCTTTGTAAAAATGAAAATTTATTTGTCAAGTGCATTTGTGTATTCATGTCTGTATCGCTGCGTGGCACTAAGTGCGCTGGCTGACGGAAATGGCCGAAAGCAACAACGGCGACAGCAACGTCAGAGATGAGTTCAACGCAGCGTCAGGTGCAGCAGCAACTACAGCAGCAGCAACTACAGCAACAGCAACTATAGCAACTGCAGCAACAGCAGCAACAGCAACTAAAGCAACAAGCAAAAAGCACTTTTCCAGTAGTTGCTGTTGTTTCATAAAACTTTATTGTTGCGTGTTGCTGTCGGTGTCGTCCTGTTGTCGCGGCTGCTGCAATGCTTCAAGCCATACATAAAATCATTTGTGCCACCCCTCGGGCCCACGAGCATTGACTAATGCTGACACCCCGGCAACACGAACCCAGCAGCAACATCAGCCAGCATCAGCCAACATCGGCAACATCAGCAACGTGGCGAACATTACAACAGTTGTGGACCATTAAGTTGACGTTTTTCCGTTGCATTTGCTGCGACATTCGTCCCACTGCCAATGCGATATATTCTCCCAACTCTGTCCGTCTGTCTGTCTGTGGAGGGCGTTGATGTTGATGGCCATCTAACTGGGCGAGCAGCCGCCAAGCAAAGTGGAAAACGGCCACAGTCCCGCTTGGTTATCTGCGGAAAATCTTCAAGGTGAACCGAGGATAGGTTAGGTGGTGAAAAAGTGGAAACGAGAGACGGGAAACGAAAGACCTCGGTGCACATTAAATCGATTTCTATGTTGGACCAGGAAGAAGGAGGAAAATCAATTTCAGTCCCGTTGGAATAATCTAATTTTTATTACCGCTGCATAGCCATTCGTCATTTGCTTATTCCTTTGCATAGCACGAACACAGATGGGGTGAAAAATATAGTTATGCTTTCACAAATATAAATATTTAATAATGTAATACAATAAAAATATGTAAAGCAAACTTGTATTAAATAAAGCCAAGTTTAGGTGATCTATTGTATTTTAAACGTTACGATTTGGTTAAATATTAGCTGAATTAAATAGTCATTTTTATTAATCCCTTTTAAGATTTATTTATCCATTTAAAAAACCATGAAAGCACTTTTTATTCTGCTGGCAGCTCTATTGTTTTAACCGCAATTGTGCTCACATAACTTTTATCTTCTTCCACCATTTCTCATCGACTAAATGCTGCCGGATGCACAAGCTGCAAAAACACCGGCAAACAGGATTGCACATTTCTTTTATGCAGTAATCATTTGCGGCACTTTATTGAATTCCAAGCGGCAGCGGCAACCGAAAACAGCCCGCACAACAAGCCCCGCCCACTTCCGCCTTCCGCTGGCAGGTGTTGGCTTTTCCTCCCCCACGACCCCTTATCCCACGCCTCGGTGTCCTTCACTTGGCATTTTCCCCAAGCGCTTTTTCCGCTTCGATTTTTTCTCTTGTTATTCCTTCCCACACATCACATGCTTGCTTTGCTTTGGCTTCTTGCTGCCTCGTGATGTCGGTTGTTTGCCTGCTTTGCTTGGCCAAAAAGTGCAGAAGAACGTTGCATACTTTAAGGCGAAAGTCAACCGCAAAGTGAATTCCGCCATCGACAAGCGCCATCTTGTCGGAGTAAGTGTGACCAGCTTGGCCTTTTTAAGATTTTAACTCTAGTTTGTTGATAAAAATTAACAATTCACTAAAAATTTCGCTGTTTTTAGAAAATAATTGGGTAAATATATTTACAAATGCTTTATGTAATACAAATTTAAAACAAGAAAGGAAGCTAGCTTCGGCCAGCCAAAGCTTATATACCCTTGCAGATAATTCCTATTAATCACTATTTTTCCAATCGTTCCTATGGCAGCTATATGATATAGTAGTTCGATATTGATAAAATTAAAATAGAAATTCGAAAACATTTAAAAAGAGTCATGTTCCAGAGTAGAAGAGAATACAATAAAAGTCAACGAAGCAATAATTTATTTCCTATTATATTCCCATTAATTTTCCGATCGTTCCTATGGCAGCTATATGATATAGTCGTCCGATTTTGAAAAAATTTTATTCGAAATTCAGAATTAGATAAAAAATGGCATTTCCAAAAGTAGGAGGTTATAGGTTCAAAAACACCCAAGATATAATTTTTTTACAATTTGTTCCCCGATTATTCCTATGGGAGCTATATGATATAGTTGTCCGATCCGGCTCGTTCCGACTTATATGCTACCTGCAATAGATATAAGACTTTTGGGAAAGTTTTAGCCCGATAGCTTTAAAAATGAGAGACTAGTTTGCGTAGAAACAGACGGACGGACAGACGGACATGGCTAGATCGACTCGTCTAGTGATGCTGATCAAGAATATATATACTTTATAGGGTCGGAAACGTCTCCTTCACTGCGTTGCAAACTTCTGACTGAAATCATAATACCCTCTGCAAGGGTATAAAAATGCAATAAAAGAGAAAGATGTTGCCTTTAAACTTCATAGGACTGTGTTGTACATTATTTTTCTCTTGATACAAATTTAACCTTTACGCTGAATGCACTTTTTCAAGCTAAAAATGTAACAACACTGCAAGTGAGTGTGTGTTAACTTGGGAGAGTGGTAATCTTGGGCAATCTTAATGCGGATATATTAAACTTATTTTTACAGCATTTCTTTCGGCGATTGCTTGGCCTCCTCACCAATCTGGGTTCCTTATTTTCCTATACTTTGTAATACTTGTGCCGCGCCCCTGTGCCTGCCATATCCTGCCGGTTCCGCAGATTTGGTAAGCGCGATAAACTAACTGCCTGGCAGAACCACCACCCTCTCCCGCCCACAGGGTGCTTTTCAACACTGGCAGACAGACAGTAAGTGGTGCAGTGGGTGGTGGGAGGTGGGCGGTGAGGCATGTGTATGTATTTCGCAACTTGAGGCGCTTGCCACTTCCGCTGGCGGTCTATAAGAAAACACTAACACACTCGCTGAGGGGATAAAACTTTTCTACTGCTTTCCATTTACTTTTTTTATTTTTGGTTTCCCTCTCACTTATTTTAGTTTTATTGCTCGGCATTTTATTGCACAAATTTTAATATTTATTTTTGCTGTTGGTTTATTTTGCACTATGCCTGGAAGGCGATGCCAGTGTGTGTGTGTTGAAGTGTGTTTGTGTTGATTTTACCCACACACACACACGCTCAAACGCGGGATGCTTTGTTTGCTGTCTGCTCGCGTTTAGTTAGCGTTTTTCTATTGCAGCTCCATTTTAATGTTTAACAAACTTGAATGGCGCAGTTGAGAGCTTCCAAACAAACAGCAAGAAAATACAAACGATTTCAGCTCTTTTTCGCTTTTTTTCACTCCTTGTTTGCCCCTTGTTTTGTGCGAAAACTTTTGTGAAAATTATTTTAAACTGTTAAAGCTTTTTATTTTATTTTGCAATATACTCATTTATCCTCTTCTGCATTTATCTCATTTAGCAGAAAATGCTGGTTTTATTATTGGATTTAATGAAAACTCTTGCCACACGGAATTAAATATGGATTTATTCATAATTGTATTACAAAATAAGATTTTCGATACTGAAATTCACGTCATGGATGTACTGTTACCAACAAAAACTTACAAACCAGCAAAGTCGATTGCTTAAATGGATTTTGCCGGAAAACGTGATTTAAAGCCAGGGAAATCTGGGTCCAGGTGGTGGTGGATACATAAAATTCAGATGCTGAGCCTGCTCATGATGATATTGTATCTCTTGATTGTTTGGGATTCCAGGATGGGCTTGCCGATTGTGCTCAGTGTGGTATTGCATCTCTCGATGGTTTTGGATTGCAGGATGGGCGTGACTGATGTGATATTGCCTTTCTGGCTGATTTTGAACTCCCCGATGGCCGTGATGAGACTGCCGAGTGTGAAATTGCATCTCTTGATGATTTTGAACTCCACGGTGGTGGTGTTTCGGGGGATATTCGGGCTTATAGTTTTTAAAATTTGGCGAGGGTTGGTAATGATCACCACAAGCCCCATGTGTTATGGGCCTAGATCCCTGGACGGCACTAGACAATAAAAGTATATTAATAGAAAATGAATAAATTCATATCTGTAACACTTACTGAGCACAATATCTAGGATTAACCTTAAGATGTCGCTGGTCAATTGTTGATGGACTTCCATAAAACCTGGTCTGGCCAACCTCGATCATTCCCGGTGGCTGATGATGAACTGGCGCCTGGACGTTATTCGAATGATAGCTTGGATGAGGACTGCCCGAGGCCATTATCATAAATTTGCTAAAATTATCACTTCCGTATAGTCTTGCAAACTGCTCAACGCTTTCCTGTTAAATCAAAATAAATTCCATTTATTTAAAAAAAAATTCTTATGTTTGTGATCTTACATCTGGACAAAAAATACCCGGTAGCCGGACGCCGCTGTAAGCCATGTTGTAATTTAAGTTGTAATTTTAAAAGAACTTTGATAATTTTGAAATTGTTAAAAAAGAATTTTGGAGCGGAATTGTCTTGTTCTGATAGAGACGAAAGCCGAAAATTAAATGATTTTTTTTTGACAGGGAAAATACAAAATCGAATTAATTTTTGACATATTTATCGTGGCTAAATTTGTGAAATACCTAATAATAAATGCCAGTTACAATTTAAAGTTTTATTCCGATAAATTAAGTAAAATCCCCCACTTTTATTAATTTGGTTACCATTCAACTGACTTTTCTGGTGCTTCGGGCCAAGTTAAGCGTTAAGCAGTTGACAGGCAATTATTGCACCCCTATAAGGACATCAACTACTCGACACATTCGTTTAATTCGCCGTTTATTAATTTACGCTGAAAATCCTTAACGACAGGTCCATGTTTTTACGGCTGCCACGGCAACCTCATTACCGGCGACTTATTGTAAATAATTATTTGCGGCTTACAAGCATTTTTTGTGCCCTTAGCGTATGCGGAATTTATGAATAAATCATTTGATCCCCGCGCATTCGCCAGTGGCTGTCCTGCTTTCGAGTTGATGACCTCTTTGCCGGATAATATGCAATATGCATTTCCGTGGCGCCGCCGATTCGCCGGGCAGGTGCTTGTTGTTGAGTTTTAATTAATCGAGAACTCATAAAAATATTAAAATGCAAAAAAGCACAGGGCTTATGGCAATGGCAATGGCTGGCCCGTATCGTCAAGAGTCGATGACGAGTGGGAAATGGCGATGCATGTTTTATTGCCCTGGCATGCCATATGAGTATATGAGTGGGCCAAAGGCATAAAGCGCTGAGGTCCTTGCTGTCTGCGCCATATTAAATTAATACCGCTTTTTATATTTTTGCTTTTATAATTGGTGGACATTATGGCATGGCTTGAATTCTCGAATTTCAGAATTCCACCAAAAGTATATTTTAAGAAGGAACACTGATAGTTAAAAGTATGGGTGACAACCCTGTGCTCTGCCCATCGATTATAATCGTTTTGCTGTTAGATGACAATGCATAAATTGCTGTCCAAGTCGTGTCAAAGAAAATTTTCTTTCCCCATCTTCTGGTCATTACACGTTTGTCGTTTGAGACTACTACTTCGCTCCAGAGCATAGAAACCTAGATAAAAAGAAATTTTCTTTATATTTTCTAAGAGCTGGTTCCCGGCGTTCATTTTCAATTGGTGAGTTGTGCTGATTTTTATAATCGGTGGGTTGTGATAAAATATAATTTGACGAATTTGCAGTACTCATATGGTTCTTTTTATCGCTTCGTAAGGTTAACGAAAGCCGTCCACTTTCTTGCCGTATTGTCGCAAACATTATAGCAGACGTTGAAGATAAGCCGCAAGATTGCAATGTTCGGTGGGTAATTGTGTGTGCAATTATTAGTTTTTTCTTTATTAACATGTATGTACAATGTACATATTGATATTCAGACACCCAGGACATGGCTTGACCACCATTGACCATCAAGAAGTTAATACAAATAGCAGTCTGCCGCACGAAAATCGTCTATCCATAAATATTGCTGACGGAAACAGTTAGTCGGCAACTAATCAGGACACAATGACACCCACTAAAGATCCTCCAGAGGAAGAATGCTCCTCGCTGCCATCGGCCCAGCGAACCATCCTCGCATTCGGCTCTTTGACCTAATATGTACCTTTAACCGATTTATGAACTCCTTGCGAGCCTGTTCCTCCTTTGGATCTTCAGAAGATCTTCTGAAGATTTGAATTAAATCTTCAGAAGATCTTCTGAAGATTTGAAGGACGAACAGGCTCGCGTGAATTTCATAAATCGATTAAAGCTACATATTAGGTCAAAGAGGCGAATGCGAGGACGGTTCGCTGGTCCGATGGCAGCAAGAATTTTTTAGGCGATCAAAATGATGGCGAATTGTCCGATAAACCCAGAGGCAGCATTTCCAAGAGACTTCCAAGGAGGGGTCTCCAGATCAGAGGTGCCAAACGGATGGCCAAGGAGTTGTTCTATTCAAGCTTCGATTAAACACAAAATATTTAATATCCGCTGTATACCAAATTGCAATAAACATAATACATTAGTCCAGCCGACTACAAAGAGTAGCTGCAGCTGATAATTAATTAACAATTTCTCGCCCCCACGCTGGGCGCAAAAGGCCATTGCCGTAATTAGTGGGCGTGGCAGCAGCAGTGTGTAGCACACATTAGTAGCCGGCAGAGAGCTGAACAGAAATTGCTTAAGGTCACAATGGGGTCGTGATTGCAGCGAGAGGAGCACTCTAACCCAAATGCCATTGTCCGACTGCCAAACTGGCCGGCATTCCAACGCCCAAAGCAATTAGTGGGTAGGTGCACTGGATTGCACTGGCTGCCTGGTGTTTTTGGTAGATTGGACTCGTGGGTGGTGGAGGGTGGAGGGTGGAAGGTGGGCTATGTGGCAAGTGGCAAGTGGGTGGGGTGGCTCAGTCGCATTCAGCACTTTGATTGCAACTTTATATTTGTCAAGGCCCAAAAGCTGTCTGTCTGCAGCACAGCCATTCAAACTCCCGAAACCAGTTGCATATTTTCGGTTATTAGAAAATACCATTCACAATTTAGTTCTTGTAAAAGTTCAAGTGGCAAAAATCTTCTTTAATCTAAACTGTCATGTGGATTAATTAATGTTTTGGCCAGCTTTATTGATTTGAGGGATGAATGCATTCAGTCGTTATTCGGATGAATGTTGTGGCTTGTATTTGCTCATTTAACCGATGAAATTTGATCAGGAGCTTCTAGGAGCTTGGTGTTTCGTGAGTCAAAGGAGCACATAAGCTCATTACAATGCTCCGGCTTTGTTGCTGCCTTTGCAGCCGGGGCAATGCATTCGAATGTAACTGAGATACGCCCCCAACATGCTTTGGGCCATAAACTAAACTGTCACGGATTTTCGGGCCGGGGCGGAAAATCGAGCAGCCGCACGACACGCCCGTAGGCCAAATATCTTGCACACATATTTGTCGACAAGTTGGCAAACTGAGCGGGCGAAAGGTGGCAAGGGGGCGCTCAGAAGGCTGGTGGCATGTCATCCTTTGTGCTAATGCAATTTAGTGCCTCCTGCAGCAAATGAACCTTGATTATGTGTTTATTAGACACCAATTTACGCCTGCTGCAATGTTGCAATGTGGCCTCTCCGCTCCGGCGGCTCATTTTGCTTTTCATTTAAGCTGGCTGGCGTATTTAAATTCCACACCATTGTCATAAATATCATTTGTCGGTTTACCTGCATCCAAACAAGAGAATTCTTGGCCTTGCACAATAGCTGAGCCCTTTGAAATGCAATTATTTCGATAGTGCTGAAACTTTAGAAGTGACGTGTTCTATCGATTGATTCCATTGTACTGAGATAAAGTGTTAGTGGTCCTTAAATTGCCGAGTATTTATGTATGATTTATGCTTCAATGTACGAAGGTATTTATTCGAAGATTATGTTCCTAGAACGCGTTTAATTTTGGGTCAGTAATTTAAATCAATAAATTAATTAATTAAAAAACATATCTTAAAAAATTAATTAACTCTAAGCTTATGCCTCAATATAAGTACAACACATATTATAATCTTATAAAATGAGAAGTACCTATTAAAATTGTTATGCTCGACCCATATCAAATTCTTATTTCGACCACTAACAACCGTTAACTGGATACACTCATTAACCCGAAAGTCTTGGTTTTATAGCCATTATACATATGCAGGAAGGTAGGCCATACTTGTTAGCTAAAGCAAACACAATTACACTTACGCACTCAAATTTATTTACAGGACATAAAGTAGACACTCCTTTTCGCCAGCACACACAAGGACATGCCGTTGAACAACCGTATCCTGTTAGTTTACATACCTCAAAGGCATTAATTATTTATGAAGAGACAGGCTGAAATAGAAGCCCACTGCCTGGGAGGAAGAGAGACAGGGAGACTGAGAGAGAGCGAGAAAGGAATGTAATAAAATTACAAGCAAATGCCGTAAACACGAAAGGTTTTGAAATTCAAGCAAGTGAAAGCGGTATTAAGTTTGCTGGCCGTGACAACTGGCAAACTGGCTAACTGGCCAACAGTAATTAAAGGCTATAATAAAGCTAACGTTTCTCGAGGAGGCAGACGAAGGGCCAGGGTGACAGTAGGCACATGTCAGTTGTCAACGCAGCAATTTGACAGGAGCCGCACTGAAAAGCCAAGATATATCCATTCCCACAAAGACGAGGAGGGAGAGACCGCAAAAACGAAGCTAAATGCTGACCAAGACAGGCGATTAGAATAGGACAACTAAAGTACAGTGCGGGAAGTTATAATAAAGCAAAAAAAATGTATTTTAAAAAATGAAAAAATAAATAAGATCACAATATTAAAACACTTAATTTTAAATAATCTTTTACTACTTGTGTGCTTTAATATCACATTTTTTCTATTAAAAGATTTTATTTTAATTTTTATAAATTGTAGGTAATATAAAAAGCTAAAAAATACGAGAACATTTAACAAGATTTTATTTTCCTTTTTTAATAGTTTTCTTTATTATTTATTTTATCCAAAATGATAAATCTTAGAATTTCTTTAAGGATTTTTACAATATCAAAATGGTTTTAACATTCTTTTACAAAAAATGATACAAAATATTTTTCTGGATTTATGGAGCGCACTGTACTCATATATCTGTGTGTTTGTCACACTTCAGATACTTGACTTGTATTCTCAAGCACTTTGGCCTTGTAGATTTTATGTCTTGCGGCTTGCATTATAAAATTAGTGACATACTATATAATGGGGCAAGTGGTGAGCGGTTGCAAAGAGGGTGGTAAGGGTCGTGAGGAGGGGAGGGGAGGGGGGCAGGGACACTTTGATCCCCTTGGCGACTTCAAGCCATTTGGCGCAACGGTCCCCTTCTGTTTATGACAGTTGTTGAAATTTTACAGGCTCTCTACGCTCATTAACAATTGGCAATTATGCCACAAACTGTCGATGTATTGAGCTAATATTTGCTTAAATCAATGAACGCTTAGGCAGCGAAACTATTCCATTTAATTTCATTCTATTTTACATGCGAGATGGCATTACCGTGCCAATGTTTGCACACAATGTAAAGAGCCTTAAAATCGAATGTGTATGTGTTTTAGGGTCATTAGTTGAATATGCATTAACGCTCATAAATAACTTTACACTTAATGTGAATCAGGCAGACTAGCCAGCCAGCTCACAAACGCACAAACACCGGCAATGCATTTAAGCGGTTTTCGTTGATCACATTTATCATTAAAGCCGCATTCATTGAATAAATAATTCACATAAACATGCATAACTGTAAATTGCAAATCTGCTTGATTTGACTAATTGTTGAAATTGATAGCAATAATTGATAAATTAGGGAGCAGTTAGTTTCACGCAGGAATTTTAATGCTATAAAGGTATTGTATTTCTATGTATTCCTATTGTATGAAAATGGGATTAATTCGAACTAATTAGTAATTCTATCTACAATTATAAAATAATACTCACATTTAACCTAACAGGCCAAAAAAAAATAGTTGAGAGAAACGAGGTCTTAAAAAGGAAGCTTATAATTTGTTTAAGGGTTCTAAAGTGAATTGTGTTCTAAGTGAATTAACTTATGGATACATCTAAACACTTGACAGGCATTTGACACCACAAATATTATCAATCTATAAAGTTTTCATTAGTGGAATGCACTTAGAACTGGGTATTCGAAGTGTGACCCATTTTTCTTCAGTTCAATCGTGGTTACAACCTCTCCCAAAATGTTTGGGGTTCTTCGTCAGTTCAGCATTCCGAAACTTTCCGCCGAAATTCTGCGCTGGACTTTCTACACATTTAGATTTATGGGTGAAATCGGCTTCAAGTTTAAAAACACATCTGATGGCAGAGTGATGATGGAGGACAGTCGTCTCATGTGGAAGTGGTGTATAGCCATTATTCGCATAGGATTTCTTGCTATATTTGTCTACACGTACCTAGAATGGGAACCGCCGTTCGTTGAATTGCTCGAAAGATTCATGCACTTTCTTCGAATGTTTCTGCATTTGGCTTGTGGCCTTTTCATTCTAAGATTGCAGCTTTGTCAGGGTCAAGAGGTCATCCAGCTGGTCAATAGTTTTCTGCAGCTTTTCCGAAGAGTTCAAGCTATTTGCGGCCGGAATCAAAATGGTTTTGGAGGAAAAAATGAGCTGATTATTTTACTGTTCATCCTATTCTCCTGCATA
The DNA here is from genome assembly GCA_037075205.1 of Drosophila prostipennis. NCBI lineage: Eukaryota > Metazoa > Arthropoda > Insecta > Diptera > Drosophilidae > Drosophila > Drosophila prostipennis. Next base: position 25,240 of record JBAMCJ010000851.1, read on the forward strand.
AACGAGGAAGTTATGATGGTACAAATATTTATACCTACATGGAACTTACAAAGTTTCCTTAGCTGGTTGGCTGAAACCCATATCACATTTGGATCTAAGATGCTTTTATATTTACCTTGTTTATGGTATTTAAGTTTGGGCGTTCTATTTAGAGATCTTAACGACTTTGTTAGGTCAGAACTGGAAACCTTGGACTTGCAGCCCACCAATGGAGAACTTAGAAGAATACGAAAAAGCTTAAACAAGTGTTTGGACTGCCACAGGGATCTTCATTCCTTGACATTCAAATTCAAAAATGTTTATGATTTTCCACTTTTTTTCGGATTGGCTGAAAACTGCGTGGACGTTCTTCTTTTTGCATATATAGTCATAATGAGAGAGCGAGATCATATTACTATGCTTTGTTCAAAGTCCGTGATTGAGGTTTTGAACATGCTTCTCTTAACATGGTCAGTACAAAGGGCAGAGGATAAGTCGGCTGAAATTCGAGATCTTATGCTGAATAACTGCAACCTTAGCAAAATAAAGAATTGGCACAAAACAGTAAGTAAAAAAACAAAAATTGAATTAAATAATACTGTAAAATATATGTTTTTCACAGTCGGAACTTTTCTATTTGCAACTGAGTGTGGTTGAGTTTCGATTGCGACCTCTTGGCCTATTTATTGTATCCAAGGAACTTTTCTTAACATTCCTGTCCGCGATGGTCACCTATTTTACATTTTTCATACAATGCAGAATGCAGCTCAAATAAGATAAACAATTATTATAATTATTTACATTATATGTATTGTAGTACATAGCATTTTAATATAATATTGTAACAATTCCTGTTTAACTTTGGTAAAATAGTAATACTTTTTTAATAATATTTTTAAGGACCATATTTTATGTTTCTGAGTAAGTTGGTATGAATTTTAATTAATTATATTGATAACACAGGCCAACAGTGTTTTTGGTGCAGGCCTATCGGCATTAAATTGTGTTTATATAGACGTATATAAGCATATCTGCATACTTAGTTTTCGCGTTTAACGGGTGGTATTTGTGTAATCGCGGTTTGAAAAAAATAGCAACATTTAATGTTTTGATTTAAGATATCTTCGAGGGTCTGTGTTCAATTGTATTAAAACCTATGCCAAAAAATTGCTTAGATGTCCTTCTACATAATTGCATTTAAGGTTCCATCATCATTTGAGTCAATCAAAGCCTATGAGGCATTTAAGTAACTTGTTCACCTGTATTCACAACCAACTTGATGCGGTGAACAGACTAAAAAAATACAAGGAAAAATATGTGCCTCAAAATATTGTGCAGGCATCTAGAGGCGTCTTTACCCGAATTTTTGAGATAAATATCAGCCTTGTACGTCGAAGGATGGAATTTATAGAATTTTTTGCATAAGAACGTGAAAAGTAACAACTATTTTTAAGTCACTCTTACGTAACGAATTTGTCACCATTTCACACAGTAGGCTTTTTAAATTTTGTGGGGGAGCTTTTCAATAGGCATACTAACCCCTTGAAAATATAATTTTTCGATGCTCGGCGCCTACTGATAGTCAAATTGAAAGTGAAATTTGTTCCTATGTGTCAGATATTTATGTAAAATGAGATTTAAAAATAGTTGTTACTTTTCATGTTCTTATGCAAAAAATTCTATAAATTCCATCCTTCGACGTACAAGCCTGATATTTATCTCAAAAATTCGGGTAAAGACGCCTCTAGATGCCTGCACAATATTTTGAGGCACATATTTTTCCTTGTATTTTTTTTAGTCTGTTCACCGCATCAAGTTGGTTGTGAATAGAGGTGAACAAGTTACTTAAATGCCTCATAGGCTTTGATTGACTCAAATGATGATGGAACCTTAAATGCAATTATGTAGAAGGACATCTAAGCAATTTTTTGGCATAGGTTTTAATACAATTGAGCACAGACCCCCGAAGATATCTTAAATCAAAACATTAAATGTTGCTATTTTTTTCAAACCGCGATTACACAAGTACCACCCGTTAAACGCGAAAACTAAGTGTGCAGATATGCTTAGATACGTCTATACTAACATATTTTAATGCCCATAGGCCTGCACCTTTTAATAAAGTCCATTTTGTTGGCCTGTGTAATTAAAGTAGTTTTTGACTTATGTAGGTTTAAAAGATGAAGAGATATCTAAAAACTTGCCATGCATTTGACACCATAAATATTGCTTATCTATGCAGTTCGAGCTTTCATTAGTAAAAAGCACTTAGAACTGGGTGTCTTCAGTATAACAAATTGTTCTTCAATTCAATCGTGGTCTATAACCTCTTTTATAATGTTCGGGGTACTTCGTCGGCTAAACCTTGAAAAACTTTCCACCGCAATTCTGCGCTGGACATTCTACACCTCCAGATTTATGGGTGCAGTTGGCTTCAGATTTAAAACTACGTCTACCGACAGAGTAATAATGGAGGATAGTCCTCTCATGTGGAAGTGGTGTTTTGCCATTATTCGTTTAGGATGTTTATCTACGTTCATCTACATGTACACACAATGGAGAATCGCGTTTATTGACTTGACCGAACCATTTCTACACATCAACCGTGCTTTACTTCAAATTTGCTGCTCCATGTCCATCCTGAGATTGCAGCTATATCAAGGAGTGGAGGTCACTCAGCTGGTTAATAGTTTTCTGCAGCTGTTTCGAAGGGTTAAAACCATTTGTAACCGCAATCAAAATGGCTTTAGAGGAAAATATGAGATAATTATTTTATTTTGTGTGTCAGTCTACTGGATTCACGAGCAAATTTTTCTGCTGAAAATAGTCAAACCTTGTTCGGATCTATCCCACTTTTTTTTTTGGCTTGCTGATGCATTTATATCCTTTGGTTCTAAAATGCTAACAAGTATCGCCTGCTTGTGGTACTTAAGTTTGGGCGTTCTGTATAGTGATCTAAACGACTTTGTTAGATCGCAACTTAAGACCTTAGACCTACAGCCCTCTAATGGAAAACTAAGAAAAATACAAAAAAGCCTGGACAAGTGTTTGGACTGTCACAGGGATCTTCATTCATTGACATCCAAATTCCAAAATGTTTATGATTTTCCACTTTTATGTGGAATGTGTGAAAGCAGCGTGAGCGTTATTCTTCTTGCATATGTAGTTATTATCAGGGCCCGATATAATTCCTTTTTCTTATATTCAAAGACTGTTGTTGAGGTTTTGAACATGTTTCTCCTAACATGTTCTGTACAAAGGGCAGTGGTTAAGTCTACTGAAATTCGACTACTGATGCTGAATAACTGCCCTCTATCTGAAATTCCGAACTGGAACAAAACAGTAAGTAGAGAAAATAAAATACAATATAAGAAACCATTTTAAATAAATGTTTCACACAGTTGGAACTGTTCTACTTGCAGCTTAGTGTGGACGAGTTTCATGTGCGCCCGCTTGGCCTCTTGAATGTATCCAAGAAACTCTTCTTGGCATTCCTATCCACAATGGCCTGCTATTTTACCTTTTTCATACAATACAAAATGCAAAGGAATTAAGTTAACAAGTTTTGTACGTAGTTTTTAAAGGCATTCTGAATAATGTGCTTTATTGAAATTATTTTAAGCTTTAAGTTTTACTATTACACCTAAAAAAAACTTCATATGAAATGATGATCGATTTGATGTTTTGTGGTATCAATTTTGACTTCATATGTTTGAAATGTAAACAACACGCTAATTCGAATATTGAATGTATCTTTTTTTCTTTCTTTGTGTGTATAGGTAACTAAGGGGAGTAGTTTTCATTTTTTAAATTGTCTTATAAATTTTAGAAATATAATCGAATAAACTTTAATATGACAAATTATAACTGTTGTTTAAAAAGTATGAAGCTTTGATGCAAGAAGAACCATAGCCTAAGACCAACGTTTTTTTATTCTGGGCCACGGAGACCACAGATCTTAACAAAAGTTAACTTGCCTTTAGGAAAATTCATTTTGTAGGAACTCGATTAATGCGAAGAGGTTTTCAATTTGATTGAGATTCAACGGAAGCAAGTCTAGCACAATTTTTGGAAAATTAGTGCCGCTGGAATTTTACGCGGAACCTTATTCTACGGCAGATATGTGGGCGTAATCTTGTTTAAACGTAAAGAGGGGAACAATAATGATCTTAAGTAGATCTTAATTATCCTGCGAATCATGCTTGTATGCATATAATGCTTTACGTACGCCATATGGGTATAATTTGGTTTTGGGACTATCCTCCAATTTTAAAAATTATATCGGACATATGACCTTCACCAAATGTGCCATCATGCGTTCCAGTATTATTTTTTTCCTTAGCCTAAGTATTCTATATAGTATAATACTTTCTGGCAGTGCTACCGGAAAAGCCGGTTCAAATCAAACAATCCCATAAATTCATATGGGTTTTCACCTCGAAAAATATAATTTTAATTACTCGGTAGCACTGCCAGAAAGTATAATACTTTATACTTTCTGGCAGTGCTACCTATCTGGTTTTTATCATACGTAATAAAATTAAGAACCGATTATTAATATCCTTAAAATTCAATTTAAGTTTTCATATTTGTTAGCTAAAATACTGGGCCTTGCTTTTCGATGCCATTATCTAGATTCCACATAAATTGTCATTAACAAAATTAATCTCGATTCGCATACTTTAAGGCAATAATTTTGATGGTAACCTGTCTGCGCTTGTCACCTGCCATTTAATGATATAATCGCGCATTAGCTTAAGTTTTCATTAACCAAATGCACCGCGCGTTCAATCGTTTTGAGCAATTATTTCCCAATTCCAGTCGGAGTTAAATCCAACGCGGTCATCCTCGGGATCTTTATTTAGATGAGTGTTTCGAAAGTTTCCGCCGGAATTCTGCGATACCTTTTCCATTTCGCACAATTTATTGGCATCTTCTTTTTTCGCCTTAGGAAAAGTAAAGAAGGAGAAAGAGTATCGAATTGCAAATGGCTCAAGAGCGTTGGTGTTACCCATCGTTTTATAATCTCCTGCTTCTTCTTATATTCATATTCATGGAATATAATTTTAACAAGTCATCGCGGAGTGCAACTTCTTCATGTTTTCCGGATTTTACTGAGCATTCCAATTAATTTGCTTATATTGGGATATCAGGTTTTTCGAGGCCCAGAAATGATTGAGCTATTCAATAAGTTTCTCCGACTCTTTTGGCAAGTGAGACATTTGAGTAAACCGAAAACCATTGGCTTTGGAGGGAGACGTGAGCTGATTTTGATCCTACTAAACTTGGTTTGCCTTTTCCATGAATTAACATATCTCTGGATTACCGTGAATAACATTTCCTCCTGGCATTTCGTTTTCTATTGGTGGTGTGACGCTTTTGTTGTCACTGGAACCAACATGTTCATCCGCATCAACTTTATGGCCTATCTCAGTATTGGAGTTCTTTATTCGGAGGTCAATAAATATGTTCGTACCCATTTGCAGGATCTGGAAACTTCGGCCGGCGAGAAACAAATAAGAAAACTAAAAAATAGGCTGGAAAAGTGCATATATTTGTACAGAGAGATATATAATATCAGCACTGATTTTCAGAGACTCTTTGTGATGCCCCTTTTTTTGGCACTGATAAATAAGGTGTTGTTAATCGTCATGGTTGGCCTTAAAATGATTACCGATTTATATTTCTGCGGCTGCGTTTTTTGGATACTTATCGGAAAACACATATTAGATCTACTTCTGCTAACCACTTCTGTCCAGGGTGCATTGAACCAATTTAGGATCATTCGAAGGCCAAATTTGGAGATCGGCAGAGCGGGAGATCTAATGGAATTTCGCCGCATGGTAAGTTAATTTGTATGATACGAATTTGTTATTAATTAATTCGTATATTTTACCTTTTTATTACAGCTGGAAATATTCTATACCCATCTCAACCTTTGTCAGTTCCGAGTTAGCATTTTGGGCCTCTGTGAAATAACCAACGAGCTTTTTTTAATGATTTTATCCGCAATAATATCTTGGTTGGCATTCATAGCTCAATATAGAATGCAGATAAAAAGTGCTTAAAGTTGCGTAATTATACCCGTTACTCGTAGAGTAAAAGGGTATATTGTATTCGTGCAAAAGTATGTAACAGCTAGAAGGAAGCGTTTCCGACCCCATAAAGTATATATATTCTTGATCAGGATCACTAGCCGAGTCGATATAGCCATGTCTGTCTGTCCGTCTGTCCGTCTCTCCGTCTCTCCGTCTGTCCGTCCGTCCGTCTGTCTGTCCGTATGAACGCTGAGATCTCGGAAACTACAAAAGCTAGAAGATTGGCATTTTGCATTTAGATTCTAGGAGTTCCTACGCAGCGCAAGTTTATTTCAAAAAGGTGCCACGCCCCCTCTAACGCCCACAATACTTAATATACGATTTTAAAAATTTAAATATTTTGGAAAAGTAGGAATGCAGTTTTGTTGTGTTTATCAATACCTATCGAAATGTGGAAGAAATTTTTTTAATCGGACCATTCGTTAAAAAGTTAGGCCTGATCAAAGTTTTATCTCCATCTCCCTCGCACTCCCTTTACCTGAGTTACGTTTATTAGATAGTCGGGACACCAACCCGACTACAGCGTTCGCACTCCCTTTAGCTGAGTGACGGGTATTAGATAGTCGGGACACCAACCCGACTATAGCGTTCTCTCTTGTTTTTTAAATACAAAAGTGTATTGAAAATACGATTTTATTTTAAATGTCAGAATATATATGGAATTTATTTGCATTAAAATTTTTAATAACAACATATTGTAACGCACGAATTTACACTTTTTTCACCGAACAAAAAGCTCAGAAAAAAATAAACATTTTGTAGGTATCACGTGTAATAGCCAAATAATAAATAAGCAGCAGTTAAACGATGTACAAAAACAGCAACCAAATATTTTCCGTATTCTCTGAAGTCACTTAATAAACTGCAATTATGTGAAAGCCACAAAATGATGGAGGAACGCACCATATGCCCGTGTATCCAGCTGTCAGGGGGCACATTGCTCATTTTAATGGCTGTGGAAATGAACTTTCGCCACGTGATTTGGCCAGAAGTTGGACCCTCGGGTCAGTCACATCAATAGATAATTTTTCATAATTAACGTGTATATATGTATGTGTTGTGTATTTATCCAGCACATTTTCCTCCTCAGTGAAGTAATCCCCAGGCTCGCTTTGGGCTCATTAGGGATCATAAAATGTTTCATTTCAGGAAAAGACTCGTTTAGTGGCGTTGATTGTGTAGCTTCTGCTTTCTCGGGAATTTCGAAATGCAAAAATTAGCTCAGGCATGCCATCATTTTCATGCACAATTTACTTTGATTTATTAAATTTCAGTCTGATCCTTTTTGGCCTTAGCTCAATTTACATGCATATATACGTAGGTATTTTTAATGTATTAAGCCAATTAAGGCTGACACGCACACGGAAAACTGTCAAACTGACCGTTGTCCTTTCCTTTCGGGCAGGTTGTCCTTGTCCTTGTGCTGGCAAGATTAATTTAGACGAAGCAGCTTCCTTTGTGTTTCATTAAACAGATTTGGTGTTATTTACTTAAACACTTAAAATAAATGTGCAAATATTTCCATCGGCTGCAGGGAGTTTAATTGAAATTCCTTCGTCCTTCGTCCGATCAACCTGCTGCCTTCCTTCCTTCCTTGAGGTGACAATTTAAGCACGCTCAATGCCAACGGATAATGACGTTGATTGTGGCATCTCTTTGGTCGTTTCTTCCGTCTCATTCTCGTCCTTTGCAGCAGGCATCCATCAATCGCAGGACCCCGGCTTCCTGGCCATCCTGCAAGCCTGGTCCTCTCTGAGTAGCAATAGCAACAAAGGCACATCATGTTGAGATGTTGCCTTATCCCTCGTCCTGCGTTCTGCCTCCTATGCATGTGTGTGAGTGTATCCTTGTGCTCCTCTGTTCTTGTTGCACTTTGCTCTGACATTTTGAGTTTATGGCATATTTGCATTATGACTCTGCTGCCTGGCTGCCCGTTCTGCTCCTCCTTCTCCTCCTGCTGGCAGCGTGTGTGTCCTTTTCATGGTGCACTTGAACAATGACGTTGACTTTGTCGTTGAGGTTGCCATGAATGCATGGGCCAGGACTCCCAGGACTCCCAGCTCGAACCCGAACCCGAACCCGACTCCTGCTGACGCAGCTGTTAACAAGGCAAATAACAACGCATGCTTGCATAAAAATTATGCAAAGCTTAACAACCTAAAACTATTTCGACCCCCCACCCCCAGTTCCCTTAATTGGTCAATTTTGCTGCCCTCTCTTAGCCCCATTGACGTACCAAAATGGGATATTCTTGAGCGATTTTTTAAGGCTCAATCTGTGGCCTGAACCTGAACCTTTTCCATTCCATGGCCTGTGTTCCAGTTGTCAGAGCTGCGTTCGAGTTGCATTTTGTCATCCTGACTGGTTGGATGGCAAGAGAATGTCTGAAATAAGCTGGCAAAGCACTTGCCAAGGCCATCTATCAGGCATTACAGTCCGGCTTTCGGCTAAATCTCCTTTAGTTCAATCCAGGCACGTATTATGTTTTAGAGTACAGAGAAAAAATCTAAAGAAAATTGGGTCATTGCAAGAATTAGTATGTTTATTTGACCCTAGCAATTTAATAGAGAAATAAAGATTGAGAATTCGGTATTGAATGGTAAAAACGATATGCGTATAAATACCAGAAATCTACCATGCGCATATCGATTTGATCCCGGCGTGTTGTTTTTTGTGTGTATGAAATAAAAAGCATTGACTAGCAAATTTTAATAAATATTTAAATAGAAGTAAGATAACATGAGAATTTTTTTTGTGTGTAGTAAAATTTTATTTTTAAATTTTCTCGGTGCATATGAGTTGTGGGGGTCAAGCCTTAGCTATGCCTTTTAAATATAACCAAAAATTAAAGTCAGGCTTAGTCCCAACAAACTTCATAAGCCCCTTTAGTCGGTCTTAGTCTTTTGTTATCCATCTCTAATACCAGACTTTTATGTGCAGCAACTAAATGTGTTGATATCACTTTTAATTGGAAGTTCAGAGATTTACATCTGACTGGGGATAACATGTTGCATGTCAAGCTGCATAACCTCAGCAAAATTTCAGCTTTTGTTTTACAATTTTGTATGGTTGGTTTTTTTGTTTTTTTTATGCTTAACAAACGTGTCTGTTAACCAAAAAATCATGCGAAGATGAAGGAACTTTAACAAAACCGAGATGATGACGATGATGATAGTGATGGGAAGGATGTGGCAGATACACACACACAAACACACACAAGATACACTTGGAGTAAAACAAAGTTGAGCAAAGCAAGGGGCCACAATGTCTACACTAAACCTGAATGTGTAGCAATTTGCTAAACAAGAAAATAATTGACTTGCCACAATGTGAGGCATGCTAGCCGCACAGACACATCACACACACACACACATCTAGCTGTCTTAAAGAGAGCAAATTGAATTTCCAGCGAAGGACGAACGGCGCGCCTAAGTATGCAACACTTTTTTCCCTCCCAGGACTCCACTTGAGCGGCTAATGGCGTAGAAAAACGGGTCGCGTGAAAAGCGCATGGCATAAAAATGTATGCCCTCAAATGAAGCTTGGGATGGCTGCCAGTCATTGTTGCTGGTGCTGTGTTGCTGTGTTGCTGTTGCTGTTTTGCTGTTGCTGCTGCCGCTTTTATTGCTGTTGATGCTGATAAGTGGAACTTGAGCGTCAACAATGCATGAGGCTGGCCCTCGTCATGGACCCATTTTTCCCCAGAATCCCTATCATCCGTTCCACTGCAGCCGGCGATAAGATAAATTAATTCAAGTAGTTGGGCCAGACACTAAGCCCATGCAAACCAGCCATCAAACCAGCGAAATTAGCTCCATTTCCATCGACCCCCCGCACAGCAAAGGGCATGCATAATGACTTGACCTGCGGCTTATGAAATGCGAAAAACGGCTACAGCATGCGGGTGTCCAATGATGGAGGATATAGAGGAGGAGTCCAGAATGACGGCGATGATGATGATGCCATGTCAACAGGCCCGAGACACGCGTCCCCAATTGCCGTCCCGTGATTTAGCATCCAAAAATTGCGGCCTCAGGCCGCCGGGGGCCCAAAAACTCAGCCGCCACTTGTCAAACAACGCAAATTGAATGCGCGTGGCGAATTTTCATTTTCATTTTCATTCCAAAGAATATCACCGAGCCACGGGTCGCAAATTGCGAGCGAGTAAATTGAAGCCGGTCAATATGTGACTGCGACTGGACTTCAACCAAACTTTTTGCGATAAAAAATCAAGTATGTTAGTACCAGAAAAATAGTATTGCTTTCAAATAAATAGTTGGGTTGATTTCCTGGATTCACTTTATAATGAAAACAAAGTACCACAAGTATCAGATACCCGTTACTCATCTAAAGGAAGTGCAAGGGAGATAGAGATTTGCATGCAGCAAAGTCACTGCTTTCACTGCTTGAATTCCATTAGTTCATAACTTTTTAATGAATGATCCGATTTGAAAACTTGTTTTCTTTATTTCGATAGGTAATAGTAAACACAACAAAATTGCATTTCTACTTTTTCCGAAATCTTTACAGGTGTGGTCGCCAGAAATATTTTTACGGTCGTTTAAGGAGATTGTGGGCAAAGAATCTGCATGGTTAATCCCAACTTTCTAGCTTATATAGTTTCCGAGTTCTCAGCGTTCATATAGACCAGCGGTCGGCACACACATACGATGACATTTTGTTTTATATTTGTGTGAGTAATTTGCACCGGGCAGCTCATCGATGTGTGTGTGCAGACCGCTGTTCTACGTTTTACGTGAGAGAGCAGCGCGTGGGCAGAGCAAATCCCTATGCTCACTTAATAGGGCTCTGCCGACCGCTGATATAGACCAACAGAAATAATTAATGTTACAACTACACACAAAAAAAAAACTTGGTAAAATCAACTGTAATAATTGTCAATTAGTCCCCAACTGCAAAAAATAGTCGATTCTACTAAGTAAATAGTTACTTTCACAACAACAAATACACACAATTAGCAAAGACACACACCTATATCCTTGACAAAATTGACAATTTTTTGCAGTTGGGGTCTTTTTGACAATTTTTTTTTTTGTGTGTAAATGAGCAGTTGTTGAGATACAATAATCCTTAGACTGACACAAAAATATGAAACTATTCATCATGAAAACTTTAATAAACTGTATATTTACGAATACAGCAGAAACAGAGTAGATGGAATAGTTTGCCTTCTAAATCTATTGGCTTATTATTAAGTATTACCGATGACTTAACTTGCTGCTAATCAACATCGCTGTAGTTAACTCCCATCCAAGCATATCCGTAATTTCTAATCAAATGTTAAATGAATAATTAAGCTCTTAGGTTGATTTTGATGCCGTTCAAACGGAAATTGCGTCCGATGGAGGGTAAGCGCTTTTTCCCTGAATCGTTTACTCCATGGAGCTGGCCAGTCTGGCCACCTATGTAAATTTTAGCCCAGTATCTCGAGCTGGGCAAACCTACTGGTAAACAGACTTGAAAGCTTAACTGAATTTGAATTAGGCCCAGTCAAGTGGAGGAATTCGAGAAGAGTTGGCCATGCCGGAAGTCAAAAGATTCCATATGAATTTATAATTTGCTCGTCTATCAACTGTATTAATTTGCAGTTACCTTGGATTTGCCAACGAATAAAGTAGGGATAATGCTTGAAATTTGGAATGTAAGTGCAAATCACAACAAAATTTAAAAACGAAGAATAATAGGAACGAGGGCCCATGGACCATGACAGCCAGAAATTCTGATCTTTTATTTTTGTTTTTGATTTGCCAGTTAGTTTTACCAGTCCTGTGCAGTTCCACACAATATCTGTTTCTCCATTTCCCCCGACCTGCCAGCCACTTCATGCAAAATGAAGGAAGAGCCGAACCGGACAGGACGTCAGAGACCAGAGGCCCCCAAAGCCTGCTGACGGATGCAGGAATAACAAAAACTTCCGAAAAACAAAAAGCGAGGAATGCAAAATAACAACCAGAATCGAGTGGCTCAATGGCCGACGATGTACTTAACCCATTTTTTCCGAAAAACCAAAAAAATAAATACTGAAAAATAAAGTAAACCCGAACAATCGAAGTGGTGAGTTCCTTTTTATAGAGCTGGGTCATTGAACGAGCTGCTGGATGTTTGGCCTGTTTAATAATTGAATGCAGTTATGAAGCAGCAGCATTCAGAGTGTCTGGAAATTTCATTAAAAAGTATAATCGAAATGTTAACAGGCGGGCAGAGATGGTCTGAAAAAAGAGGAAAGCATAAAATTATATTTTAAGCACTCTCCAAACAGCGATGCCGGATTCGCCTGTCTAAATCGCTCGGATGCTAATGTCTGTGGGCAGCGGGCAGCGGGCAGCTCTCATTTTCGGAGCTCTGATGCACAGCATCCTCGCTTTTGGCCCGGAATCACTTGGCCAGGCCCACTCGAAGACTTCTGCCCTTTGCACATGGCCTGCATAATGAATGGGAATGTGTCTGAGAGCCTTTTCGCCCGGCCAAACTCTCTGCGGTTGTTTTTGCAGTTTAATTTTCCTTTTCAGCTGCTGCTGCTGCGTTTTACACTGCTTGTTTTGGCCCTTCCCCCCCCTCCATGTTGATTACAATGCGAAATAAAAGCGCAATTTGTGGGCATATTGTGGGCGAGCATTATTCGGCAGCATCATGAAAGGCACTTTCGTGAAGGAAGAATAGACGCGGATATACTTTTAGTAAAGGAAATTCCATTCAGTGGATTTTAGGGGCAAAAACAGATAGCAAAAGGAATACTTTTTAGCAGATAATCAGAAAAAGTGTATGGGTTGAGCCTCAGTAATATAATAAAATATAAATAAAAACAAGAGAGAACGCTATAGTCGGGTTGGTGTCCCGACTATCAAATACCCGTCACTCAGCTAAAGGGTTGGTGTCCAGACTATCTAATAAACGTAACTCAGCTAAAGGGAGTGCTAGGGAGATGGAGATAAAACTTTGATCAGGCATAAGTTTTAAACGAATGGTCCGATTTAAAAAATTTCTTCTACATTTCGATAGGTATTGATAAACACAACAAAACTGCATTCCTACTTTTCCGATATATTAAAATTTTTTAAATCGTATATAAGCTATTGTGGGCGTTAGAGGGGGCGTGGAACCTTTTTGAAATAAACTTGCGCTGCGTAGGAACTCCTAGAATCTGCATGCAAAATGCCAATCTTCTAGCTTTTATAGTTTCCGAGATCTCAGCGTTCATACGGACAGACAGACGGACAGACGGACAGACGGACAGACAGACATGGCTGTATCGACTCGGCTAGTGACCCTGATCAAGAATATATATACTTTATGGGGTCGGAAACGCTTCCTTCTAGCTGTTACATACTTTTGCACGAATACAATATACCCTTTTACTCTACGAGTAACGGGTATAATTATAAAATATTTCATTTCATTTGAAATAAAATATTTTATTAAATTTAAATATTTTAGAATTTAAAAGCTCTTTTTAAGTGTAGCTTCCTTCATTTGGCATCGAAATCTCCACTAATTGCTGAAATAACGTGCTTTCGCTGCTTATTGCTTTATAAGGCTAAGCTAAGCACTTTGAATTATGCAAATTGCAAACATTGAGCGCGGGAATTTACTATAATTTTCGACCAGCCTTTAAGTGGCCGCTGGTTGAAGTCAAGAATTTTGTGTAAATTTGTCTAAATCATGGCTTAAAATCGACCATCTGCATCACAAGTAATAGAAGGATATCTCTTTTCTTCCGTTTATCAGACACAGCTTTGAGCAGTAAATTTCGGGCAAATGAGTTGAGTGTTTTTCTGCCTTTGTATTTTTATACAATTTCGATTTTTTTATACTTTGCTTATCGGAATAATAAACGCTGGTAGCTGAAGGCCAAGTTCACAATGCGTGTGAGTGTGGCTGTGTCAAGGGCATTCGACTTCGACTCTGGTCACATCCCTCGACTGACCCAACTAATTTTATGCCCATTTGCAGGGCGATGCCTTGCGGCAGAAGCCCTTTACAATTTCGGGGGCAACGGCAGCAGAAGAAAAAAAAGACCGAAATGTGTTAACTTTATCTAAATTGTTAAAACATTTACCAAATGACCTCACGTAGCCAAACGTGTCTGTGTGAGTGTGTGTGTTGTGCTATCGCTCGATCGTCCTGTGGCCTTTTGCATGTCGCATGTCGTCCTTCCTGAAACGTGACTCCCTCCACAGCCGAAAGCCCCTATTCTTTTTCATCCCTTGCGAAGTTCATTTAGATGTTCAAGTCACCCCAAACCCCGGTTTTTCTCCTCCTGTCTACGCTTTATTGGCCGGCCAACATGTTCTTTATGGCATTTTGATGCACGATGCATGGCAACCCTTTAACTTTCTCCTGGCTTTTGGGCTCCTTTGACGGAAGCCCTCCACTCTGGCATTTATTATGCTTATTTCGGAGCAGGCTCACGTATTTTGCGTATTAAGCATACGCCCCGTCTGACGTTTCCTGTCAGTCACTTAAAGTATTACAAAAAAAAGAAATCTCCATGCCAAAATTAAAGCAGGATCAGAGAGCGAACAAGCAGATTAGAATATTATACGGCAAGGAGGATAGACAGAGGCCACGGGCTTAATCAAAGCAAGAAAAGGAGCTTAGAATTTAGCTTCAGGTTTCCATAAGCCATATGCCATGCCAGTTTTAAATACCCATATGGGTGGAGTGGTGGATAAAGAGCTTTTCGAATCGTAAATATTCCACATCAAAGAATGAATTTCACAAATCTCTGGCTTGCCAACTATGCTACAATATTTAAATAAATTTCAATAATAAACGAAAGTAGCATTTTGTGGCAAAAAAAGAGGGAAAAAAGTTGAAAAAGTCAAAAGTCTGACAAACATTTGCATTTTACCACATTCGGAATTCGACAAATGTATCTCTGGATCTGGGCAACCTTTTTTTGCCTCATTCTTGCCTACCTTTGCATATTTTCCGACGCAGCAGAGCATATTCATTGACATCTCTCTCTCGAGCATCACGGCACACATGCTACAAATGAGGGCATCAAAGTATGCTAAACAAAAATCCAGAGAGTCCTTCCTGAGACAAATTCATTTTTTCCTTCTTTTCCCCTCTCGGAAATTATGCTTTGTAAATTGACAAGTTGATTTAATGGACGGGGAGGGGGCAGAAGTTCTTTTTTCGTTCACACAACTAAAAAACAGAGCTTAAATTGTTTAAATTTCATTCGTGGTTGCCCTTCATCATGTAAATGTAAATGCCACTATGGCTGTGTGTGTGTGTGTTTTGTGTGTGTTTAATGCTTCTTCCTGTGCGAAGCATTTACAAAATGTTTTTGGCCTGCGCCCGAAAGTATGTTATAAAAATATTTTATGACATGTAAAAAGCATCAATAAAAAGGTTTCGGGCTGGTTTATTTTCCACCCCCCTTAACCACCTATCACTCCCCCTCCCCCATCGACCCCCATTATTTTCGTTTCTTCCGACTCTGTTTATCGCCGGCCTCATTGTTGTTGCTACCGCGCTTTATCCTTTTGGCCAGACTCGGGGGTTATATTTCATCTGAGTGCGCCTGGCCATCGTTTCTGGCTTTTGGCCTTCGGTTTTTGGGCCGTTTTACGGGAAATTACATTTAAGTATGTGTTAGAATTGACGCCGTAACAGGTTGTAAATAAGGGGAAAAGCCTTTATTTGCTCTCCATATTCACATTTATCATTCAACGGTCAAAGGGAGTTAAATTTTAGTGGATCAACTGAACAACTAAGCTCGTTTTCATTGTTTTGACAATCGGGTTCCAATTAAATTCGATATATGGCACATGTAATTAATCTCTGCGGAGGAAAAACAAATAAATGCATTAGATTGACTCATTGGACTGGACCGAAAAATTTTAAAGCCAGCGAAAATAAAATAAAATCTCGTTAAAAGTTTTTCGAAAATAAATTTTATGCACTCGAACGCACAGCTAATATGATAAAAACGGAGAGAGGTCCCGGGACGCAAAAAAGTATTTTGATAAGCCGCTTACGACACGCCCCCTTAGCTGATGTCACAAACGGGCATTTGTGACCATTTTCCACCACCCCCTTTTCCTTTCCCTTTTCCCTCTATTTTTTGTTTTTTTTTTTTTGGTAGCACAGTAACTTTTCCATGTGCATTTCGAACTTTTGTTTTCGTTTTGCTAATTGCCAGTGCAAAGCCGCAAGCGGCATAAAAACTTTTCCCTCTTTTTGCGAGTTACTTTCTTCTCTTCTCGTTTTTTTTTCTGTGTGTGAGCCGTGTTTGCCAGCAACTGTAAAGTAGAAATTAATTTCACTGTAAATGCACATAATCAAGTGTGTGCATAGAGAGGGGGGCAGGGGAGGGGTCACGAAAAAAAAATGATAAAGAGCCTGCTCTTGAGGCAATCAGCAAAGACGAGTGCAGAAGCCGTAGACCAACTCCATCAACGCCATGCAAAAACTTTGCCAGCGAGCAAACAACGGCGGGAAAGAGACGCAGAGAGGCCGGCGGAAAGAGACGGAAACAGAGTAGCAGACGCACAAAAAGATGAAGCACTTGGGAGCAGACATTCCGCGGCCGAACTGGGATCTTAATGAAAAGGCAATCTCATCTCCTTGTCTGCGCCTGCATGCTGCTCTAGACATTCGAAACCAAACCACCAAAGGATGCTCAACGCAGGAACGGAGTGCAGCTCGGCAAAACCGAGATGCGATGCCGGATGTAAGATGGAGAGGCTTAATTGAAAAAAAATTATGCAGACTGCGAAATTAATGGGAATTACTTGATACCCGGGCGAAGATTTGTGCAGACCACACAAAAGCAAAGCCGCTGAGTGCAGTTCCATGAGAGTGCGTGCTTCGGTTAATATCAAGCATACGACGCGTTGCCGGGGTCATGAATATTCAAGCGACTGCACTTCATGTGGACACCGATTCGAAGATTAGTGCTTTTAGCGCATTTTCTAACTAGTAAATGAGAGACAAACTTCATTAGTTAGTTTAAAGAACGATAGATGAGCAGTTGAGATAGAAAGCAATAATCTAAATTACCTAAAAATTCTAAGATAACAAAAGTAAATGCTTACAAGTTACAACAAAACCCCTGAGTAATCTATTTCCTTAGACCTGTATTAACTCGACTTAATCAAGCCAATAAACTTCAGCTGGAAATCTCTTACCGCGCAATAAAAAGCAGCTGCAACCATAACAAGCTCTTCATCATGGTCAACAACTTGACTCCGGCAGGAAACAAGCCAAACAGAATGCAGTGAGGAGGGGAGCTAAGAATAAGAGCCTGACACTAGCTGTTCATAATCTATGCTAATTTTCGCCTTCTCTATGGCCAAGAGATTGTCGGACAGTTTTCATTTCTTTATGCAACACACAAAAAAGACGGCGAAAAAGAAGTGGCATTAAAATTAATGAAGTTGAGAAAGCAACAACAATGTTATAGAAACTAAAAGATAGTTAATGAACAAAAAATACCTCGCAAACTAAATTTAAGACGAAAAAAAATTGTTTATTATTTTAAAAAATTATAAACAATTGAGCAATAATTTTAAAATTAGGCCAAAGAAAATTTGGTAAACAAAATTTAGTTTATGAATATATTTCTCTGGTACATTTTTAGATGATCACTGATCATTGATAACTAACATCATCTTATAAGACTACACACAAAAAAAAAACTTGGTAAAATTAACCAATATAAATTGTCAAACAGTCCCCAACCACAAAAATTGTCAATTCTACCAATTAAATAGTTACTTTCACAACAACAAATACACACAATTAACAAATGCACAGACCAAAGAAAAATCAAAATACACGTAACTATTTTTTATAGTTACGTATCTATCCGTATAGGTAAATTTTACCAATGAAATTTTTTAGTGAATATGAATAGCACAACAACGGTTTCCATTGCCTTCAAAAATTTGGCATACTCCTTGATTCGACGATTACCTGGAATACAAACAACAACAGATGAGACAGTGGCCAGGACTTTAGTCCTTTGGCGAGCGTGTTTCTGGCTGGGAGGGAAAATCTTAATCGTGATCTTATTACGCGCGTTAATTACGAAATACAGCGAAACCTAGAGAGAAAAAAATGTGGGGAAGTAAGCGAAATAGCGAAACTTGGCAGGATTCCGCTCTGGTTTATGGCCAAAGCGGCAAAATTAAGATGCCAGTCGTTGGAGTCCAGGATCTGAGGAATCTGAGGGATGGGGAATATTTTGCCGGCGCCGAGGGATGGTAAGAAAAATTAAGAAAATAGACGGCGCATAGATAAGCAAGTGCAATCTAGCACATTTTGCGGGCTGTTCATTTATCCATTGTTGTTGTTGCTGCTGCTACTGCTGTTCCGGTTGTTGCTGCACAAGTTTTATGACCCGCCGAGCAACATTGTTGCCACTGGCCATTTTTCATTAGAACAATGCAATGGAGCTGCAGCAATATTACATGCACAGCGATGGCAAGATGGCAAAGGGCAAACAAGAGAAACACAACACACACATTCAAACTGCAAGTAACTTTAATCAAAGTGGAGAAATGCCGGGGAAATGGAGAGAAAAGAAGCGGCAAAATTCAGATTGAAGGCATTGGAATGCAATGATCAATGAACCAAACCGGTTATTTCTTACAAATTATGAGAGAGTAAACCATTGGCAGTGGGTCTTGTTAATAAACTTTTTAGAATTCTCGGAATTAACTGAGAAAAGTATTTATTACCCTGTATTTTTAGTTTGAATGATAAATATATTTATAGTTAATTCCATTTACAGATTTATTTATTTTCCACCCCGTGGTGTACTTGTAGTTTCTATAACTTTATTCGGGCAAAGCTCATTATCTAGAAACTATTATTTAGTTTGAGTGAATTTGGATGGACATACAACTGTTGCATTATTTATGCTGAGCAAAAAATACACGCAATACAAAAACAATGCAAATGCGAACCAAAAACTCAAGCGAAGGCAAACAATTTGGCAAAAAATGTAAAATAGTATATTGTTGACCAGACCAGTCGAACAAGCAGGAAGGTGGGGAAATTCAAATAAACCGCTGGTCGGGATTACACATATAAGCGGCTTGGCTGTCACCGCTAAAACAAGCGATGCCACAATAAACAGGACAACGGAACACAAATAAAAAAGTGGGTTAAGCCCATCCAGCCAGCCAGGCAGCCGGGCAGCCGGCGGTTTGAAATATTTATATGGCCCGTTACTGGAGCGAAACGGATAGATCCAAAGCCAGCGAATAACTCACCCGACCGGGCCACTTAAAGACCGGGGCCAAGGATATAATTATAAATCACGGGCCGTCCTTAGTCGCAGGCTCCAAGCCGATCCGCTTGGCCACACTCAAATAACTTAACGCCAAGTTGATGCATTCAACGCAGGATTTAATGCCAAACAGAGTTTGAAAAGCCATCATCAAGTGCATGTAACCGAGCAGGACATCGACGGCCAGGACGGCCAGCCAGGACGAAGCGAAGCAGATGAACCAAAGATATACATTGCCTGGACATTGAACGACAAGTATAAATGCTTGACCATCAATACCAGATACCCGGGTGGACGTGGTGGAGCTTCAGATGGAGATGGAGCAATGGCAAAGGGCCCAGCACCGAAATGAAATTGGCGTTGACACAACACATCCACAAACATACAGATATACCTACACCGAAAAAAATACATTGAGCAACAAATATTCTATTTCAATAATAAAGATTTTAGTGTCTACCATTAATTAAGCTTTAATCTGCAGATAAATGTTGCTCACAAATCGAAATGCGCATGGTAAATTTCTGGTATTACATACGCATATTGAAAAAAAGAGAAAGAAGCAATGTGGCAACTTAAACTACGTGAGTGGGAGCGAGAAATACATACTCTTTCAATTCGAAATAGAGCGAGATGGCGCTTAAAGTATCGAAGAGTGGGAGGGAGAAAAACACATTAGAAATTCGAACTGGCCTATTGTTTAAATATCAAATTGAGGTGCCCGCATATCAAGTCAAAAGGGATACCACATAACATCAATTTGATCATCGGTTCATATCAAGTTTTTTGGTTGTAAGTAGCACAATGGAAATATCCTTTATTTCTATTAATAACAGAAATAACATCTTACTCCTTTTTTTTGCGGTGTTCTATGAACATTGGAATCCTGCTACGATAAATGGTCACAAAAAGCGCAACAAATGGACCTGCCATGCAAGGCAATGCGATGATGTGTATCGCCAGCTCTTCTAATGTTTGCGGCTGCGGTCGAGAAATGTTCTTGCGGCCAGGACAACTGAGGGTAGTGGCAGGGCTAGCAATAGGGATAGGGATAGGGTTATTTCCCATCAAAACTCCACCTCAACACACATTTCCGGAGCGGACAAAAGTTCCTTTTACGTTGATCAAGGAATTCAATTAGCATTTGCTTTATGCATGAAACTGAAACCCGAAAACATTTCTTTCTTAAAACGAAATACCCCGACTTCGGTTAACCCCACCCCACCAATTCTCACCGCTTTCTCTCTCTGGTTTACTGTAATTGCCCTACAAAACTTTGCTATTTGTATTTATCTTTTGGCAACTTTGAGACGCACGTGGAGCGAAGGCAAACGGGGGGTCGGACTCCATACATATGTGCCAGATGCTGCACTCCACGGGGCGTATGCGTAATTTTGTGCCACACTCTTTTTTTCGTGCTTTTCCGAGAGTTTTTCTCTCTCTTCACTGCGGGTTTTTCTTTTCCCCAGCATTTTAAGTGAGGGTGTGGCCACATTGTAACGAAACGTGGCGAGAGTGAAGGATGGGATAGTGAGAAGTATCCTTTATTTCCTTGACGCGCATAAAAATGTCTCTTATTTTAATTGTCAGCCATCTGCCGGTTTTTCCCTATAATGAGTTTCGCCATGATTAAAAGTGTAACAAGAATTAAATTTGAAAACAAATAAAGGAAAAAACATTTAAAATTAATTAATAAGTTTTATTTTGCATGGAAAGTGAAGTATTCAAATTTGAGAGCCCATCTCGATGTACAAGAAAAACACTGCAATCATGGAAACTCATAACTATTGAGGCTCATGTTGAAAAACCTCTGCAAAAACATAATCACAGTTCGTTTTTGCTGCCAATGTCCTGCTGTTAAATTGATGAATACGTCGCCATCGACAGAGGCGGTGAAAATGCGTCTATGTTTTTTATGTGGAAAATTGTGGAAAAAAATTGCCTTGCATGCGATTTGATAATCAAAGATGGAGGCACAACAAATCTGTTTGTGTGTTGGTGCTTTGCCGTTGACAGCAAAAAACAGAAAGCAGCAAATGGAAAACAGAAAACAGGAAACTTTTCCGTGTTCTCTGGGGTTTGGGGGTGTGGCCGACAATTGTGATGCATGTAAACAATAAAATGAACAAATCAACATTTTATGGATTATTGACAAGTGATATCAATCATCGTGGCTGCTTTTCCCGCCCCCCTGCCGTACCGCCCCCTATATATTGACCATCTCTAGTTTCCAGTTTGTTTTGGCTATTTGTGAATTGCATTTTTTGTGTATACGATTTTTCTGGTTGTTTTCCACGATTCGCTTGATTAGCTGCGAAGTTGTTTATGGCCTTTAGGATTCAGCTTTCCACTGCTGTTATGACCGTTTGTGCGGGCTTTAATTTGGGCTATTAAAATTGACCCCATCAAATAAACGACATGTGCTATTCTAGAGATCATAAATAAAGCAGAATTTTCCATAGATAAAGAAAAAGTTTTCAGAGGTTAAAGAACCCCAACACAGGTGCTTAGAATGGGGAATATTAAAATTTTAAAAGGCAACAGTTGGGGATATAAAAAAAGGCAACGAAACTCAAACCAACAAGCCAAACTACCGGAACACATTGAGCATGTGTGCAAGCTGGAAAAGTAATTGGAAAAATAAGTGCAAAGCTAGTGCAATAATAAGAATGCTGAACTTTGGCAGCTGCGGGAAAGGTAAAATGTTATTATGGCCCGAAACTAAAACCAAAAGGGCAACGAAAATATTTCCATAAAACTAAAATTAAACACAAGTACGATTCGCAATGTGGAGAGCTCTTTTGCCAAATGTTTTCTGGCTAATTAAATGGCAGTACACAGAATCTAATCAAATTTAAATACATAAGCACTCGCACACCGGCACTAAAAAGTTTGGCAAGCATTTCCCCCAAAAATATAATTGGCAAAAATCATATTTCGAATGGTTGGAGAATATGCACCGCAATTTTGGGCTCATTTGGCACGCACCGAGCAATTTTATGCCACAATGCGCAATTTGAAATTAAAACAAGAGAGAACGCTATAGTCGGGTTGGTGTCCCGACTATCTAATACCCGTCACTCGGCTAAAGGGAGGGCTGTAGTCGGGTTGGTGTCCCGACTAAAGGTTCTAATAAACTAAAAAGTAACTCAGCTAAAGGGAGTGCGAGGGAGATGGGATATATGAAAACTTTGATCAGGCATAAGTTTTAAACGAATGGTCCGATTTAAAAAATTTCTTCTGCATTTCGATAGGTATTGCTAAACACAACAAAACTGCATTCCTACTTTTCAGAAATATTTGAAAATGTTTGCGCCAGGCACATTTTAGTATCGTTTGTGGGCGACTATGGGCGATTGTGGGCGTTAGAGGGGGCGTGGCGACCTCCTGGAAACAAACTTGCGCTGCGTAGGAAGCCCAAGAATCTGTCGTTGGTAAATCCCAATATTCTAGCTCTTGTAGTTTCCGAGATCTCAGCGTTCATACAGACAGACAGACAGACGGACAGACGGACAGACGGACAGACGGACAGACGGACAGACGGACAGACGGACATGGCTATATCGACTCGGCTAGTGACCCTGATCAAGAATATATATACTTTATAAGGTCGGAAACGCTTCCTTCTAGCTGTTACATACTTTTGCACGAATACAATATACCCTTTTACTCTACGAGTAACGGGTATAAATACTTTGGTTTCCAACAGCTACACACAAATATTCCCCGTTTACACGAGTTGTATCCTAATAAAATTAAATGAATTTCGCCAAACAAAATTTACCTCGCTGGCAATATTCGGTTAATTATAATTGCGGCTAAATAATTGCTGGTTAATTAAGTTTCATGGTCACAAGTGAGGCATTTGCTGTTCGCTAAAACACATAAATATCAGAGAAGTGAGCAAAGGCTTTCTATTACTTTGGTTAACTTTACACCGCCTGCACAGAAAATTATTGTCTGTTTTTATAGCCGTTACTCGTGGAGTAAAAGGGTATATTGCATTCTGTTTAATTTTGTTTAAAACTTATATATTTGTTTAAATTATTTTTTTATTAGAGTGTATCTGTAAATGAGTTCATTTTCCCCACAACGTGATTGAAAATATTTCAAGTATTTCAACATTATTTCTAGTGGCAAATATTATGTTACTCTGTGGAAATTAAACTCAATTCCAATTGATACATTTTTGGGTAAAATTAAAGATGTTGTGCCAGTTAAAAATTTGGTGTAGATGTTGTGCAAATTTCTATTTCGAATTTACATAGCACTAAGTTAAAGTACATATATACACACACGGCGCATATACACAAATGAATTGCTTCCGCCTGCGCTTTGTTTCCGTTTGCCTGCCGAAAATGGCCAAATTCTGCCGCAGTCTCTGGCCCCACATCCTTGGCTACTACCGCTGAAAACACAGCCCACAACCCATCACCCACCACCACCCAACGACCAACGCCCTCTCCAGTGCACTTCGCCCCTCGAGAGCCCCTTGTCTGTCCCTCACGTTCGCTTCGCTGTCACTTTTGTTTAATTTTATTTGTTTTGGCCGACGGCGCGTATACGCAACGTACTGCAATATTGAAAAATTCCTTTGTTGTCATTTGCCTTACCCTTCTCCCCAACTTCCCCCCTAGAGTTTCGTTTGCGCTCCTTGTAACTGGCACCGTTCTCAGTTTGCGACACTGTCGTTGGCTTTGTTTGCACTTGCTTTCATTGTACAATTTTTTGTGTCAATGCAATACAGCCATTTGGTCTGGCATAGTCCAAATACATTTTTCAAATATATATTTCAGTTTGTTGTTGGCAAATATTGACATCTAAAGCTTTAATTAGTCGTGGCTAAGCTATCTAAGTTTAAAGAAAAAAGATCACTAAAATAAAAAAACATAAATGGTTACCAGAAATAAAAACTTATTCTCGATGTTTTGCAACTTTTTTGGATCTTTGATTTTCTAGCTGTGATCACTTAAGAACATTAAAAAAATATTACTTGTACGACATTACTTTGGGTGCTCAATCAAAGTTCCCTAGTATTACTACCCACAAGCGCATTAAAGCAATTAAATTTAATTGTCGCGGTGGCCACTTTCATGCAATTTCAAGACGATTCCCCAATTCCCCCAAAAGCTGCCCCAGAAAACTTCTATAAATACCTGTGAGCGAAAGCAAAGTTCATGGGGACAAGGACAGTGGCCCATTTGCGATCATTAATCATGCGGACTTGTAATTTATCTTGGCACTGGCTTTTTATTTTCCCTCGACTTGATGAGTTCGCAACGCAACCACTCCCACCTGCGGGGAATAAAAAACTTTGCTCCCCCAGGCGGATGCCTCGAAAATACTTTCTAAATACTTTTTTAATAGCTTAAGCGCATTTCCTGTTTTTATTAAAATGAAACCGAGACCGAGACGGAGACCGTACCCGAAACATATGCCCAACAATTTTTTGTGCTCGTAAGTAGGGAACTTTGTCACCGCGCAAAGTTTCATCCTGAGGCGTTTCATAGCTCGCGGCGATGGGGACTTGCACCTGCAGCCACATGCCTCGATAGGCAAGTTTTGGCTGCTTGGCTGGGCACTTTTATGTAAATCTGCTAAATTAAGTGCCAGCCGCTTGTCATCTCTCCCCCGAGGTGATTGTCGGGCGTCCTTGCGAGTTCCTCTCTGTTCTTTACCTTTTGCTTCCATTTCATTCCCTGCTCGCTGTAATTTTTTTCATTAAGGTAAAAAATTTAAATGAAATATTTTGATGGTCTCCGTCGACTGTGCAAATAGAGAGAGGGGGAATGAGAGGAACGAACTAAAAAGAAATTTAATTTTACATTTCAAAAATATTTTACCTACGGGCAAACCATTTCTCTAAGGGAATAATCATGAGGGATAATAATACCTGGAAATGCGCTGGACTGGCCCTCAATTAACTCTGTTTGATTACCTTAATCTTGGGTTTTGTGTTAACCAAATTTCCTTTACTAAGCCCCTTTACAAATTTAGGAGCCGCTTAAATACCCCTCACAATGCCGCCGGGCTAATGACTAAGCCCGGCCAAAGGCAAAGGCAGGGAGCGGAAATGCAACAAATAAATACAAAAAGGCGACTTAATGCCACCAGCCGCAGTGGAAACTGAACTGAAATAAAGTTGTCACAGAGCCGGCGAAGCCTTTGGGCCAGAGGCAGGACCTCGTCCTGGCCACATGCTCATTTAGTTGGAGGGTCCAACAATCCAACAGTGCAAGAAACAGAAGAAAAAAAAAACAAATTAAAAAAAATAGAAAACAAAAACAAAATAGAGAACAAAACAAACCAGAAGTGAAATAAAATTCCCGGCCAAGAGGAGGAACAGGAACAGCAGGCGTTGCACGTCATTAGGGCAACATGCACGGCTGAGTTGCAAGGCCAGCTGAGGGCCACCCACCACCCACCGCCCATCGCACCCACTCCCCCCGCAAACATGAAACTGTTTGGCTAAAGTGAAAATTTTATTTTGCAATTTTCTGTTTAAGGATTTCTATTTCCGCCGGGCCCTTCGGCCAGACAGGCTAGCATCTCCCTCTCGACAAGAAAAAAGCTAACAAAAATAACAGAAAAGCCATAAACAAATAAGAGAGGCGATGCGGGGAGTTGGAGTTGCAAAAAAGAAATAAATAATGTATGGTGTCGCCGGCATTTTAATAGTTTTGTTAGCCTTTTTTCTCGACCGCCGCCAAGCAACGGAAGTAACTTTTATGCGCGGCCTTAAAAAGGGTTTTCGCCCATGGGGGCGGTATCGTGATGCAGTGGGTGGCAGTATGAGGATGGGGATGGGGATGGGAAGGAGGAGCACTGCCACTGCCACTGCCGCTGGCTGTGTCTTAATGGATTTTGCGGCTCTTTTTATTTGGCACCATGCAGAGGGCTTGAATTTCCTGCGGCCATCCGCCGGCTTAAGGCCTGTTCTACGATATTTCTCTTTAAAGTAGGCTCAAGGGTTGGGCATATTCCAATCTGATTGGGAGTTTATGGTTGGTTAGTGAACTCGTTGATAGCACATTGAAAAATGGCAAAATCAGAATGAGAGTCGAGTTTACTATTTTAAAATCTACTTTATTCTAAAACCAAATGGAGGTTCTCTATCGATTTTCAGATTCTGTATCTGAATTATTTTTTTTTTTTAATTTTTTTCATAAAATATTTTTATTAAAATAGGTATTTTTCATAATCCCCTGATTTACATAAAATAGTATTATTAAAATATAAATACATTAATATATTTTATGGTTCTAAAACATATTTGCAAAAATTTTTTTTAAAAAATATAAATATTATTTCGCAAACAATACATATATGTAAATTATATTTAAATTAAAATTTATTTTCAAAAGAAGAGAGAGAATGCAAAAGACAAGTCAATCGGATTACTACAACCGGAGATGGAGATGCAGAATCTGTATTACAGATTTTCAATAAGGGTACCTTTTCAAAATTTACGTTTTTTGGCAAACTAAAAAAAATCGATCTGCAAAGATATTTTTTTTTCGGCCAAATCCTGATACACGAATTGTACACGTAAGAATAGTTTCAGGCAATTCAAAAATGTGACCCAAGAAAAAGTGTTTGTTTTATAAAAAACCGCTCATATATATATTCGCGAATAAATGCATGGTTAGTCTTTAATTAAAAGGTATTAAAATTCAAATCTTATGGCTTGGATGTTTCACATTGTTGATGTTGGTGATCTTCATCCGATTCGGCATCGAAATCCCGTTGCAGCGACTGAAATGCGTCCGTGGGATGAGAGTAAATCTCAGATCTGGACCGTTCCAAGCTTGGACTCTCAGATTGAAGCGGCTCTCCTGGTCGAACCTTGCGTAGTTTCTTCCTCCAGTAAATACGGACCTTTGCCAGAAACCCCATTTTGAAAGGAATTTTCGAAGCAAGAAATTATGAGTCCAAAGGCAAGGCCAAGGTTGAATTTGGAATTTGGGAATCAAAGCCTCGGCACTCTAAGCCGCTTTTCTGTTTCGAAAACACCATGAATAAATAAATGTGCGCATACATAGAATTCCCAATGGTCGGAATACACGAAAGGAATGTGTCAACTCGCATGTTTTCGCTTTAATGGCGGAAAATTCTCCAGGCGCCAATTGAAGTGACTGACACAAGTTTTTAGATGATTCTTTTTTTCTTGTTTCTTTTTTTTGTTTTTGGTTTTGCCAACTTTCTTGTCAACGGCGAATAACATGTAAGTTGTCGAGCCAACAAAAGTCAGCTCTCATAATTTCGAGTAGGTGTTGGGTCTGGGTCTGAATGGCCACGGAGGGAGGCTTTTGTGTGCGCCGGGTTTGTCGAGTGGTGGCGATAAGATTTCCATTTGAAATGCATAAGAACCTGATGCCACTTAAAAGTTGGCAAGTGCCAACCGGTCCTGTAACGCATTTTGTCACATTGCGCGGCGACAACTTTTCTAAGCGTCTTTTAATTAACAGCCATCAAGTGCAAGGATTTCAAGGATCTTGCAAGGCATCAGCCACCGCACTCAAAGGCAGAAACACCCGACCATGCACACATTGAGTTACGGCGCCCGACGCCATATTGAAATTCATTAACATGGCGTCCTTTTCGTCCTCGTCTCCTTGTCTCGGCTTCTCATTAATATGGCAAGTTAAATATTTATAGCATAATTCTAGGAGCTGCTACATCACCAGCGCATTGTCTCATTCATTGTTGTGGTGTGGCTGGGGATGTGGATGGCGCGGAGAGCGTGTTAAAGAAATTAATTAATATTCCGTTCGCCACACTCACACTCACACACACCAACACCAACACACACACAGAGACGACGGGTTTAATAATGGCGCATGTGTGACGCGATTTCCTCTCGCCATTTTCCTCATCTCGTGCGGTTCGCCGAGGTTTCATTGCCGCGTCCCCTTTTTGCGGATTACTTGCCATTTTTCGTTATAGCGCCTCAAGTCTGATGTCGCTCATTGTGTTTGTCACTATATGGAGCGCACACAGATAGGCAGCCCAGGGTGTACCTTAGGATTTTAAGGAAATTTAAGGTCAAACACCCAAACCTCTTAAAAAATTCGGTTTAGAATGATTTTTTAGAAAATTGATTTTTTTGAACATTTTCTACCCAATTAAATGTTATTTGTGTGTGTCCCTAAAATACACTTTATATATTTCATGGGATCTTCCACTTTTTAACTATTAATTGTAAAATTTGAAAGTATATTATAATAAGAAAGTATATTATAAGACACTAATAAGATATATTTGGGAATGTTTTCTTGAAAATTATTTTATAATTATCTTTTACAATTTAATATTTACTTTCTTAAAAATTTCTTAAAAATTAAATTTTAAATTAGGAAAAACGTGAGCAAAAATGTCTCAGAAAAATAAACCCCCACTTTAAAAAAGGCTTTTCTCAACAAAATACAAACTATTTAAAAAATGAAAAAATCAATTTATTTTACAGGGTTGCATTGAGTTGAGATGTAACTCACGTATGCTACACTGGGCCACCCTAATAATGCCCATAAACAGACATGTGTGTGCATACAGCTTAAGGCGCTTTCGTGCTGTTCGGCTTGTTTTAATCGTGACATGCCCGCAATCCATTTTTATATATCTCATGGCTTCCAAATTAAGTTATAAATTAAAAAAGCACTTTGTCTTGCGTTTGCTTTTGCTTTTGAAGCGAATTAGACGTCGACCCAAAGGTGGCAGGGAAGGGATTAGCAATTCCGGAAATGGCTTTCTCTTAATGAGCCTCATTTCCAGCGAAGATTAAGATGAGAAATCTCTGTGACTTGTGTGTGCCTAATGTGTTTTATTTTGCCCTCAGCCCCGAGCCCCAATCGTGGCAAATAAACCCATTTGGAGTCTGAAATTGACTTTGCCACGTATGCAGTACTTATGTATGTATCTTCAAGTGCAACCCAACCCACTTGAGGGCCGCCCGATCTAGCCTGAAGTCCCTATGAACAGCCGGCACTCGACTCCCCCACTCGGCAGTCCTTTGGAGGGTCCAACCCTCGCTAAGCAGACAGTTTAACTTAATTACAGCCTCCGCTAACTGCCGCTTTCCACCGTGCTAGCTGACACATCAGGCGTAAATGAACGGAAATGAATTCATAAAATGTGAGGCGCAAATGCGTTGCAAACTTAAAATTAAAAAAAAAAAAAAAAACTCAACGTGACGCAACGTTGCGCGTTTAAAAGTGTAAATAATACGTATGTGTCCCGTCGTTTGCTTTGTCGCCTTGCCACAAAGGTACATATAAATACGAACTACAAGTGGTGGCCCAAAAGGGCGCAGAGTTACGTGGCTGCAACTGCAACTGCAGGTGAAGCATTGAAGTTGCCCCGAGTTGGCAGCCTAAAAAGCCCCATCGCATTCGAAATAAAGGCAATGAACAAAAAATGCCGCAAAATGGCAGCAGACGGGGTGACGAGCGAAATGGTAGGTCACACAGTGTCACCAAATTAAAACCGAAATGGAAACCTCCCGCACAGGAAGTTGCATTCAAATGCGTTGACATTAAACCATTGCAGTGCAGGGTAAATAGGAAAATTTTCACACAGTTAACTTTGTGTGCAGTTTAGGAGGGTGGAAAATGGCAAACCAATTGCCTACGGGCTGCTGAGACCAGTTTATGGCAGTTGAGATTTATTTCGTTTAAATTTAAACTATATTATATTATATTATATTATATATATATTATTATTATTTTTAAGCTTTATTAATTGTGATTTTAAGTTATAGCTTTGAATTATCTTAGGGGAGAGGTCTGTAGGTTGGTACACCTTTTGTTTTTAGTCTCCCATTTGGACATTTGCTTTTGAAACTTCACGTGTTAGGTACCGATCGAAAGCTTAGTCTTTTAGCTGTACAATAAAGCAAAAAAAAAATTTTTTTTCTCTGGGGAAAACTAAAAAATAATTTTTTTTGAA
This sequence comes from Drosophila prostipennis, assembly GCA_037075205.1. NCBI lineage: Eukaryota > Metazoa > Arthropoda > Insecta > Diptera > Drosophilidae > Drosophila > Drosophila prostipennis. The sequence goes on from JBAMCJ010000851.1 coordinate 55,531, forward strand.
AAGTGCCAAAAAATGACAATTTAAAAAAGAGGTCTGTAAGTTGAGACACTTTTAAAAGTCAATAATACGCACACAAAAAGTACTCCAAACTTTTAAAAGCTATTTATTTATGTTAATTTAATCAATTTTAGTTCGTCTTAAATTATTTCCCATCCATTTTTTAAGAACTTAGACCAAATAACAATTAAAACCAAAAGGCTCATTGAACATTCACTTTTCCCCTAATATCAAAGAAATGTACTAGGCAGAAAGCGACCTCTGTCGGGCTAAGGCCTTTTTGTATGAAAAACGGGTGTCTCAACTTACACGCTCAAAGTGTCCCAACTTACACAAAATGGGATGTTTCGGGAAAAAATTAATAACTTTTTTTCTGACTGTCACATTAAGCTGATTCTTTTTTTAATTTGTTAACAGTTAAATTACTAATGTTTTAAACCCCTTACCAAGTTAATTTAAGCACGTTATTAATTTTTAATGGAATTTTGAAAAAAGTGGACAAAAACTTTTTTGGTGCAAAATGGTACACCACTCTCACAGCTTAAATCTGGCTAGAGCCTGGCTTATAATGTTTTCCCCAAAAGTTTTGTCACTGAAAAGGACTACAAAAAAAAAATTAAAAAAATTTTTTTAGTGGAAAAGTTTTGAGAAAATTGAGTCTCAACTTACAGACTGTCTCAACCTACAGACCTCTCCCCTATAATGATCGATTTGATGTTATGTTTAATCCATTTTGACTTGATGCGCGGTCATCTCAATTCGATATGCTCGAAATGTAAACAAAACATGGCCAGTTTCTCCCTCCCACTCATGTAACTTTAAGCGTTATGTCGCTTTCACTCACGTAACTTAAGTCGTCACTCTTTTTCGAAGTCAGAGAATCTCCGAGAGAGGGATTTCGCTGCAATACCAGAAATTTATTATTTGCATATCGATTTGACCGCGACTTGCTTTTTTTGTGTATCATTTAATAAAATATAGAATTCTTATAATGATCAGAAATCCGTAGTAAGTAATTTTAATTTATTTTAAAGCAGAAAATTAAACCAAGCTTAGATAGAAATAAGACTCCGCCCAAAGCTTAATTCATTCAAATTCCTTTCACATAGCACAGTGGCTACAATCTTTCATCATTACTTACTTCACTGTAAGCCGTTGGAGAAAAGGTTTGGCAGTGAAACTTGCAGTTTGCTTATCTCTCGCTTAGTTGCCTGTCGTTACGTGAGCCTGTCATCCCGGATTAAGTGCGTATCCTCGAATGCTCATTTGGCCTTTTGTTTGGCATTGGGCGCCGAGCCGAGCAAGTTGCCAGCGAACTTTGGCCCCCAAAAAAGTTACCTTTCTCGCAAAAACACACACACACATACATATACGACGGCTTTTCACACATGTGGGGCGACGACGCGTGTAAAAGTTTTTGTTGCATAAAATTAGGCGCGGCAGCAGGATTCAAAAAGGACCTCGGGATGGGAGCAGCTGCCTCATCGTCTTTAATCAGCGGCGTGCGCTCGTTTAACGCAAATTAAATTTCTGTTGTGCAGGAAAACTCCACTCCACGCTGCTCATGATTAACGCATTTTCCTTTTAATTTCCCTCAAGCCCACACACACACACACAGAGCCGCCTGCATTTGTTGATAAGATTTTAACACGCCGCGTAGGTTTCTCGCAACAAGCCCGAAAAAGTTTTCCCGTCCGCCGCTGGCTGTTTTCCTCCTGACAACTTTTGCAAGCCGGGTCCTAATGCGCGTGGAAAGGCACCGGAAGGAAGGTGAGCGCAGGACGGGGTCCCGAAACCGTCTAAAGCCTTTGGCGCACTCTCCAACCCGTAACAGAAACTGAGAGTGCCCTCAAATGATACCCTTTGAGGTTGGGAGTAGCTGGAAAATTTCGGAAAACTTTAAAACCCATTAAAAGTCTTTGATTGACTTGCATAGATGTTGTAAATTGACTTGGCTAGTTTTCTATATTTTCTTGTCTTCCTACACCATTTTAACGAAATAAAAAACCTTTATTTTCTGTCTTTATTATAATTTAAAAAATATCAAAAATAAATATATGTAGGCTTACTTCTATTATTATTATTATTTATTGTTTTGGCTTCCTAACTTATAACTTATAAATTACTGCGCTAGTCACAACGGATAATCTATTTTAAATTCGAACAAAATTGGTTCTTAAATCTAAGACATACATTTTTACATTACATTCTTTTTTACATTCTTTGGCATACATTTCCAGGTAATATTTATACCCGTTACTCGTAGAGTAAAAGGGTATATTGTATTCGTGCAAAAGTATGTAACAGCTAGAAGGAAGCGTTTCCGACCCCATAAATTATATATATTCTTGATCAGGATCACTAGCCGAGTCGATCTAGCCATGTCTGTCTGTCCGTCTGTCCGTCTGTCCGTCTGTCTGTCTGTCCGTCCGTATGAGCTAGAGGATTGGTATTTGGCATGAAGATTCTTGGAGTTCCTACGCAGCGCAAGTTTGTTTCAAGAAGGTGCCACGCCCCCTCTAACGCCCACAATCGCTTATATACGATTTTAAAAATTTAAATATTTCGGAAAAGTAAAAATGCAGTTTTGTTGTGCTTATTAATACCTATCGGAATGTAGAAGAAATTTTTTAAATCGGACCATTCGTTAAAAAGTTATTGCTGATCAAAGTTTATATCTCCATCTCCCACGCACTCCCTTTAGCCGAGTGACGGGTATTAGATAGTCGGGACACCAACCCGACTATAGCGTTCTCTCTTGTTTTGGAATTTATTTATGTTAGTTAAAAAAAGAAATTCAATTTAAAAAAGCAGACTAACTTCAACATTATTTAATTTGTTTTTAATTTAGTTTTAATAAGAACATCTTATTTAAAAACCGATTGTTATAAATAAAGGATTCTAAATTAATGATATAAGCTTTAAAAGACTTAAGAACCCCTTTCAATTTATTCCCTCATAAAGAGTATACTCCTTGTCATAGCCCTTAAATATTATAAACTTTTCTGCTCTTTTGCCCAGCTTACTTGTGACTTCTTTTTTGCTTGTTTCGGAGGCTTGTGTGGAAAAATCTCAAAGCTGTCTTAAAATTTCAGCAGAAAAGTTGTGTGAAAGTGGGAAAAAAGTTTCTGGTCTCCTTTGGACCTGGCCTGTCACACGAGCAGATCAACAGATTAAATGAAAGTTTCTCCCTTTTTTCCCCTATCATCCCGTTGGCTGTTGTTCTGTTCTGGTTGCTGTTAATTCCCCTGGCAATATTTAGGTATGCACACAAGGCATAAAGCATTTTATATTGTTGCTGTCATTTGGCATAAAATGTTCGCTGATTGCGGTTAATGATGACACCGAAGATAACCCGTAAACGTAACCGTAAGCGAAGCGGCAACAATGGCGATGGGAATGGGGATCCGGACAGGTGGGGTCGGATTTGGTTGGCGGGATATTGCGGCCGATAAGACCTTTGACAAATGTGCACTTTTTAACACCTCGCGGCTCCAGGGAGTTTGGGTTGATGTGAGCTGCAGATTGCTCCCAGAGCTTTGCAGCATGCAATTAAGATTTGCTAAATTGCCTCGAGCACTTTGCATGGGCTAGATAACCTAAAGCCTTGATGGGATTCGCTATTTCTTTATACATAAAGTGTTTGTTTTAATTGGAATAATTTTTAATTTATTTATTTTAATTTTTGAAAGCTTAATATTTATAAAGTTTTTTTCAACGAAAAATATTATTTATTAAATTGTAATCTTACTTTTCAGTTTCCCAGCTTAATGCATTTTCAATGGTATACGAACTAGAAGTGTTTGCTGTTTGTAAACAAGACTGAATCGCTTACCTGTTTGTTCCGGTTTCATTTGATTATGCATGACAAATATTTGATCTTCCGAAAAGCATGAATTGCAGCTCAACTCATCATCTGTCGAAATGAGAGCTGCTAATAACAGAAACTGGGGAATTAGAGCTACACCTATGGTAGTAGTACCACCAACATATGTATGTATGTATGTACAGAACACTGAGGCCGACAAGTGCACTTTGACACCGGCAAAAGGGGCGGCTGCGGGGGCGTGGCACGTTCAACTGTGTGTGGCGGCAACATGTGAGTTGCGTTTAGCTAACGCCAACTGTCAGTGGCGTGAACAAGTGCCATTGAAGTATCCCGTTCACGTTCATCGCCCCTTTCTCATTTCCCATTTCCACTTTCCCCTTTCACCGGACTACGTGAAATTGTTTCGTTGCTGTTTGTGTGTGCGTCGAGTGGATTATAATGTTAATGGAGGGATGAGAGTGCAAATGTCTGCTCATGACATTCATTTGAGCAACCAACACACACACACAGTGTACTTTCAGGACTCTATATCTATCCGCATGTTCAACAAGCAACATTATTGTCATTATCATACGGATTCAAGGACGCAGCCAAATGGAATAAAGAAAAAATCCACCAAATCGTGCACCCAAAAAAAATAGAGACAGGAAAATGATCAAATATTTGTTTTATATTATTTTTTTTATTTTCTTCTCAATATTTTTCATCATTCGTAACACTTTTATAAGCAGAGTTTTTATATTAAAATTTTGTATGATGTTTAAAAATGTTTATTATAATATAACTTAAACTAGCGTATAAAAAAATTATATATCAAAAATTTAAATTGTATTTCCAAACACTTTTATATTATAAGTTTTTTTTGCGGTGCACACACATAAAAGCGTATATAATTAAGGAGCCGCTCAAATCCCGAAACCGCAGGAACCGCACAATCAATCTCAAGTTGTCTGAGTGGGTAAGCCACCCACCGCCGTCCTATAGAGCACGCAAATAGATTTATCAAGAAAGTGTTTCTGACTCGGTCCAAATATAATAACTTCAAAGGCAGCCGCCGAATGGCAGAGAGTCCTTTGGATTTGAAGCGACAGCTGTGGCAGCCGCCTGAAATCACGCATACGCCGCGTGCACACCGAAGTTGTCCTGTAATTGAAACTATTTACTTTTTGGCGTTTTCATTAAGGGCAATTTTCGTAAAATTTAACGCACTTCCTTGCAAATGTTGCCTCGTTTGCCGTTTGCCTGAAATTGGCAGCAACAGCAGCCAAAGTGCCTGAGGTGCGGGGTTGCTAATTACTTGGAAATCAATTGTCGCAATTCATTTTGAGCTCGGGTTTCCGTTGCCCCATGGGTGTACGGTCGCCCTTGGTATTGGTGAGTGTGCTGTGTAAAATTAAGTATGTTAATTTAAATTTATCGTTCCAATGATTTTCATTTCCTTTTCGCCGTTTCCCTTTTACCCAATCCAACTTGCATATTTCTTCAAACGGACTTTTCAACCACTCCCCCCTTCAACCACCTTTTCCCATCGCTGTGTGGATGGCAATGATTTTTGCAAATGGCCTTAATGAAGGCGTAGGCAGCAGCTGCCTTACCCTTTCCACTTTCCACCATCCTACCGTGTAATCAACGGCGGCGAAGCCATGGCCATCAAATTAGCAAACGTCGCTAAATTAGTGGGCCAAAAAAGAAGGGAATACCAAAGGAGGAATGTCTACTCCTCTAAGAGCTGCTGGCCTTGTATAGGGTTACAAATGAAGCCATAATTTGTGGACGTAAAGAGAGTATAATTGGATGTGATATGTGAGAGATTGGGTGGTAATCAGCCAAATCAGTCGAATCGTTTGCTTTATTTCCCTCTTCCGCCTCCTTACTCATAGATACCCTCAAAGTGTGACCATACCCCAAAAAAACTTTTTGCACAACTTTTATTTCCATTTGCTAAATGCTTTTTCCTCCTTCTATTATATTCTAGTGGACTTTTTTTCGTGTCCTGGCCGAGAGCCCATGGGACTCACACACAAACACATGAATTTAGTTTGATTTTATTTTCCTAAAGCATTTTTCGTTTATCAATTCCTTTGTGTATGGCTAGAAATTTACGTTTTATGTGCCCGAGTTTTGCGATTTATTCGGTTTTTATTTTTTGCAAATTTAATTTACCGAAATGCTTGTATTTTTTGCGGCTATAATGAACAGTTTTTGTTATCACTGGGGAAATCATAAACAGTTTTGCTTTTGATTGTTTGAAAATAAGACTTAAATTGTGGTTTAATGTAAATTGGGAAAAAATCTAATTCATTTTACAATTTCATTTCAGTTTTATTGAATTCATTTGCCGGTTTTGACACGATTTAAATTTCACATACAATTGAACAATTTTGCCATCCATTTCCTAATGCACTTGACACCTAGCTTCCGCAAACAAAAAAGAGGGAAAATGGCTTTAAACAAGTTAATGACTGTATGGAAAATCAATTCTTAATATTTTATGAGTCTACTTTCCAAGGGGTGTCACATTTTCACGCATAAAAAGACAAAAGAGGGTAACGACGCCAAAGGAAATTGCTGCGAAAGTGAAAGCTGTGCTAAGTGCTTAAGTTGCTGAGGAGGGAAAATAAGGAAAGGGGGCTTGCGGTTGCTTATTCTCACCACATATGCTACGCCCCAAGTTGGTTGGGTTTTTGCGGGCCATATAAATGCAAATGGCTTATGAAAATAATTTGACAGTAAATTACAAATTTATGGTAAATTGCATATTGAGGGATTTTTCTTGTTGCCATCTGCTGTCGCTTCCTCATCTTCTTTTTTCTCACTTAAGCGCCTTCATTATTGTGGCGTAATAAAGGGCGCCTCTTACCTGTCGTTACTACCTGTACCTTTGCCTATGCCTCCTGGCAGCTGGGAAATTTTCCGCTGCCTTCTTATCAACTTGATTGCGTTAAATGGAACATTTTCATTTTCTTTCTTTTTGATATAATTGGGTGTTTAAGGTGAACAATTTGCGTTCTTCTTTATGTCTTCAGGAAACCATTACAAAGAAAAGGCAGATTCCAGGGAATGAGTCTGCAAGTGAAGTGGATGGTAGGATGGTAGCAGGCAGTAGGCAGAAAAGGCTTAAGTGCCACGCCCCCTTTACCAATGTCGCCCCATAATAAGGGGGACTGTGCACTCGACTGATTACTTCATAAATGTAACGGCATTTTTCTTGAAAAACTGAAGAGAAAATCCATTAAACCCATTCTCTGCAATAGCTTTAAGTGGAATGAATAAGATAATGAGTGTATTGGGGAGATTATAATATTGAATATTATAAAATGTATTTGTTTTTAAAGTATTTAAATTTTGGAATGTAATGAAATGAAACTATAGTTAATAAAGGCAATATAATTTTTTAGACTTTTAGTAAAATGTTGAATAGAAAGATAAATATTAGACCGCCTCTTTAAAAATAATATATCTTAAAAAATAATTATAATAGTATGCAAAAAATATTATTCATAATTCTAAATTAAAGATCCTGAAACCAAAAAAAAATAAATTGTTTAAACTCCATTAAAGTCAACTTTTAATAAACAAGGACATTAAAGGCATCCTTAGTGCTGAGACCACCGTTGTTTGCGTTTCCCCGCTTGTTTTTGCCAGCTCCGAAAGCCAGAAAGAAAAGTCAATTTCCATTTGAAAAATCCAATTTCTTACGCTCGAATCTGTGCTCGGAAATGTTTCTCGTGTATCAACAACCGCCAGCTTGCAGGAGTGGAGGATGCAGGATGAAGGACGCCAGGACGCAGCTCGTCTGTCTTGGCCAATTCCATTGAAAAGCAGCTGCATCGGTCACTTGGTCTGTTTGTCCATCAATCCGGGTGGCCAACATCTGTTGCCAGGGCTAGCTGAATGTCTGGCTGGCTGGAAGCTGCAAGCCTCGGAACCTCGGAACCCCAGAACCTGGGGCTCCTCCTCATTGCCCTGATTTATCCAATCCATGGAAGCACCTTTAACTTTCCGTTTTTGCTGGTCAAAGTTTGGTGCAATTTTCCATGCTGTTTACAGAATGAGCGAAGCAAGAAGCAAACAAAACAAATTGCAAAAGAAAACTTTGTACGTTTGGCTCGTTTTTGTTTCGTCGTCGAAAAAACAGGAGGAGACCGAGGGGCAAAACGAGAGAAATGCAATTTTGTGCAGGCGCTTGGGGTTCGCAGAAAGATGTTGCAGCTGACTTGGCATTGTTTCCCCCATTTCACTCTGGCCAGGTGAAAGTATTCCTTTGTTGGTCATTAAATTACACTTTTCCTCTGCTTTTATTCGGGTTTCATTTCGCCTAAACCACGTCCGCACTGCCTTTCAATTGTACTTTTCAAAGTTGTTTAAGATTCAGGACATCTCACTTTGGACCTCTCTCTCGCCCGGCATTTTCAATTGCAGTCGTCAAGTGTGTACTTAGTTCGGGCAAAGAATATTCCGAGAACTAAAATTACTTTCACAGCTATCTGTCTAAGCGCAGAGTCTGACACTCTGAACCTTCTACCACAATGCACTGGAAATTGCAGGCGGAAATGCAACAGCAGGTGCGAAAATAAAACGTCGAGCTAACCAAGCATAATAGCGATCCATTGATGTGCAAATATATATGTGAGTGCATTTCATTGGCCAGATGTTGCCGCATAATCGGAAACAGCTGGCGGTTTTTTGAAAAATCATATTTCATTTTTAAATTTATCTTCTTTTTGATCAAATGTTAGAGACAATAAAACGAGGGACTGTAAATAAGAGTTTTTTGAGACTTTTATTTTAAAAAGACTACTATGATGTTTAGTTTTAAACTTTAACAAGGGAGAACGCTATAGTCGGGTTGGTGTCCCGACAATCTAATACCCGTCACTCGGCTAAAGGGAGTGCGAGGGAGATGGAGATATAAACTTTGATCACGCATAACTTTTTAACAAATGGTCCGATTTGAAAAATTTTTTCTACATTTCGATAGGTATTGATAAACACAACAAAACTGCATTTTTACTTTTCCGAAATATTAAAATTTTTAAAATCGTATACAAGTTATTGTGGGCGTTAGAGGGGGCTTGGCACCTTTTTGAAACAAACTTGCGCTGCGTAGGAACTCCAAGAATCTGCATGCAAAATACCAATCCTCTAGCTTTTATAGTTTTCGAGATCTTAGCGTTCATACAGATGGACAGACAGACGGACAGACAGACATGGCTAGATCGACTCGGCTAGTGACCCTGATCAAGAATATATATACTTTATGGGGTCGGAAACGCTTCCTTCTAGCTGTTACATACTTTTGCACGAATATAATATACCCTTTTACTCTACAAGTAACGGGTATAAAAATTACTCTTCTATTACTCTTGTCCTTAAAGTTTATATATGTTAACGATTTTGGGAAACAAATAATCTCTTAATTTAAAAACTTTATATGAAACGATTATCAATTTGACACTATGTCGAATTCCGAATGTGTCTTTCTCCCTCCCACTCATGTAACTTAAATCGGTACCAAGCTCTATTTCGAATTGAGAGAATTAGTTCTTCCCGCTCCCACTCACGTAATTTAAGTCGCCATATTGCTTCTTGCTCTCTTATTGGAAATTAAAAAATCTCCGAGTGAGAGAAATCGTCAATTTTACCAGTATTGCATGGTAAAAACGATATTTGTATAAATACCAGAAATTTACCATGCTCATATCGATTTAATCCCGATGTCTATCTTTTGTGTTTATCTGGGAAGTCTGAGCAATCTTTAAAATTGATGATAACCAAGAATAAAATATTCGAATATGTGATGACTAATTTGATGAAATTACGTAGGTATACGCAACGTGCCAACCCAAAATAGAACGACACAATGGGAAGTAAAAAACCAAAATGGAATTGGTTCGACTTATTTCTGCCTTTTCTTCCCCCATTGTAGATGGCCAACAGGCTAAGGATTGAAACCATTGCCAGGCTAAAAGGAATCAGATACCAAAATAAGAGTAACTGGAATGCTGGACAGACGGCAAGAAGAGCCAACCGAAATGGCCAGACGTGGCATTCAAATGCGATTGGAATGCTTTTTGTTCGATTCTCCTAACATCGTCTGCCTTAGCAATTGGTGGCCTCCATTGAGGCGTTAAACTTGGAAGAACGAGTGGATTCAACAGAAGATGTGAAAGAAAGCCAGCAGATGGGGAAAAATCCAGTTGAGCTCCGAATTGTGATTCAAAAACTTTGACACACGCGCCGTTACCGGCACTCGATTCTTAATTGAATTCGTACAGAAATGATTAATTTACCTGGCTCTGGATTTCCCACGGAAGCCGCCACCTGCCACTGTCACCACTTGATGTATCGATGCCGGCAAAAGGTTATTAAGCGAAATATACCCGAAGCGAACGCCTTTCAACTGCTGAAGATCAACTTTATTATTTTTCCCCAACAAATTTCAGCTAATGAAATACGCCAAAGACTTAACTTTGTGCGCCACGTTTTATTACACAGTTTGCATTTCGCCGGAGACGAAGTAGTCAAAATAAACAGCGCAGGATAAAGAGCCAATAAAGTAAAAAAAAAAATTCAGTTTCTTGGCTCGAAGCGACAAAAGACATCGCATCGTGTCGTTCCGTTTGTTTACCTGTTTCCCTGACTTTTTAATGTTTTCTTTATATAGCGTATTTTCGTTTTTCTGTTCAGCTTGGCTGCTCTTTATTATTATATCCGGTTTACGTGGCGTATGATGAACACGTCTATCGGTTGCCAGGCATTCCCATTCCCTTTGCCACATTGCCATCCAAAGTGTTTGCCTAACCTCGAGGTGTCTGCAAGTGTGTGCGAGTGTTGGCTTATTGAGTTTCGGGAGCCGAAAAGCACATACACAAAAGCCAAACGCACACGTGTGCGGAGGTCTGTTGTTATTATTGAAATACCTTGTTGTATTCGACTCCGCTTTAAAGTGGCATTAAAATCGCACAAAGGCACTGCCAAAACGGAAACGCCAGTCGGCATAGTTACAAATTGATTGGTACTAATTCCCCCGTAGGTCCCGGCCATTTTCGACCAGCTTTTTTGTGTCAGGTTGCGGAAAAAATATAAACTCACATTTTAAGACTCGAATAAAAAAATGTAAGCCTCATTACCTTTTATAGTAAATGTTTTTATCAACGCTAACATTTTATTTGATTTGTTTGTCAACATTTTTGATACTCATTAAAAAAAAAATGGTGCTTAAGTGATGGAAGGACCCACTGTATTTCGAAAGAAGAGAAATAACAAATGAATTTGATTATTTTTGACAATAAATATTGACATCACTCGAGACCTTGCTTATTTTATTAAGGTGCTTACATTGTTCTGTGCGATTCAGAAAGTGTTCTAATTTTTTTCAAAAAGCTATTCAACAAATTGGCAAAATATGGAATGCAAATTCGTAATTCAAAATTGATCAATCGATTTCGTTAAAAAATGTAACAATATTTTCCTATTCTTGCCCATTGGCACACTCATAAAAAAAAATCGAAGAATTTCCTTAAAATCTAGAAAATTCTTTCTTGAATTTTTGCCAAAGGCGACCTCACCTTTGTTTCAAGAAATGGTTTTTTTGAAAGGCACCATTAAAACAAGAAAAAATATTTCTTGTTTCAAGAAATTAAATTTCTTAAATCAAGAAAGGGTTTTTTAGAAAGCCACCATTAAAACAAGAAAAAATATTTCTTAAAACAAGAAAGGCGATTCTTGTTTCAAAGGTGGTTTGTTTCTTGTTTCAAGAAATTAAATTTCTTGTTTCAAGAAAGGGTTTTTTAGAAAGGCACCTTTTAAACAAGAAAAATTCTTTCTTGTTCAAATTTCCTTTCAAGAAATTTTATTTCTTGATTTAAGAAATAATATTTCTTGAAAGGAAGTTTTATATTAACACTGAAACCCTAAAAATAAAATGTAACTTGGTTTTTTCTTTTGCATATTATATTTATTTACATTTAAAACATTTAACACTTAACATTTAAAAATTTTTAAATAACACATTTTTGACTCAAGAAAACATTATTATTACCCAAGGTCTGTTGAAGTTCATATGACCTAAGGTGATCCATTTTCTTCGCCTTTCCTCATCTAGAAAAAAAGAGTTATTGGGATATCAATGATTTGTTTTTAGATAAACAACTTTTTTGAAGTAATGTAATGTTAATAATAGCCAAAATACAAACACGTTGGTCAGACGACCGAGAGAGAGGAGCAAGACAGGTAGAAAATGAAGGGTTGAAAATCGAATTTCAGAGAGAGAGAGGCACGGGAGAGACGTAAGCAGGTCAGATCATGACAATTTTAAGATGGAGAAGAGAGAAACGTCGCGACGCGTAGGTCAAGCGAGCGATAGAGAGGAGCAGAATATGAAAGGGTTGAAAATCGGGTTTCAGATCGGGTGAGCCGGGTACATGCATAGATATTTACATGCATACATAAGTATGTCAAACAAATACAACATATTTTTCTTACCTTAGAAGGTTTTAAAACAAAATTACAGCTTCGCCAAACAAATTATTTGCCTGATGCAACTGCAGGTATTTTCACTGTGAAAAATAAATAAAATGCGAGTATTAAGATAAAGTTATTATAGAACTCTACACCCACAAATTTATGTACAAATGTATGTATGTACGTAGCTCTTAGCTAAAAAACAATTCAACTAAAGTAGTATAAGCTTGGTAAAGAGATTTGGAATTTATCCTTTAATTACATACATACAATTGTACGCGCGATATACAAAAAATTATATATTTACATACCTTTGAATATTTGGAAAAAGGCTTCACCTCTTATCCGCTTGAAAATCACGTCCATCACTTACGAATTTTTTTCACAACTGACGCTCGGGTGATCAGAGAAGTCGGTAGCCGGGTAGTAGTCGGGCCGAGTAGGCCCTTCTTCCCACTTCGTTTTTCTTGTCGTTAACATTCGGCAGCCGAAGGAAGTCAATGCCTACATTTCTATATTCTAGGGTCATTTCATTCATATATTCAAAGGTGATTTTGTCCTTAAATACGTACAAAAATGTTTTGGCTGCGACGGCAAAACAAACATATGAGATTTTAATTTTTCTATTTTTAAGAAAAATTCTTTCTTGAATTTTTTCCATCAAGAAAGGTTTTCTGTATTCAAAGGCAAATTTTCTAATAACAAGAAAATTTTTTTCTATTTTCAAAGGTAGGCCGATTCAATGGCAAGATTTCCAAAATTTAGAAATTAATTTTTATGAGTGCATGTTTTTTCTATTTAAATATTATCCTTCTTGAAAGGTTAACAATAAAATTCTTACTTATATACTGGTTTATATTTATTTATTAATATAAAAAGAAAGGAAACAAAAATAGTCGGGTTGGTGTCCCGACTATCTAATACCCGTCACTCGGCTAAAGGGAGTGCGAGGGAGATGGATATATAAACTTTGATGAGCCATAACTTTTTAACGAATGGTCCGATTTAAAAAATTTTACATTTCGATAGGTATTGATAACCACAACAAAACTGCATTTTTACTTTTCCGAAATATTTAAATTTTTAAAATCGTATATAAGCGATTGTGGGCGTTAGAGGGGGCGTAGCACCTTCTTGAAATAAACTTGCGCTGCGTAGGAACTCCAAGAATCTTCATGCCAAATACCAATCCTCTAGCTTTTATAGTTCCCGAGATCTCAGCGTTCATACGGACGGACAGACGGACAGACAGACATGGCTAGATCGACTCGGCTAGTGATCCTGATCAAGAATATATATACTTTATGGGGTCGGAAACGCTTCCTTCTAGCTGTTACATACTTTTGCACGAATACAATATACCCTTTTACTCTACGAGTAACGGGTATAAATATGGAGAACGATACGTGGTTCATAAACATATTCGGTCTATCCAAGTGCCACATATAAAGTCTGGAGAAGCTTTATGGCCACCAGGTTGTGGTGTTGAATTTCTGAATTGCGGCTGGTAACTTGTCTTTGTCCCCCCTGGGAAAGGTTAAGCCCACTTCGACAGCCTGCAAGACATGCCTATCTATCGCGTTAACAGCATAGACAAACACGAGGCTTAACTGCAAAGTGTCAGGGGTCACATGGATGAACCCGCGATAAGGCCGGCAACCGTAAGGAGGGAGCTAAGAAAAATCCTGGCTGACATTGCCATTAATGACACGGCGATAACTTTAATTTTTCATTTCGGCGGCAGGGCACATTGCTGCCATTTCCGTTTCCGGCTGATGGTGACACACGTACACTTCCGCGTTGACACTCGACAATTACAACACGTGCTGAGGATTTTTTCCAGGGTGCCCCTCGCCTTTTTTTGTTGCCTTTCTTATATTTTCTCTCTCTGAGATTTTAGGCACAATTCAGTCGACAAGTTTTCTTCAATGGCGTCTTAAATCACACACAAGCACATGAATTGGCGCACACCTCGATGTGTGTGTGTCTGTGAGTGTTCGTTTGGGGGGAAAGTAGAAGGATGACAAGGAACAGGGAAATGGAAAAGGGGGCACCTAAGTTGCCACCGTAAAATATTCAAATTAAAAGGACTTATGTAGGCACTCAATGTTACCGCCATTATGTTACATTGTTGTCTGCTGTCAGGAGGGTGAGCAACGACCAGGAGCCAAGACCAGGACCTCGACCTCCGCCTGCTTCCTGTCTTCAGCCCCTCGATCCCACCTCCCCCTCCTCCTCCTCCTGCGCCTCCGTCCCCTGGCATCTGCTCCACTTGCATTGTGGGGACGGCTTCCGCTGCTTTCAGCGCTCAACTTGCCATTTTTTTACACTTTAGTTGACAGCGGGAGCCATTTGTGGCAACAGCCACACCCCAAATTTACCCCACCATCCTTTCTTGTTTTTTCCACACCGAGAAACAGAAATGTTAAACATTTACTCAATCACAATTGGGAAATTATTTGGCCAAATGCTGATTTTAAAGGTATATGTATAAAAGTTCAAAGTGATGTAATATTTAAAAAAGAATTTAATTATTATTATTAAATTTATTTAAATTAAAAGATTTTATTTTTTTTAAATATTCAAAATACTTCTTATATCTCACTCTTTATTTTTTATAAAACTATTTTATAATTTTAAAATGAACTTCGGTACGATATACAATCAAAAAGTATAAAATAAAGTTGTAATAAACTATTTAAATATTTAAAACGCATTTTTAAAATTATTGTAATTTAATAAAAATATAAATTTTACATTTTACAAGTGTATCCTTGCTAGTTGTCCTTGCCGATGCTGTTGCTGTAAACGTATATATGTCGCATTTTCCGGGTAATTTACATTCTCATCACAACATTGCGGGGGAGGCGGTGGATGGGGGGGCGTGGCGCACAGCTCACAGCTCACCTATACAAGAGCAGCGGGCAACAACAAATGACAGCGGAGAAATTTCTCCTTGGTTGCTCCCAGTGACTCAGAAGGTTTTAAAATAATAAAACAAGCATAAAGTATGTCAGTGTATGCGCGACACGACGAGGAGATGCCCTGTAAGCGGAGATGATGGATGGAACTTTGGCGCATTTCAGACACCTAAAATAAAGACAAACACCTAACCGATTCTATGGGAAAGTGTGTCCAAAATAACAGCTCACTCTAGCTCGGTGATGTAGGGTAGCAAAATGTAATCGCTTTTTATGCGAAGCCCCACGTTATTTGCTTTTATTATTAGTTGCTGTAGTTTCGCATTTGACATCTTTATGATTTTATTACATCTGCTCCGGCTATGCATTTTATTACCGTAAAATTAAGCGCATCAATTCGGGGCGCCGTCCAGGGAATTTGATGAGTTTATTGAAATGGTTTGCATAAATTGCAGCCAGCCGACGGCAAAAGTTTAAATTGAAGTCTAGGAATTCCGGCGCAATTTTCGTGTTTCATTTTCACGAATGTCAAGTGCTCTCTCCTCGGCTTGTAAGTCAGAGAAGTGGAAAATCGGCATATCACATTGGATTCATTATAAATACAATTTCACAGCGCGTAGTCCACCCCGCAATACAGAAACAGAATGAAAATTGAGGCGAAATGAAAAGGGAATCGGCTGGGTGGGAATATATACATACTAAAAGGCGATTCTCAAGCGGTTGGTCTGCACTCTGTTTCGACATTTCGTTCGGTTACTTTTTACGCTCCTTTTCATGCTTTTTGCTCCGGCAAGTGAAGCGCACTCAAAAATTTATTGTCTGCAACTCGAAGTTCGACATGAATTTTATTTATTTGCATGTAAATCGGATTTGTGTGACCCCAAAGACGTTCGAGCGTGAAATATACGAGCAAACAGCCGCTGACCGCCGCTCTGCCTTTCCTCTGGCTTTTCCTTTTGCTATCTGTCCACGAAGGTGAAAGGTGCAGCAGCCTTCGACGCCTGAATGAGCCCGAGAATCAGAGGCCTGCTTTTCGTTTTCCCCAGCTTTTGTTTTCCATTCGGACTCTTGGCTTTGGCTTTACTGTTGAAGCATGGCAACCTTTTTGGTTGGTTTCTTCGTTCTTCGTTCTTTTTTTATTATTATTTATTCCCCCACACCGCCTGTCTGCCTCGGCCTGCCTTTATCATTTTAAATGTAGTCGGACATGGACACGTCGTTTCTGTTAGGCTTGCATGATTCCGAGGCATTCTCGGACTTGAACGTAGAATTTCCTCCTCGGTCGGCTGGCCACTTTGGTGTGTGTTTTATTAGCTATTATGCCTAAAATATGGCTTACGTCCCGTTTATTGTTATTTATAATGATTCACTTTGCACGTTTTTATGGCTGTCAGGGGCTGAGTAGGGATCCCACCGAAGGCCCATCGGATAATGTTGTGCGGTTTGTCTGCCATCCGCATTCACTCCAAGAAAGTTTATTTGCTTAATGGCCTTCTCCTCTACCGGCCGCCCCAAAAAAGTAGGTGAACTGCGGAACCTGCTCTGGGGGGTTATTGATATGTTCGCAAATTATCTCCGTAATTGTTTTAATGGCTCTTAAAAATGTTTTTAACTAAATAAGCTGAAGGTTTATAGCCTGATGTCACCTTGGCTGGAATTGTTTGTAGCCTTTTTTCTATCCTAAAAAACACTTCGTAAAATCAAAAATATACTCCAAAGAACGCCTTAAAATTTATTCGATTAAATTACCATTTTAAAATTCGTTCACAAAAAAGCTCTCCTACGCAAGGATTCTGAGAAGAAGGACCTAAAGGACAAAAGCCCTAAACGATCTTAAAATGTGTCTGTCTTTAAAGATTTTGAAAAATTTCAAATTCAATTTTGTTGTACCAATACCTATTAAAACCAAAAGGAATGTAGAAGAATTTTTCTAATCGGACTATTCATTAAAAAGTTATGAGCAGATAATGCCTTGCACTTCTTTTAGCAGAGTAACGGGTATCTGATAGTCGAGCTACTCGAACCAATATTTGAGATTACTTGGTTCTTTTATCCCAACGCCTTTCAAGGCAGCGATGAAAATTGTTTCAAGTGCCTGAAAGTATGCAAGCAATCTGAAAGTCAATCAAGCTGTATTTGCCGTGACTGCCATTTGCAATCATTTTCCTCCTGGCTAAAGTTTAATCCTGCACAATCAATTAGGGGAATAATGTAATCTGCCTGGGACACTCCGTACTCCGATCTCCCCTCGCCCTGCAGCAATTTCACTCTTAGTTTCCCGTCTTGTGCCATACATCATGGCTTGCTTATGTTTTGAATAACTTAGTTGGATATCCCTGTAAGTTTTTTTTAGCTATTTTGTTGGATTCTTTGCATTTTGAAAGCGATTTTGCCAATGTAAAACGTGAAATGCAAAACTGCCAGCTGAAACACATGAGCTGCGCTCGCATGTTGCAGCTGCTGCTGCCAGGATGTTGCTGCAACAGGAGCAGCATCAGCTGCAGGACATCGAGGAGCGTGGGCGTAAGCTGGAGAAATTGTCGCATAATGATGTCTACGATAAATTTTACAAATCCTTGAGCAAGTTTATGCCGCTCAACGTCTTGTCCCCGACTTTTCCCCAATTCCCCGTAGCTCTGCTTTAGTTTTATTTCATTTACTGACAGCCCTCCTCCCATCTCTAGGTACACTGTGTGTGTGAGAATCTGAGAGCGACGTGGCTGTGGCAACCTTTAAAATATTTTTGCAATTTATTTACTCGCACACATGTGCTCCTCCCTCTCTCATACACTTAGCTCAGTTCACATATGCAAAATAAAGTGATTACAAAGATACACACTCAGGCACACAGGACGCTGGTGGAAAAGGGGTGGACAAGATGGCTCATGCATGTTTTAATGCACTTGCTTGCAGGAAGACAAGAAAATTTCATTTGCATTTACATACAAACAAACGCATTACTATCCGGCGTTTGTGTGAGAGTCCTTTTCGATTTGTTTGCTTGCGCTCGTGTTTTGCTTGATTTTCCTCCCAAATATTTATACACTCTGCTCTAAACACAAACCATCACACACCATCAGATATATATTTTACGCAAAATTAAACGTTTTCGGAATTAAGGAAAACACTTAAGCATAAATCTTGAAGTGAATTTTAAGGAAATTTCCATTAATTTAACCACAAACATTCGTATTTTTAGTTTTATGAGGTCATTATACATTTACACAAAAATAAAAATGTATTTAGGTTTATGATGGAAATATATGAGTTCCGAAAATCATTAAATCCCACAACCGTAAATTTAAAGACTGTTTTCAGCTTTGTTTATGCATAAACACAAGGGAAACTTTAGTGTATGCTAAACGGAAAATATTCAGAAAAAAGAAATTGTAATCCAATATGTAAACAGTTAAATAACACTGTGCAACATTTTTAATGTTTGGAAATGTAACTGCATTTTGGATTTCAAAACCTGAAAGTACTCATCAAACGGTAATCCACAGACGGCGTTCTTCTGGCTGCTCGTGTTGGTGTTATTTATTTAATTTCAATTACAATTCTTCTCGGGCGAATTATTTTATCTGTATGTATCGCTATTTAGTATTACTAAAATACACAACTATAATAAGGAAGTGGGTGAATCGAAATTTTTTTTTTTTTTTTAATTCTAAATCCTTTTTTTTTGTTTTTTTTTTTCTATTTTTATTTTTACCTTTTAATTAAATATTTTTCCTTCTTCTTTTTATTTCTTAAATTATATACGGCGCCAGACTTGCTTTTCATTATATTCCCCTACTCTAATCGCTGTTTCCAACCCAGTTAACTGTATTGATGAGTACTTTCAGGTTTTGAAAACCAAACTGCGGTTACATTTTTCGTGTTGCACTGTGTAATTTAAAAAAAAAATCATAAAAAACAGGGAATAATTTGCAAATAAAACTATTTTTAAATGTAGAAAAAAAATGTCCACAATTGCCGAATTAGCGAATTTTTACTTTTACATTTAAAGGTTTATTATTCTTTGGATCAACACCAGTAAAATAATAAATAAACAACCTCTTAAAAATGTCATGTAGACAGTTCAGCACAAAAAATGTCAGAAAACGTAAAACGCCAGCAAACAAAGCAAACAGCAAATTGTTGAAAAAATTAGCTACATATGAAATATGCACACGAAAAAACATCTTATACACCCCCACTTTTATTCAGAAATAGAAGGCATTCAATGAGCCCAAACTCGATGCGCAACACATGCTGGCTGTCATTAAATTTGTGCCAGAATACCAGGCAAAAAATAAGTCCTAGCCTGAAAAGCTGACGAAGACTCTGCGTATCCCACACAAAAACGCCTACCGGAAATGAGTGGCAAATTCGGTGGGAAAACACCGAAGTGAGTATAGAGAAATACAAATGTTTACTAATAGGCGAAATAGATATCCAGAAACTGTTTACACGCTGCACACGTTGCACACCAAGTGTGAGCTGAATCTACAATTCAAATCGAGGCAATTGGTGGGTTGCTGGGCTGGCTTATTAGTAAGCAGGCCTGGGGTAAAATATGCTACGTAAAGATAGCAACCGAATGGCAAAAAATAATATTAGGCGAGAGCACTGCATATAGAGGAAATAAACTCCGACTTTTTTCTGTATATATATATACACACAAATTTGTGCATTTTTATGAGTTTATATCGCAAATTGTTTGCGTGTTGCCTTTTAATGCCAGCGGCTAGAATATTTTTTCGAGTTTCCTTTCGCCCGTTACCATATTTTTCCTTCTGTTTTTTTTCATTTTTAATATCTATTCAACCTATTCTAGAAGAAGATGTGGCAAACAGTGTTCAAGATATGCAGAAGGAATTATTTAAATTGAAAATTGTTTGTTTAGCATTTGTTGGCGCCGGCCAAAGATAAATTTCTATTTGCATGGGGAGCATTTAGTTGTGGCATAAACAAAAAAATGCACAAGAACTAGGACATTCAACCTTGCGTACAAAGGAATTTATTCCTATTTTACAGCTACCAAACGGGCGAAATTCATTTATGGCTTAACCATGGAGCTCCGACTTGAAACTTCAATCTTTTAATGGCCTCTGTGGCACATAAAGCAGAAATAATCGTTTCTACATGTCTGTTGACTCCTTGTAAACAGCAATCTTTGTGGAATAATGGATATGGATAACGGGGAGACCAAAAAACCAGCCAAACTCAAACTGCGTAAACAAAAAAGAGAACCTGCTAAACCAAACCAAGCATTTCACTTATTTTGCATACAAAATTCATTTACGACTCTGTTCGGAGATAAAGCGAATGGAAAATGTTGAGCGTTGGGGTTTCAGTTAGCATTTTCCGGAGACAAAGAATAAGCATTTCTTGTATACCAGATGCGAATGCAGATAAGTGGGAACTTTATTTTATTTCGTTGCTAAGCATCGTTGCACCCTCGATGGCAATATGCATAATTAATTACTTCATTTTACGCACTCCATGTTTGTTTCTAATTAACAATAAATTGTTTTCACTTTGTTCAACCGAAACTAAAGCTAATGGCCGACTAACAACTACTGTCAGTCCTCGCAGTGCACCAATCAATTTAATTAAATTGCTCGTTTTCCCGTAATTCAATTTAAAAGTGTAATATATTGAGCGCAACGCTTTAAATTCCTGTTTGATGAAAAATGCCATATTTAATATGGCCTTTAATTCAAAGGAATCCCTATCCCTATGTAAAAATATCAGAAAATTCCGGGAATCAATAAAGAAATTCAGACCAAACCAAGCACAAAGAATTAATTAGCACAGTTAAGTGGTTAGAGAAGCATGGAAGGGCAAGGATGAGGGCTGAAATCCAATCTTTGGATACTAAAAATTGCTGGATGTGTCCAGAAATACATAATTGACCTCGATTTGCTCAGCCTTCGTCTGCCTTGAACATAATTATCGACAAGTGTTCCTCCGGCCACAAAGCTGCTTAGCTCTGTTTCTCTCTATCCGATCCGACTGTTGTTCTTTAAAGCCCATTTTCTGTTGCTTATTTATGCGCAACAGTTGGCCTGTTGTCTTGGCTAAAAAACAAAAGTGAGCCGCCTTGTCTTTGATGCTCTTTGCGGCCGCCAGAAGTATTTCATTTTATTGACTTGCGACCGCGATGAAAGAATAATAATAACACGATGATTGGGAATATTCAAACGAGAATCGTAAACAAATTTCTATTCAAAATAGGAACAGTATTTGCAAACGAACAATATTTTTATTGAATATTTTTTTGTTAGTTTAATAGGTATTTTAAGTCGAATTGAAATATTTACTTATTATAGCATATAAATAGAATTTATAAATTCTTTAAAGTAAGAAAATAAATTAAAAAATTGATTGTTTGGTTGTTGTTTGTTAATTTTTTTATTGATATACACTTTTAAAATTTTTTAGTAGACAATCATTTGCATTAAGAATTGCATTTAAATTCATAAAAAATAAATTATTATTTTCCAATATTTTATAGAGCATTTTCTGTTCGATATTTGCTACTTATAATGGAGAGTGCCCACCCCCCTCCAGTTCTCATAATTCGGATGCTTTTTACACAAAACGATTTCGATTGCCAGATCTTGGCAACAAATTCTGAGGCTTTGGGCCACTTTTTGTAGGTCGCTGTGTTTTCGGTGGACGGTCGCCCACGCCAACGCCTTCACTTTGACATAGACTCGCAGCCTCATAGACTCATTCCCAAATAAATAGATGTCCACAATCACATTTACAATCACAGAGAACAGACACACGCACGCTCTTCTGACACTGAGCTCCGAGTTGCTCAATTAATTTTGATTGCAGCCTTGGCAGCTGTTTTTGCTTATTTCCCGTAGGTGTTTTGTTTGTGCTGCCGCCTTCACACTTTTCATCGAGGACTTTCCACAGACACAGTTCATGGCGAAGTTCGTGTTCGTTTATCCATAAATTTTCATATTCAAGCATTTTGTTTTCGTTGTGTGCGAAATAAATAAATAAGAAAATTATTCATTCGGTTGGGTGAGAAAAATTCATTGAG
Organism: Drosophila prostipennis; assembly: GCA_037075205.1. Taxonomy (NCBI): domain Eukaryota; kingdom Metazoa; phylum Arthropoda; class Insecta; order Diptera; family Drosophilidae; genus Drosophila; species Drosophila prostipennis. The sequence goes on from JBAMCJ010000851.1 coordinate 77,789, forward strand.
CGTTCTTAGATGATGCGTGAATATGCCACAAGGTTGAGGTTTATCAAAGATTCCGTTTTCCATTTGATATATGTACAAAATGCAATTAATTAAACCAAAGTGAATTTATGATGTGAAGCGAATGATTTGGTAAACTGTGCATTTACGAGATCAATAAAATGGACACTGCTCTGCTGTCTTGAATTTTCTAAATAACTTAATAAACTCAGAGGGTCACGCCCAGCAGGAGACGTCAGAAATTCACAGATTTATGAGCTTCAGGTGTGAAAAGATATATGTGTATATATTCACGCACCGTGCAATTTGTTTATGTTTATTTTGAAGAGATTTTATGGGGCACCTTGCCTTTAAACTTAAACTTGAACTTGGCCGTTCGTTTGGCTAGATAATTTAATTACACTTTCGCATAGTGCAGCGAAATAAACAAATGGAAGCTTCAACTTTGCTGTGTTGTGGCGTTTGCTTTTAGGCAAATTATTTGCTGCCAAAACTTTGTCATACGAGCAAAAGTTTTAATGTAATTACAAATTGATTTTGGTTTCTATTGGGCAAAAAAAGCAAATGAAAACCTTCATGGAAAATCTAAGAATAGCAAGTGATCCGCACTAATTACCCAATGGAATTAGTTGGAGGTATGCAAACAGCCCACGCAAATATGTATCTTTGAGATACAAGTATGAGCTTTTGACTTAGCATAATTGCTGGCAAATTGCTTGAAATTTGTTCTGCCAGCCATGAAAGCGAAAGGGAAACGACTTCAATACCAGATATCTGGCACACTTCTGTCTGAGATAATTTTCAATCTTTCTTCGCCCCCCGATTTTCACGAGGTGACGTCACAGAGAGTTTCCGCCGTCGCTGTTGGCATCTAAATTTGTTTTTCCCGCCCCCTCTATCCTCCTCCCACACTGGCTTTATTTCGGGCGATTTTGGCATCGGGGCAAATCTATATCTGCCTGCTGACGTCGACGTCGACGTCGACAGAGGCGGAGGCAGCGGCATTAGCCTAACCTAAAAACATTTTCAGCACTTTCGTACATTATCTTGCGGCTCCTAGGCTAAATGGAAAACTGTTTCAACCAACCTGCGTCAGTTGAAATTTGTGTTTCAAACGCGCCACACACTAATTTGCATTTCACATTCAAATCCCATAAAACACAATGGCTGTAAGTCTCACAAGCTTTGCAATAGGATAATCAAGTGTCCTGGGTGAATTAAATAGGAATTAATACAAAATAATACAGTCGAATATTTTTCTATACAACTCAGGAAATAATTGCAAATTTACACAATTTTATTTGTTCGACTTTGATTGCATTTTTAAAGTGAGAATAGCACGAACATAGCTGCAAACAAGCTGCAATTGTTCATAAAATAAAATTATTAAGTTCTTAAAAGTATGAAAGTCACGTACCAATGAATACACTCAATCAATTAATTTAACACAGAGAGGTATCAAATGAAAACGGCGTAAAAAATTAAATCAACAAATTAAAGTGAAGCGAAAAAAGTGCCAAATAATTATAAAATATATTTTTGAAAAAGTGCAAAATAGCAGCATATTCATTTAATGTGAAACTGCTTATTAAAACAATAAATTGCCCGTTGATTTATGCTCGTACATACTCATGCATGTATGTATATGCACCAATCAGCACAGGCGAATACATAAAGCAATCAATATTTGTATGTATTTATAATTAAATAAGCAATTAAAAGACAAAATATTTAATTGCAAACAGCGCGGGCGATTTAATTAAAAATTTCTTAAATTGATTAAATATTTAAATAGTCAATTAACAGTTGGCAGAGACAAGTATTGTGCGGACATACTACCAATATCACCAGATCCTGCCCGAGGGCCTAGAATTTTGCTGGCCACCTTTTTTTTCGGCTACATACGCCCCCTCACAGCAGCTGCCAGATCATAATTCATTCTCATATATCGCGTATTTGTGCCATTAATTTTCCCGCTTTGTTGTTTCTGTATATTAAAATAAAAAATCACTTAGTTGACAGTCTGGCCGAGGGAGGACAAAAAATGCCCTTGGGCCCAGCTACTGCCCACTAGTTAACCAGCCATAAATTTGTACCGAATCGATGGGAAAAAGAGTGGCCTCAATTTGGCTGCAAATCACTCAGCAGAACAGGACTTCGCAATTTAATGCAATCAGCCAACGATAAAAAAAAACACTTTTCATGCATAAGTTATTTGGCACATTCGGAATTCCTTTTACACTTTCGATTCATAATTAATTTGCAAATTTTCCGCTGTTGACATTCGTCTCTCAATAATGCTGACAAGTTTTTCCGACAGACATTCACAGCCGCCGGGGCATAAGTTTGTTTTTAATTGAAGGGAATTATTTGCTCAATTATGGCGACTGATGGCACATATGCATAAAAAACATTTGCCGAACTCTGTCTTTGGGGGCCATTGGTTTTTCTCTTTGCACTTTGATATATTTTTGTTTTTATAATTAATTCTCAGTGACTTGATGACAATTTGAGCTATAAAAACTTTTCAATTTGTGCATACAAATTAACATGTGATAAATTTCTTTAATAACACAGTGCATTTGTTATGAACAACTGTTTTTTTTTTTGTTCTTCAAATAAACGCCATATGTTTATAATATATTTAAAACCCAATGTATCCACTTTTTGTAGTGCCATAAAAAGAGTCATGACCTTTTTTTCAGTCAGTAGGAGCATGACATATTTTAATTAATGCATTTCTATTTGCGGGCTTTGATTTATTGCATTTTTAATGGAAAATTCTGTAAGGATGACTTCATGCTTTATACAGAATTTGGAATATTTCAAACAATTTTAATGTTTATGGCTGCGGTTAAACAAACTGTTGAGCCAAAATATCGCCGCAAATAATCAGCCCGAAAACCCAAACAAATTTTTGACGCTCGTCTGCCGTCTTTTCTTGGCAACAATGCAAAGGCCATAACCATAAAGTCCAAGGAAAGAGGTAAAATTTTAATGCACTTTTGCATTGCTTAGCTCGCCTTTTACAATCCACTCAAGGCCAAAAGGCGGCGCCTGTAAAAAATAAACTTTTTATAAGAAACGAATGATATAAAACACCAAACAAAAAGCCCAACTGATTGTCAGCCCCCTTGTGTTTGGGCACAATGTTCATTTCACTTGCTTTTCGGTTAATGTTGGCCAGCATCCGCCAATTGGCAGCCGGCCAAATGACAAATTGAAATAACAGCAGCAAAAATGAGCGTTTATCTTTATGTGCAAATGAAAATTTTTATTTGTGCCAGCAGCCGGAAAAAGGCAAAACAAACTAAAAAGAGGGCGCCATTCAAGCAAACAAAAAAGCAAAAAAGTATACCCACCAAAGCTGAGGGTTATTTGAAGGTCAGGGAAACGCAAAAAATACGTTTTGAATAATTCTGATTTAATGCATTATGAATATTTACTAAAGGGCACTTGAACTCGGCGTAAAATCTTAAGTTAATACCAAAGAGATTGGGATCCTTTTGCCGAATTCTCTCTCTCGCAGATTCTCTGACTTCGAAAAAGAGAGTAAGAAGCAATATGGCGACTTAAAGTTACATCAATGGGAGCGAGAAAGACATAGCATACTTGGAACTTATTGTTTATGTTTCGAGCATATCGAATTGAGATCACATAAAATCAAATTGATCATCAAAGTTTTTTTTGGGTGTATTAATTTTTTTATTCGTATTTTTATATCTCAGTAGCAGTTTAAAAAACTAATAAAATATTTCTTGTTTAAACTGATTATGATTCAGACCAAAAATCTCTACTTTAAAGTTTCAAAGAACTCGGAATTATTTCCCTTGGCTGACTTTCATTCCCGAAGCGTCAGGCTGAAATTAACTGCCAGTATTGGTAGTGGCTGACCACAATCGATATCACTTAGCTGTTCATCACCTATAAAATGATTTTTTAATGCAGCGAACTGGGAACGGCCGTTCATACAGAGAGTAAAACCAACTGTCAAGCGGCCAACCAGATAATTAATGAGAAAACAGAGCCAAGAGCCAAACGTGAAATGCAATTCTATCAGAAGATCAACAACAACAACAATTCCTGGTTTGTTTGTACATTCAATTAAAAAAAACACCTGAAAATAATAAAAAAAAAAAGAGAAATAAACTCGGCTTCGGAATCGAATCGAATTGGAATTGAAGCAATTGCGAATGCAAATTGACGTACAATTCATTAAAATCCCCTCGGCTCATTGGTTGCCATTAAAGCGTGCCGATGGCTCGGTTGCAGCTCCAAGCTCAATTTTTATCCATAAACATATACACGCATACATATTTACGCATAAATACATACTTTAAATAAATAAATAATTTCCCTTCTCAAAATATGAAAATGCGGCGGCTTTCATGCAATCGCCGTGAGTGTGCGTGTGCAACAGAGTGTTGTGTTGCACTCAAACAATACCCATAAATAAACAGCGAATAAAATTGCAAAAGTAACAAAAATATCAGACACGTGAAACTCAAGTTCAATCGGATTTTACCCTATGATCAGGATTAGAATTAGAAAATTTCGATGGAGTTTTTATAATGATTTTCTCTTTGAATCATAAATTTCAAATTTAAAATTTGACTTTAATCATTTCGGCTTTTTATATAAGAACATGTTTTTTAACTTGAAGGTGAAAATGTTATAGATTTATTTAAAAATGAACTCAAATATTTTAAATTTTGTCCCTAAGATTCAGATTCAGAATTTCATAAATTGAAACTGATTTGATCTGTTTTACACGAAATCCTGATATACCCCTGCTGACCTGAGGTGAAAAGGCAAACACAATGTTGTTAAAATTAAATTGTTAAAAATTATATGTTCGGCTACAAAATATGGCCACCCCTTCTTTATGTTGCTGGTATTGAATGTTATTATTTTTTAATGTTTGCACTTTGTGTGCAATTTGACATTTTGCGGGCATTTCGGTTTTCGCCCAAAAAATTTATTCGATCCTGAACGCTGAACGCGGCCACAAATCAAATGACAGCTTAAAATGTACAAACAAAAAGCCGCAATTGGCCAGCAAAGCAATAAAAATAAAATGAAAAATAAAAATAAAATTGAGAATAAAAATCAGCATGAACAATGCACGATAAATTAGCAGAAAAGCGCGAAATATTAATGAGCCTAGATGCATATAAGCATCGGATTTCAATTACGAAAATATTTCTGCCGGGGTAATTGTTGCACATAAGCACTGGCTGAACACGGGATAAATATTTAATGCGCAGATTTAGCATTGTTTTTAATTAGCAATACTTGTTCGTGGGTCAATTAGATTTGTGTGCGCTGCAAAGAGGGGTCGACATTTCTTTGGCCCTAATCAAATTTAAAGCCCGCCATTCAGTTTGGCTGAATGAACTGCGTGCGACGGCAATTGACCCAAGAGTGAATTTATTGCCTTCACGTAAATTCCAATTAAACAGTTAGTGGCTTTCCCTGTCAACTGTCCCATAAAATGGTCGACTGCCCAGACAGGACTCGCGGTGTAGGAATCAAAATTAATTAATTGGAAAATGAATCTATTTCTGGGCCAGACCGGGCTGCTCCTCCAGGAGCTTCTGCTTCTGCTTTGATTTGGGCATTTTCCAAATGGAATCACACGGCCCCCACTCGCAGGGCACTAAGCCCCCATGCTGACCTTTGAACTCGGTGGCAATCTGTGCCAGGGATTTAGCCTGTTTGTTTTCTGAGACAATTTCATGACCCTCGGCTTGGCTCGGCCTGGCTCGGCTGGCCTTGTTTGTCCTGCAATTGTCTACGATTACAGCAAATTGATTTGCCTGGCACTTAGCAGCAGCTATCCTGTTTCAACCGCCTACATCCACTTTTCCACTCGAATCTCTCGTAGCCACGCAACAAGGAACAGGAACAGGAAGTGCTCAACTGGGTGTTCGCCGTCATTGGCGAGAAGGTGCCCAGCGGCCAGTACGAGGACATCCTCAAGGACGGCATCTGGCTGTGCAAGCTGGCCAACAAGCTGGCCCCCGGATCGGTGAAGAAGATCCAGGAGCGCGGCACCAACTTCCAGCTGATGGAGAACATCCAGCGCTTCCAGGCGGCGGTCAAGAAGTACGGCGTCCCCGAGGAGGAAATCTTCCAGACGGCCGATCTCTTCGAGCGTCGCAACATCCCCCAGGTCACCCTCTCCCTCTACGCCCTTGGACGCATCGTAAGTTTTATTTGAAGCTTTAATAAATATAACTCTACAGCAGATTAATTTTCTGCGGTTAATTTTATTTGTATGGTGATTGTAAAAAATAAATTCATCATTAAGTTCATAATATTAAGTTGTTCGAAAAGTTTGAAAAAAACGCAGATCAGAAAATTACTTTGTTAAAAGCACTAAATATGATTTTTAAAGAAGAACATTGCAACATTTTTATACCCGTTACTCGTAGAGTAAAAGGGTATATTGTATTCGTGCAAAAGTTTGTAACAGCTAGAAGGAAGCATTTCCGACCCTATAAAGTATATATATTCTTGATCAGGATCACTAGCCGAGTCGATCTAGCCATGTCTGTCTGTCCGTCTGTCTGTCTGTCCGTATGAACGCTGAGATCTCGGAAACTGTAAAAGCTAGAGGATTGGTATTTGGCATGAAGATTCTTGGAGTTCCTACGCAGCGCAAGTTTGTTTCAAGAAGGTGCCACGCCCCCTCTAACTACCACAATCGCTTAAATATGATTTTAAAAATTTAAAAATTTCGGAAAAGTAAAAATGCAGTTTTGTTGTGCTTATCAATACCTATCGAAATGTAGAAGAAATTTTTTAAATCGGACCATTCGTTAAAAAGTTATGGCTCATCAAAGTTTATATCTCCATCTCCCTCGCACTCCCTTTAGCCGAGTGACGGGTATTAGATAGTCGGGACACCAACCCGACTATAGCGTTCTCTCTTGTTTTTTACTTGATAAAACCATATTTGTTACTTTATTTCATTTATCAATTTGGTTTTAAAAAGTCTAGATAATTTCATATCAATAGCACAACGATAAAATCTTAAATATTATTAGATATTTTAATCAAATTCTTATGAAAAAGAAGTATTAACCTTATTGTAATTTACATTGTTGTTAGTTTATTAAAAAATATTTATGCAGATTACGAGTTAATTTAAAATTTAAAGATAAAGCCACCGAAAGGTCTGCAAAGATATCTACCAGTCTAGGATTTTTTCGCTTAGATAGCCTTCTTAATAATTGCTTCCTCCTCTGCAGACGCAAAAGCACCCCGAGTTCACTGGCCCCGCCCTGGGACCCAAGATGGCCGAGAAGAACGAGCGCACCTTCACCGAGGAGCAGCTGCGCGCCCACGAGGGTGAGCTCAATCTGCAGATGGGCTACAACAAGGGCGCCTCCCAGTCCGGACACGGTGGCTTCAGCAACACCCGTCACATGTAAGACGGTAGAATTCTATAAGCCTACATATACCCCAGCCGAAATCCAAAAGGAAAACACAACAACACTCTCAACACCACACACAAACAAACACCGGAATCTAATTAGTTCAAACAAAAAATGGTTTTTGTATCTCGTGCGTTCTGGCGTATGATTTAAGCAGTGCCAAGCTCTAAATGTAATTTATATAATATGAAACAAATAAATTAATTAATTTTAATATAAATGTCAAGTTGTTGTTTCCCGCCCGCCTGCCTGGATTAGCATTATGTTGTTGTTAATTAGCGGACGGAGCTCTGCGACTGTCGGCAGTTAGTCGAGCGGTTTAAGTGGTTTCCCCCCCTTTCCCAACCAAATGGGGCCATTTCCAGCTCACCTCGCATGAGACACCTTTATTTCTCTGTCAGTGGATCTGCTGGCACCTTCGAATGCCGAGGCTGTTGCTTTTCCGTTGCCTGGTCCACCTGAGATTACACAAATTACAATTTCAACGCCTGCACTGACAGCGATAAGCATAAGAAATGTCAAGGCCATTTGTATTTCTATCTGTGCGAGTGTGTGTGTGTCCATTGGGACCGGGAGACAAAGAATCAGGTGAGCTGGGAAAAAGCCTTGGAAGTCGGGTTGATTTTCTGTACACTCTGGAAAACTGGGGGTATAATATGCTGAAACTTGAGAGAACTTGATATCAACAGTTATTTTAGGAATATGGTTTTTTATAAAAATATATAATTATATTTATTAAATACATCGAGTGACTTATACAATTATTTCCTACTTTTTAAACGAAAATTGTATATTAAGAATAGTGTTTTTAAGATTTTCAGTTTGAAATATTTGAAATATTATAGGATATAGGAATTATGGTATGGGGTGCCACATAATTTAAAAACATTATTTATTTCATAAATTCCTAACAGTACAGTATTTACCTTTGTCATAGTCATGAGTAGGACTATGGCAAAAGTCACAATTAAAATCATTTAAATTTATAACACAATATAATTACTTATGCTACCTATTTCTAATTACTTTTACTATCAGTTATTTTTATATTTGTTACAAGTTTGTTTTTATGTTTTTGTTTAATTTTTATTTTATTATTTTTATTCTATTTTGTTGTTTGTTTACACTACATATAATATAAACAATGTGGTGTCTAACGAATTATTTGTGTCATTTAATCTATACTTTTACGCATTCATTTATTTTATTTCTTGTGACTTCTTTTACGAAATGTACTTTCTAATGGTATTAATACATAAAAAATGAATGAATACCTATATATCTACAAAAAGGGTTTCCCAGTGTAATCGTTACGTTCAGCACCTTTGAGCTGCAACCAGGACAAACGTTTATCTTTTCTTGCCTACGCTTCGGACAAAAGAGCAGCACAAAATAAAGAAGAAATAAAAGAGGCAGACGAAAATCGGGGAAAACCACAGGCAACGAACTGCGAATATAATGATGGCCACCGAGCAAACATTCGAGGGAAGAATAAGGCGAAGGGAAAACTTATCAGACAGACAGTCAAAATGGCGAATGGCTTACTGTGCATGTGTGTGTTTGCGCGTTTGCTTATGCCAATGATCAGCCAAAACGGAAATGGAATGTAGGATGGTGTGGGTGTGGGTGTGTGGCTGTGTGGGTGTATTGGGGGTATTGGGTGCGTGTTTAATTTCCACTTGTCGAGGGCGCAAAAACAAAAACACAAAAGGGCAGACAAAGCGAATGTGCCAGTGTGTTTGTATTAAATGAAATGGTCACTTTGACAGTCAACTGACAGCCAGACTGAGCTGTGTGTGTGTGTGTGCGTGTATGGTGTTTATGCGTGTGCGTTCCCTACTCCATTAATTTAATTTTATTTATGTTGACAATTGCTGTAACAAACACGCATGTCAGCATGCCCACAGTGAACTAGGGGCCATGGTCATAGATACACAGGGGGACATTCCCTTTCAGCAATGCTGATTGTATTACAAATACTTTTGCCACCCCCTCCACAATACTCACACATACTAACACGCTTCAGCAGAAAAGTATACTCTAATAATGCAATTTATTGGCAAGCATACAAGCACAGTTGACAATGACAATTGTTGACTTTCCCTTTTTAGTCGTCTCTTTATTTCATTTGGGTTTTTTCCCTGCAGCTTATGCATTCCATTGCCCTATTTGAGTTGTAGTTGTTTCATTGAATTTATTTAATTTATATTTATTGTGGTCAAAATGACAATTTATTGTCATTTGTATTTATAGCTGGCTGAATGCCTTTCCATTCCCGCCATTGACATTCTCCATTTTTATTTTTCTTTCAGCCGCGATTTTCCCCGAATAGGTACTAGGATTATTATTTATTTTGTGGCTCAATAGAATTGATTTCTATGTTTTCTCTCATTTTTTGCTCACTAATTTGTGTAATTGCTCGTAAACGGAATGCGATTATATTTCATAATGTCAATTATGTTAGGCACGCTTGGAGGCTTTGTGATTTATTGTACATATTATTTCTTTTGATTTTTGCAATGATTTATTTTCTTGAGAAATCTAAGCAAACATAAACATTTAACCTTCTTTAAATATTTTATTAATATTTTGGTAAATACTTAAAATATAAATAGGTAAATATTTAAAGATCTTTATATCGATTTTATTTGTAAGCCATTTCCCTTTGCCTAATTGAGCCCGGAAATAATACAAAAGCTTGCTTCAAAACGTAAAAGCTGTAAGGATAGGGGGCATTTCAACAGTGGTAGCTACGACTTTCCTTATTATTATTTGGCCTGAACATGCAAGCGCATTTATTTTGCTGCTAGCCAAGATTCCTTGCCGCGCAGCGGTTCGGTTTAGTTTCGGTTCGGTTTCAACGGGCCAACTTGTACAGCATATTTCTACCTAATTGCTGAAACTTTGCAACAATTTATAGCTGCATTGCAGTGGCTGGATTTCCACAGTCGCTCTCGTCCCCTCACCTCAACCTACTGCGGTTAAGTAACTAAATGAAAGAGTTGATATTGGGCATAAATTTTGCAAATGGCAGAAGGTGAACCCGAACCCGAACATTCAAGGTGTGCCGGGGCTCTTGAGCGGATTCCGCCCATCTGTAGTCCAACTTTTCGGTCACTTCAAGCATATTTCATGCTCAACTGCACACAGAGCACGATGGTAAACAAAGCATAGTGGCAAATGACACTAAAACCAAGCGCATTAGGTTGTCCTTTCTCTTTCTAAGTGCCCACTTCCTGTCTCTCTCTATTTCTCTTGCTACAATAATTGCTGCCAAACCGCTTGCTGCAATCATAAACAAGCCAAAGCAGAAACGGGTTCCAAATCCGAATCCGAATCCGTAAACCAAACGAAACAAACCGAAGCACGGTAGAGCAGACTCCGACAAATTTCAGTTGAGAGGCGTAATAACAAAGCCCCAAAAACCGGACAGCAGCTAACCGAATAACAAGTGGTAAAGCCTGGATAGATTTTTTGATGCTCAGCAATTTTAGAAAAAATATATACACAATTTCATTAAAAAGTACTAAATAAAAAAAGAAAAAAGTATTACGGATACTATAATCCATGATTCTAAAATTATTTTATTTATTTATTCTAAAACAACTAACTTATTTTGGTTTTCAACATATTTCTTCGGTAAATAAAAATATAAATTCAATTTATTTTAATTTAAAATAATATTTAAAAAATAAATACTTTTTAAAATTAAATTTCTTTTGTAAATCCTAGAATTCTACAACTTAAGTATAAAATAAGAGACATCTTGTTAAACAATATTCCCAGCAAATTCCGTAAATGCATTTGAATTGGCCGAAAAAGTCAGCCATTCTTTCTATTTACGTTTCCTTTACAGGGTATGTAAGTCCTGAATTACAAACAAGCTAACAGACTTAGTGCAGCTGCTCGATTGCTTGCGCTAAACACACACACACACGCGCGCTGCTCGGAAGCTTACTTCATATTTATGCGGATAGTTCCTCCGGGCGGCGGTCATTAAGATGCGGACTCCTTGCCTCCCTGCCCCTTCTGCCCGTCGGTTGGCCGCCCGAGGATGCAGTGGAAAATGATTTGTGCCGGGCATAAACTGCGTGAACTCACAGTACAAATTGACTTGTTACAAAGCGCACAAAAATTCACCTGCCACTGCGGGAATACGTAGCTTTAGCCCGGGAATGGAATTGGGTGAAGAGCGAGTGTGCCTGTGCGGGTTTGTAATCAGCTTTTGGCTCGGGGCTCTGGGCTCTGGGTTCTGGGTTCTGGGCTCCTCCACCTGCAACACTTAGCCGCAGCTAATCCGAGTTCGAGTTTGGGGCTTTGGTTTCCCAGCCCTGCCGCCGGCCATAAATCATGAAATACTTTTGGTCGGGCATATTAATAACCGAAAGACAGTTGCTGGCTTGATTTATGCACGGCGTGGGATTTTTTTTCAATAACCACACGCTAAGATGCTTACCGCTTTTATCGTTTACCGCTGGCATTTCTCTGTCTCCCACATGTGTGAGTTTCGGTGGGAATTTATTCTTTATTCGGGAGATCAGTAATATCTAGGGATTATGCAATTGACCACCGAATAATTGATGTGGCGCCCCCTGGTTATTGGAGCATTTTTGCCTTGCCGGTATTATTTATGGGCAAATTAAAAAACCAATTATAATTAATTACCATACAGAACTAGGACTCTGCACAAAAATTTCGCAAAAATAATTTACATATATTTGGCGTAGGAAAATCAACTAATTACATTCTGAAGACCCCAACTGAACGCAACTATGAACTATGGCGCACTTTTCCCCTCGAGAACCCCCCTTGCCCATTTAGCAGCCATGCGAACTGGCGCAACGCGGCGTATACGTAATCTGCATTTTGCGACGCTTGCCTGCACAAAAAGTTATCGATTTAATTGGTGTTAAAATTTATGCGCACCAAAAATTGTGGCAGGCAATCCCTTTTCTCCCCATCCTTGCAAAAAAAGTTTGCGAAATCCCCGCAAATCACCCTACCAAAGCCATCAAAGAGCGCTGCGCCAACATTTTTCAAATTATAAAGCCAAATAGTCGTTCATGGCAGCGCAAAAATGTGATAGCCAGTGGGTTATGCTCTTTAATTATGTGTTAGAGTGCACATAAGATGCCTATGATAGTATCATTTAAAATGTTTATGCTTTTAATGTATTTATTTTACAGCAGTTTGAAACTACAGTTTATCTTTATCTAATCTTAATATTATTTTAGAGTCTACTTCAGAAAAGTTTTCTACAAATGATTTTATTTAAATCCACATTTTAATGCAAGAAACCAGGAAGTCAGTTAACTCTTAACCTTTTTGTAAATTTTCGGTAGTTTTTTCGAGTGGCTAACATCATTTTTTAGTTGAATTTCTATTTGGTGAGTTTCGTAAACGTTCATAAATTTGCGCCCAATTAACTGGGAATTTTTTTATTTCTGCTAGGCCATTGCAAAAAAGCTTCCAACTAAAATATTTTTTCTTATCATTTTTCAGATTTTCTCATTGTTTCATTTCCAAATATTGGTGTTGCTGATGGCCTTGCAGTTATGGACGGGGCGTTTTTTAATGAATTCTCACGCATGTTATTCAACATTTACTACGAAATTTATACTTTGCTTTTTTTGTGTGAATAAAATCAATTAAATTAAATTTTGGTTAAAATTAAATGATTTATATTACATTATTATATTATAAAAAAAAACTATCCAATCCATTAATCTTCCTTTGAAAACTATCCAAATGACGAACCTTGTCATACAGTTTTCGAAATCATGTCGTCAGCCTGAATGGCAAATACCTTTGGGACATTTTAGGGATTGCTGCCAAGATTATGACTGATCAATCAATGGGCAAAGCAAACACGGCTGCGGCTCTGTTCGCATACAAATTGAATCCCCGACCAGACGGCTGTAAACGGCTGGTAATCCCCGTAACTGCATCATTTTAATGCAGCCTGAAACTGTGCTGACATTTATTGCAGTCAATAAATTTGCAATTAGCGCTCGAGCCGTGCTGGACCATTCGCCCTTTGTGTGGGCGTGGCCGCACTCCCGATATACATATATTCTAATTGTAATTGCATTTGCGACATTCGAGGATGTCGCCTGGCTGTGTGTGTGTCTGTAGAGAGAGCGGATTTAAGTGGGGCTTTCGAAGGGGATTCCCATTGAATGTCAATGCGCCAACGGCTTTCGTCGCCTGTCAACACAGCGCCAAGTGCCAAGGTGCAGCTGTATTAGTCGGTAATTGCGAATGTGTGAGTGCGGGGTAGAGCATTTCAAATATATCGCGCTGCATCTAATGAATATTTAAGTATCATTTGCCATGGAAGCTGATGGAATTTCCATGCCAAGTCCCTCGAAATGAGCATTTCCGTGCTTCAGTTCGGCTCTCTTTCTTTCTAATGGATTCACTATATTTTTGATAATTAAATTTCCATTCGCTTGCCTATTTATTTAGCGTCGCTTTGTTTGCATTATCCTGCAGCTGAAAAGCCCGAATAGAATGGCTTTGTTAATTGAATTGTCGTTTATTTGATTAAATGCTAAATGCAAATTTTGAATAGCAATGCGCACCCGCAAGCGTTTGTGCCCATATTTCCATTTTTCTGAATAATTTCGAATACTCTAAATTCGCCATTCGGAGAGAAATTCATTAGTGGAACGTTGACTTTAACTATGAGCACAGATTTAAAAATATCTTACAGATCATGGTTATTTTTTAAACGTTCTTTTCATTGCATATAACGAGCTTAATTTCGTTCTCAAAACTGAAAAAATACAGGGAGCTGACCCAAAATACCGAGTTGGATTATTTTTCTGTGTAGTCATTCTAGATTATTTGTGCCATCTGGTTGGCAGCACAATAATCACCTTAAATCGCATCTGAAAGTATGTTGAAGTTTTCGCCTGAACCTCTACCACTGGATTTTACTTTTATTCATTCTGCTTTTTTTTTTGCCACTACTTGTGAAACTATTTTCGAACGCCAGGCGCATACCAAAAGCGGCGATAATGATTCCGTTAAAGATATTTTCGCACCATCGTTCGCCCGATGGCCCAGGAGAATGTTTTCTAATGTGTTTGCCACGGTTTATATAGCTCTGTGTGGTGTGTGTGTGTCTGTGTGGCTCTGTTCGATTGCACTGCTGAGGTCAAAACTTTGCCAGGTGCAAACGCGCAAAATCAGCGAAAATATTCGCGCACAGAAAATGAAATGAGTTCCCCGAGCACTCCGTGGAATTTTCCCCAGCGAGTTGAAGGGAGTTGCGGCTGCCATTATGCGGTCTTCAGGCGAAGAACACTTTCGCTCGCGTTTCACCAGCTTTTGATCATAATTGCGATGCGCGTTGATGATGCAGCGCGATTATTGAGTTGGCAATGCAGAGGGTGGGCGTTGGGCTATGCAGATTGCTGCAACCCCAACTCCCAAAGAACCGTATGAAAGCCAACCTAACTAGCAGCACCTTTTTGTCCTGATACTCTCTGGTACACTGAAAAAAATACTAGGAATTGTATATAAGTATATTCTTTATTTTGAGTCCATGTATAATAATTCAATTACTCATTATTTCTTGAAATCGCACGTAACCATTTGTATAAAAGAAATATAAAACAGAAATATTATTATTATAATTTATAAATAAGTAATAAATAATGAAATGCAAATCAAAAATATTTTGTAAATTAAATTAGAAAAAACAAACAATATTTTTCTTAATGTTTTGGTAAATTATTAAATTAAAATGTTGTGTTAAAATGTTCAGTGTAGATAGCCCCGTCTGAGTTGATGGCCTGGCTTTAAGGTAACCCATAAAACGTGGATCTTTGGCGCTGATTCACAAAAGCACTTTATGAAAGTCATAATCATGGCGCAACCAATGGCCAGAATAAATTGCAATTAGCTCTAAGTTCCTTTGGCTTATGGACAATTTCGCAGACATTTACTACTGGCTTACTAAGTGGGTAAAATAAGTTGAATTTTAAAGTCACTGGGGAGACTGCCAGGCTTGTCAGGCACTCTCCCCTTATCACAGACTCACACGCACACACTCGAACCGCGTCGAGTGGAAGATGAATGGACATGGACTTAAATGAATTGTCTGAGTCTTGAGACAGGGGCAACAACACGGCGGCAGCGGCAGCAGCACACACATCAGCAGGGGACTTGCCACGCCACGCAGACGTCTCGGGCAATGACAGCTGTCAAAAATGCTGGGAATAAGTCGTTTGGCATGCCGAAAATTCCACTACCTATGCATGCTGCTAACTGCATGAATAAGTGGCCATATGTATGTATATAGGTGTTGGATGAGAATTGTCTCTAGTTTCGTATTCACACCCATATCCAATTTGCATGTTGACTGTCAAGGCGAAGCGAGTTTTATTTTCTCTGCCGAGAGGTGTGGGCATGGAAGCCTGACATTGATTGGTGATGGAGAAGGGGCTTTTTTCGGGGGTTTTTGCAGGACTATAAGCCAAAATCGAAACGGAACACAAAAGACTGGTCCTGCGGCTCAATCTGTTCGATGGCAAATAACCGCAGTGTCCATCAGCATTTTGCAATTACTTAAGAATATGCAAAACATTTCAAAATTGCATTCCGCAAACAAAACATATATGTATGCACATGCACGTACGCCATCGCCTGACCAGCTCACGTGCCAAGGTCCTGGTATCCAGGCAGCCTGGCATCCTGGCATCCTGGCATCCGGATTCGGGATCGCAGGCGAGCTGCATGCCAAGTGCCAAGTGCCAGAGCCCCGCCACCAGGCAAAAGTCAATTCAATGTCTCCGCCTTGAGAGATGCCACAGGACACATGCATCGTTGGCCGCAAGTCTCAGTCTTAAACAGGACCCAAAAGGGAGATACATATACTCGTACAGGAAACGAAAGTGCAGTTCCCTCTCTTTCTCTACCAAAAACCAGAACAATGTCCATTGTCGTAAAATGGGATTTTGTCGTGGAGAGCTTTGAGGGTTATTGCGATTGAAGTGGATCTGTAAGTGATAGTACCTATTAAATGAATTTGGATCTCCATAAGGTAACAAAGTAATCAATTGAGGACGCCTTGAGTAAAGAGTGAGTGTGGGATGGCAGTCACATCAAGTATTTAAACAAATTAAGCTTCGAATTCTTACTAAAGCTGCAGAGGAAGCTTAAAAAAACATATAACTTTCTGTGGAACTACTAACTGCATGTCAAATTTATATTTCATACATATCAACTTGATATTTTATCATATTAATTATTTCATAAAAATTATACCATTTTAAAATACCAAATGTAGTATTTTTAAACAAATTAACAAATTATGTAAAAGAGATATCATATCAAAATGATATTAATAACTTAATGTTTAAAAAATATAACATCAATTTGATCATTTTTCCCTTTTTTTAATGTACCCAAAGGAGCCTTAGAGGGTTAAGAATAAAAACGTAGATAAAAGAAAATACCTGAAATTATATATGCAATTTTGAATACAATTTTCCCTTGAATTCTTGTCCATTTTATACTATTGGCATTTAAGGCGTGTACACATTTTTGTGCAGTATCGGTGTGCAATTTTTCCAGCGCCTCCACAAATATTTAAATAATCCATAGACCACAAAATGCAAATTGAATGAAATTTAAGCAGACATCGCTGGATGGCGGAACCGGATTGCGCAAGGGCCTGCTTGAATCCTGGAGTCCTGGAACAGGATGCTGGCTGACTGGCTGTGCAGGGTTGTGTGTTATGTGTTGGGCGCAAAACAAATTACGCTGCAAATAGACAACATTTACATTGGCATGGCGACGGGGAGGACTCCACAACGATGGTGGCAAGAAAAATTGGCATCAAATATTTCACGCTAGCCGGTTTTTTTTTTATTTTTTGTGGACCACCACATACATTTATCTTAATTTAGGACCCGCTGCAGGTTCAGGTGGGAATTTTGTGATACGGGGGAGGCAAAGGCAAGCCAGCCAAACCAGGCAACCAGTTGAGGCTTATAGGCAAGACTGCTAATGGCGTTCGCCATCGAATCCTTCACGTGTCCTTGGCATGTGCCTCAGACACTCTGCTAACGGCCTTTATGTCGGCCAAACTGGAGTGTATTTACCCCGAAAATTTGTCTCGTGTGTGTATTTTACACGCACACCCCCCAAAAAACCCCCAACCACCCACATTCCCACCTTCCCGCCGCCTGGCCTAAGGTCTCACCTGCATTTATAATAGAGTTTGAGCAGCTCGGGGCACGAAATACGAAAGGAGCCGCAGAAAGTTCGTTGCCTTTGTCAGCCGCAGGCAAGCCGATGTCGATGCCTTGCCATGTGTGCCATATGATGCACCGAAAAAATAGAGATTTGTTATATTTCATCTATCTTTTAAAATTTTTAAAAATAAATAAAGGGCTAACACATAAATTTATTGATTTATTTCATTAAAAACATCTTGGATATTCTTTAAAAAATTGAGGTCCTGCAAATTTATTTTAACAAATGTCTTACATTTAAGAACCTCTACAAATATTACAAGATATAATTCATAAATAATAATTTTCTAAAAATACAAACTATTAAAATAATTTTGTGGCAAATTAATCATCCAACTTCAAGCTACTAAAATTAATAAAATAATTTTGTGGCAAAAATAATCAACCAATTTCAAGCTACTAAAGTATAAATATTTTAAGCAAAATAATTAGATAATTAATAATTAAAAGTTCTTCTCAAATTTTTAAATATGAAATAAATTAGGTTTCTTTAATTTAAGATAAACTAATAACTTCGAATATTATTCCTGATTTAAAATATTTGTTTTTTCGGCAAGTGTATAAGTAACCCACCACCCCAAAAATTAGCTGTGCTGTGTAGAAATTGTATATGCCACACATGATTGGCATTGCAATGCAGTGGAGGGAAGCAGGTGAAAAGGGGGAGGCAGGTGAAAAGGGGGCGGTGGGCGTAAGGGGCGGCAGCTCGCATACAACAAAATAGCGCACATGACACGTGTAGCCAAGCAGCTGCAAAAAAGGGGTAGGGAAGGGGCGGGGTTTTGGTCATGCGAATGCGGAGCAATTTTTATTGATTGCATTGATTTTAGTGCTCGATTTGTTGCGTTCCAAGCGACCGATATTGTTGCGCTCCCCTGAGGTTTGCCCAAAGTGGCCTCATTAGATTGGCTTAGTGATGGCATTCCCCTCCATTATTTATGACTTTAGTTGCAATTATTTTTCACTTAACCATGGCTAATTTAATACTTTTCAAGACCCCAAAAAATTTATTTAATTAACTGTAACAAGATATAAATTTTACCCAGTTTTGGGAATGAAATTAAGCCGCAAGGCAAATTGTTTTTCGTTTCTTGTCAAAGTTTCTGTCCTTCCCTTTTCCCTGTTACTTTTTTTTCGAACTTTTACATAGAAAAGGTGTTTGCCTCTAATTGATGGCCAGAAAATTAATTGAGTGGCATTTTGGAGCCAGTCGGGCGGCACGCCCCGAAAATGTTGTTGTCCCCTGTTTTTTTTGGGTTTTTCGTGTAAACCAGATTTGTTTAGAACTTTTTCACGTGCAGATTCGCTTTGAAAGTTGCTCGAAAACTTTTCCTGAATTTAATTTTTATTTTTTTGGTGCCTTTTTTGTTTTGCCATTTCAAACTCTCCTGCTGTAATTAACTTTATCGATAAACATTTTTTTCCAACTGCCCCCCGGATGGCTGCTGGCCACCTATGAGTTGTAAAAATTTCGGGTTTTACGGAAGTTTAGCGGCCACTTGACAGCACTTGCTGGCATTTGTTTGAATTATTAATTAGTTTGTTGGCTGGCTGGTTGGCTGGTTGGCTGGCTGGTTAAAAAGTTGTGCCTTTCAGTTTGACAGATTGCACAAAAGGCAAATCCACGGGAACGACGGCGGCGGCGACAACAATTCGGCGGTTTCGTTTGTGAAATTCGTTAACAATTGTTTAACAAGGGCGTAGGATGGTTGGTGCTCCAGCAAGGACATGCAACGCATTGCAATTTACGGTTCCCAGAGCCATGGCCATAGCCCAACCAGACCCCAATCCAAATCCCCCATGGCGAAGTTGCCTCGAATGGCAAACAGCGGCGGAGGATTGGTTGGAAGGATGGCGCCGGCAACTGGAGCAGCGGTAAATACTCGGGCGTTTGTTGTATAATCCCCTGGCAGCTAACAAATGTGCGCACATCCGTATCCCGGCCACTAAAACCCCGCCTGCAATCCCAGCGCCGATTCATAGCAAACACGAGCTTCCACTCCACTCCCGACCAAACTTAGCCAAACTCAACCCCATTCTCAACGCAACCCAACTCTCGACTCCACTTTCCTCGCCTCGACACGCAAAATGCAAACATACGCATTGCAGTCGGGGCAAATGGGTTGAGCACACAGAACGACGTTGTTTCTGGTCCATTGCCATCACCTGACTATAACTCCATCTGTATCTGTATCTGTATCCGTGCTATCTGGCTGTATCTGGGCTATCTGCAGATAGGTTCTCGGGTCAGCACCGGCTTGTGCCTGGCGCAAATTGCTTAGTGAAAGCAAACAAATTAATCAAAATCAACTGGAAAGGTGTGCCACAGAGCCGGCATCAAACAATGTCGACAAAAGCTGCAGTTCCAAGCACTCACTCCTTCGACACCTTTCGCCTAGTTTACAGAAAGAAAAATGATCAATATTTTATAAAACCTCTCTTAAGTTTTATTCTATTTATAAGTAGGTACAGAGGAAAAATTATAAAAACAGGAGAGCTGAAAAAATTAAAAAATACATTTTAAGAACTAAATCTTAGTTTAATATTATAGAAATTGTGTATATATATATATATTATTATCAATCAGTTAGCATTTGTATTTTGTATTTTATTTATTCGGTTAAGATTTTAGATGGTATATAGATTTTCAATGAAATGCATTGCTTTAATTTATTTAAATTAATATAAAATCTCTTTCAAGCTCTTATAGCGTAAGTTTGTTTATTCTTATTATTATTGAATTTCATATTTAATTCCGTATATAACGTAAAAATTTAATAAAATATTCATACAACTTTCTTTAAGTAACTTAATAGTTCAGGAAAATAAAACAATATATATATATTGTAATTATTGCCATCATTTATTTCACTGTAAATAACCCTCAACATTTTCTCCGTGTGCATGTGCATGGAGTCATCAGGGACCGGGACTCACAGTTTGCATCCCACGCTCGAGTTTTCCCTCTTATTTGGCCTGTGCCAGCTGCAGGTGAGGCGGAGCCGATTGAGGTGGCTTGCGGACGGGAGTGAAAGGTCTCCGGAGAGCTGTTGGCATGGGGTTAACTAACGCAACGATTGGCTTCGTTAGGCAAACCGAAAAATTGAGGTTTGCGGAGGTCACTTTGTTTTCGAGTGGCGCCCATATTGGCATTTCCGAACCCCACAAGCAGTTCAGGTTGCGTGGAAAGGAGCCACTTCCCACCTTACTGGGGTATAATATTTTTGAATGCATTCGGTGCATTAGGGAAAAGTTTTGTATGATTTGGGCGGTGTTCTAAAGGCCAAGATAAGTTGAGAAAGGTCAGGTGGCCAGAATTCGGAGAAGCTGGCAAGTGGATTGGGTTTAGGGAAAGGTTTCTCTTGAAAGTTTGGAGAGGTAAGATGGATTAGAAACTGGCGAGGTTGATTTATTTATTTTAATTTAAATTTATGATGTTAGTGATGTGTACAAAACTAAAACTTTAGCAATCATTTTAGAGAACTTAAATATTGAAATCTAAAAATTTTATTTTGTTAATTAATTACTTAATAGGTAATATATTTTTGTTGCCTGGATGTTTTTGTTTTCTGGTTTTAGTTATTATTATAAGAAAACAATATTTTATTTTAATTCAATCACTTAAAGCTGTATTAGCACTTTGCTTACACATTATTACTAAATACTCCCTAGAAACTCCCAACAAAATAAACCAATCACTTTCCGCAATGGGAGTTGTTGGGAGGCCTACCATATGTGCACATGATTTGAGGGAGCCTTTCCCTTCGATGCCGGCACATTAGACTAGGCAATTACGTCACTTTCCGTTGCCCACCTCCAATTGGTTTATTTTAGGCAGGTGGCAGAAGGGTAATATGTGGGTTAAGGCAAGCGGGAAACACGACCCGCAGTTTTCCGCGTGGGAGTTTTCCATAGAAAAGCGGGGCCATTGATTGTGCAACAATTGTGCACAACGAACCGAAAGCAGCTACAGCGGTAGGAAAAATCGCAAAAAGAACAGGGGGTTCAGGTGAGGTCAGGCATATTGGTTCGTCCTCTCACCTGACTTTACCGTGCCGGCGTCTGACGTTTAACCTTTTTTGATGGGGCCACGAAATAGCGCACGCAGGGCCTTCCTTGTAACTGCGTGCCAGCCTGATAATACCCTCTGGCTATTTTTCGCATTTGCCGCATGTCACCGGCGCCGTTTCGATTGTTTTCCGGGGGGTGCAGGGGGTGGACAGGGGGGGGCAGGGCAAAAGGTACCGGCTGAGCCGCGACAGCACACGCTAATTGCCATGTATGAAACAATTTTTGTGTTGTCGTGTGCTGTCGGCCCTTGGGCGCTACAACGGACTAAATGGAGCCGTGGCCCGGAACACAAGTGACCTGCGGCCAACTTCCTTGTTACTACGGAATCAATTTTTGGCCCAGCCTCCGACCTATATCCTCTTTTGTTTTTTTATACGCTTTCTGAAGGGGTATTTTGAAAATTATGGAGAGTATACAAAAAAAACCCTTAAAAATAAATAAATAAATTTTAAACTTTAAAATTTAATTTTTAAAAGAAAAAGTAATTTTAATAAATAAATAAAAATGATTATACAAAATTATTATATATTTTCTTATTATTCTATTTTTAACTACCAAGAATTTAAGTATCCTACTTATAAACAAACATTTATTTTACATGTTTAGTTATATAATTTTAAGGTTATTTCCAGGTTTCCTATAGAAAAAGTAATTTTAATAAATAAATAAAACCCATTCTCTTATTAATTATTATAAATTGTCTTATTATTCTATTATTAACTACCAAGAATTAAAGTATCCAACTTATAAAGAAAAATTCTGTTTACCTGTTTAATTATAAGTAAACTAAATAAATAATAAACGTAAGTCTGCCATTTTTAAAAGAAAAAGTAATTTTAATAAATAAATAAAAATGAATTATAAAAAAGTATTAAACATTTTCTTATTATTCTATTATTAACTACCAAGAATTTAAGTATCCTACTTATAAACAAACATTTATTTGTACCAGTTAAGTTATACAAATTTTAAGGGTATTTGCCAGGTTCCCTATTTTTTCCAGACAGTTTTTGTTTTTTGAGGATTGCTGATTTGATAGTTTGGCCGCTGGCTTTGGTGCTCAGCAGCTGCTTGGGACTTAAGTGTTGGCATCAGCTGTGGTGTGTGAGCGGAAGAGCGAATGCCGAATTGGAGAAAGGAACTAGAAACCCTCTCGAAAAGGGAAATACAAAAGAGCTTTAGCCAAGTTCTAAGCTTGGTTTCCGGGCTTCGTTTTTTTGCCCTTTTTTACCCTTAAAGAGTGTCCCCTTTTGCATTAAAGCCCTTCGGGGGGCTGCATACCAAATTTGTATGGGAGAGTACCCCGCATTAAATATGCATGACCAGAGTGGATCCCCAGGACCAGACAGCGCATCAACTCATCATCTTCGGGGGATGCGTGTTTGCATAATGGGGATGCGAGTGCCAATGCGAGATGAGAATTTGTGTGACGAGCAGAGCCAGTAGCCAGAAGCCCGACACATGCCTGCTTAATTAGCCAATTTAATAGTTGGCTTTCTTGTTTATGGGGATTCCGGGGCTCTGAGGATGCTGCTCAAGTCGCTGGCACGCATGCCGAGGACATGAAACTCTAATTAAGCGACAAATATAAAAGTCTGCCCGGCGATTATTTATTATTTGCCATCGGAATACGAATTTGCCGGCTTTTCTTTTCCGAAAACGGGAAATTACGCCCCAAGGAGCAAAATTTTCTAATTAAAGCGAATGCGGCAAAAATAAAAAAATAAGGAAACGGAAAACGAAAATAAAACGAAGGGAGCAAAAGAACCCGAAATGTTTTCTAATTAAAATGAAACACAATTCGAAACATGCAAAGAAAGAAGGCAAAAGCCAAAAGAAAGCAATTTGTGTGAGAAAAATGAAAATGAAAAGTTAGCAGCCGAACAACAAAAAAAGTGAAAACATGCTAAACGAAGTAAAAGCAACAAATCATTGAAGAAGGTAGGCTCGGGCCATTAAAGGGAGTGGGGGTCGTCCTGGACCACGCCCACACACATACACACACAAACACACACACACAGAAGAGTGGTCAGAAACTTTCAAAATTAATTTTCAACTTTAGTCTGCAGCAAGAGAATAAAAAGAGAAATATAATAAACAAGTCGGCAATCAAAAGCACGCACACCCCGGCGACAATGTGTGTGATTGTCAGGACAGGTCGTTCTGTTGGAAATCCCTTCTCCACCTCCCAAAGCAGCAACAAAGGCACAAAAATATCAATTAAAATGGCAGCTTGACTTGAGAACTGCTCCTAAGCAGGCTCTACTCTTGTTGTTGTTGTTGTTGTTTGTGGTGTGGTGTGGTGTGGTTATTCTTGTACTAGTTGTTGACTCAACAACCGCACGGAAAGAAACTTTAGAGTGAGAGAAGGAATGGTTCAAAGTTGAAGGAACAACTCCCCACTCGCCCAGCCAAGCTTAAAGTTGTTTCTACTGCTGCGGCAGACAGTTTTGATAGTTGCCAGCAGAGCCCCCTCCCCAGGCTTCCCAATCCCCAATCCCCGACTCCACCACCCTACACCCTACAATCAGTCAGCCAAAGTTGAATGGCATCTCGGGCAGAAAGTTCAAAATGCAACCCCTGCTGCTGAAGTATTTTCCAGGCTGACGTGAAGATGACTATCAATAAATCCATTCACTCATATATGTTTGAGTACAGTCACAGTTAAGATAATAACATAATAATAATAAATAATAAAATAATTCAAAATTAGGCGAAATTTTTAAATTATTTGTTTTTTTCTTTCTTTTTAATATTTATTTTTAGCCAACATTTTTCTTTAATTTTTAGTACCTGAATATGTTGTTAAGAATGTTTCAGTCATATAAAAAAAATGTTTAAAATAATAAATAGTTAAAAATAAAATTAAATAATAAAGGTAAATGATCATTTAAGTTTATAAATACTCTTTGGGTTTTTTGATAAGAAATGCTTATAAAAAAGACAAATAAATTAATAATAATAAATGCGTATAAAATAGAATTAATTAAATATTATAAATGCATATAAAATAGGCACATAAATCATTGTAAAATAGAAAAATTAAATATTAAAACTTTTTATTATAGCTTGTTATAAATTAAAACGATTTTAGTGTATATACTCGTAATAATAATTCGAGTTGTAGTAAGTTTTATTTATATAACTTATTATTTGTTTGATTTAAAACATTGATCACTACAATTTTAACCGCAATTGTGCGCAAACAGGTTTGAAAGCAAATTGCTGCCGTCGGCGACATGGCGTATGCGCAACGCTCAGTCAGATGCTAAGTTAATTAATCATACGCACCGCATGCAGGCATTGCCAATAAGTTAAATTGAATTTTCAATAAAATGTGCGCAAAACAGATTCAGGAATGTGGGACAGCATTTGGGAAGACCCAAAGTGAAATCAATCACAAATGTACGGAAGTCGATCAAGTAAACGGAATATTTAAACGCCATTAACTTAAAGGGAAATTTGAACGTCACCGTCTTAGGAAATGTGACATTCCTCGTAAATTATAATTATCTAAAGTGTTTTCAGGATACATACATATGTATGATAGATGGTTTAAATTCTTTCACAGATTCATTTTTGATTCATTTTTTTTTTCCATCCTATATATTTTCTACTTATAAAATTCGATTTAAGCTCTAAAAGAAACAATGCTCCATTAAATCTAATGAGGTAAATAAAAAGGGGAATTAGGGTTTAACGTTCCAAATAAGGTTTGCTAGCTTTTCTTCACTATGCTGAATTTCCCAAATTTACGTCAACTGTCATCGTATGACCCCCGGCATCTGTGTCACTTTTCATTTAAGCCCTGGCCGTGGCTCGGCTTTTCCTGGCCAACCGACTTTGTCCGTGGCCCATTTCTGCCGTTGCTGCTGCTATGCACGATGTGATTTACTCCATACAAATTGTGTACGGCAGTCGGTGCACCAGCAGGAGGAGCAGGAGCAGCAGCCGGCGGAGCAATCCAGAAAACGGAAGGCGGACTATGGCAGCAGCAACAGTTAAATGAATCAAATCCATTTCAAAGCTATTCATCAAATGTCAGCGCTTTTGCTGGCCAACCGCGCACCAGGCGAAAGCCACATCCAGTCGCAACAACAACAGCACAGCAGCATATAGATGTAGATTTGGGGAGGGGAAACATCGGAATAGAACGGATCCCAGGGTGAGGGTACGGGTACGAGTCCCTCAGCTTCGGACGTGAAGCTCTGCGGAGTAAACTCGTTTTATAATTGAATTGATCCCATTATGTAGATGAAAACGTTTTTACGTTTCGTTTCGTTTCGCTTCGTGCAAAATGGCGGACAGTGTCTGGCAGTGCAACTTCCGGCCAAATCCGAGGAGGGCGGATTGGGGGGCGGGGGCCGGGTCCGGGGCCACCATGTTGCTGCCTGCCAAAAGCATAAACACCAAATGGAAGTTCAGCTCGGCTAAGAGCAAATGGCGTTCCTGTTGTTGTGGTTGCTTAAGTTGCTTTAGTTATACTCTCTTATCAACGAAGTAATAGGTTTCTTGGAAAATATGAACTTTGTTAATTTCAATTTAAAACTCTACAATTTGTTCATCATGGAATTTAAAAAAAATATTTAATTAAAGCTTAAATTAAAATTACATTTCCAGGATTTAATCTTAATATTGTTATGTGAATATAGTTTCACAATTTATGACTTTATGAATATTAATTACATATTGTAACTTATAATTTTGTTTGTCCAGAATAAATTAAGGAAAATTGTTTAGAAAATTTGTTTATAGTTAAATGAAATGAAGGTGAATTTATTGCCAATACACAAATTGTTTAAATTAATGAAAAGGTGTTTTAACACTTGCCGTACAATAACTTTACTAAATGGCCTATTCATAAATTTAGAGAAGTTTTCCTTATAGTTTTATCATGAATATCAATTAATTTATGGCCAACAGGAATAGCACTTTAACACTTCCCAAAGCTCCACTAGAGCATTTGCCTTTCGTAGTTTCATTTTCAAGGAAATCATTTTCTCCGCTTCCACTCTGCCGTCTTTGTTGCCTTTGGCCTGGCTGGGAAAATCAAGGAAAGGATACAGTTTGAGCAAAATAAATTGAATTTAGTGCTTATGTCCTGACATTCGCTTTTAATTTCATTTGGTCTTAAGCCAAGCCACCCTGAAAACAAACACGGCCCCCCTTTTAGCTGTAGATAAAACGAGGTAAATCCATGGGCGTGGGGGAAAATGGCAAACGATTCGCTGGTTCGCGTTTAATTTGCCACAGTTTCCAGCGTTTTCCGTTGTTGTTTCTGTTGCTCTCGCTCGCTTAGTTTGTTTGATTGCCTCGGTTGCGAATGCATTTTGCACTGACAGCTAGACCGCACCCAATATTCGCAGCCGCAAGTGCACTGGAAAAAATTATTCAAACTAATAATAACAATAATCTTAGAAATTTATTTATTTTTTAAAAAATTGAGAAGTTTGATGATTTCGATTTGTTTAGTAAATGAGGTAATAATATGGATATATATTTAAGTACATTTATTTTTACTGATAATAATAAAAAAATATTAAATATAAATAAAAAAATTTTTTTTAAATAATATCAAAAATATTTAATATAGAAACAAAAAAATAATATTTATATAAAAATACAAAATCTATAATAATATTTTAGTATTACTTTTTAAAAGTTAACGTTGAAAATAAGTATTAAATCTATGATATTTTGAATTAATTTTCTCCGTGTAGAAACAGAATCATCCACACACATCCGGAGGGCAAGATATCCTTTCTGAATTCAGCAGTTTAATTACAAATTTCCAGCCGGTAATTCTGTTAGCGCTTCCTGGCTATGATTTCTAATTGGCATTAAAGGTGAATCTGAAAAAGAAATCATTCCGAGATTTTCCTCCCGCATTTGCATCTCGGGTAAAGAAATCGATTCAGTCACGTATTCGGTCAGCCGAAACTCTTCTGTTCGAGTGCGAGTTCTAGTCCTTATCGATATGGGGGTACGGTTATGGGCATTGCTGCCGCAGACAATGCACAACTCAACTCTTTCAACAATGTGGCACATTGGAAGTACAAAATGCATAAATCATTTTGCCCGCTCCTCTGGCAGCAAACTACTTTTGCATGCGGCACCAAAACATAAATGTTTAAGCGTGTTTTGTTCTGTTTTGTTTTCCCCATAATGAAAGATACGCACACACAGCACACACACGCTCTGGGAAACACAATGCCATTCACATCTCGAAACAATGTGCAGGAGGCTGAGCAGCCACGAACATTTTGTTGCACAAAACTTTCAATGGGGGTAAATCTGTTCAACAAAATCGATGCACAATAAATTTCGTTGCAACATTTTTGCGACTGGAATAAAGTCTATCGAGCATGTGGAATGGCCAGGAACCCTCCACTCCTCCCTTTCGTCCTCCCAACCCTCCATCAATTCGGAGCAGTGCGGTGCAGTGCAGCTGTCCTCGTTTCTAGGTTGAGGTCTAAGGATTATCAATGTGGATTTTGATGTTTTACAAGTCCTGGCAAGCTCATTGATATGCAGCAGCCATTGGGACTGAGCTGCCCTGTAATCGCCGTCAGAGGACCACTGGCATTGCTTCTAATAGAA
The DNA here is from genome assembly GCA_037075205.1 of Drosophila prostipennis. Classification (NCBI taxonomy): domain Eukaryota; kingdom Metazoa; phylum Arthropoda; class Insecta; order Diptera; family Drosophilidae; genus Drosophila; species Drosophila prostipennis. Next base: position 106,167 of record JBAMCJ010000851.1, read on the forward strand.
TAGAATTTGGAATTAAAGTGGGTTATATGCACGGGGACCCTATTTTAAAAGAACGCCGCAAAGCAGCTTAAAAAATGGAATTTATTCCCGTTTTTATTAATACAATTCAAAATATAAAGTGCAGCTTTTATTTGTTTTTTATAATAAACATTTGCCTATTTTCAAGTAAAACAAGAGAGAACGCTATAGTCGGGTTGGTGTCCCGACTATCTAATACCCGTCACTCGGCTAAAGGGAGTGCGAGGGAGATGGAGATATGTATAAACTTTGATCAGACCTAACTTTTTAACGAATGATCCGATTTGAAAAATTTCTTCTACATTTCGATAGGTATAACTAAACACAATAGAATTGCATTTAAACTTATCCAAAATCTTTAAAAATGTGGGCGCCAGACACATTTAAGTATAGTTTGTGGGCGATTATGGGTGATTGTGGGCGTTAGAGGGGGCGTGGCGGTCGGCTGAAATAAACTTGCGCTGCGTAGGAAGCCCAAGAGTATGTGTTGGTAATCCCAACTTTCTAGCTTTTGTAGTTTCCGAGATCACAGCGTTCATACAGACAGACAGACGGACAGACGGACAGACGGACAGACGGACATGGCTAGATCGACTCGGCTAGTGATCCTGATCAAGAATATATATACTTTATGGGGTCGGAAACGCTTCCTTCTAGCTGTTACATACTTTTGCACGAATACAATATACCCTTTTACTCTACGAGTAACGGGTATAACTATTAAAAAACTAACTATGGAATGTATATTTAAAAAAAAACTTGGAAATCTAAAGAGTCAAAAGAAAAAAACCACGATTTTAAACTTTTTTAATTGGTTCAAGTTCATTGGCAATTTTGTAAATAAATAAATAAAATAAATACATTACTCTAAAATATTATATTCAAAACATTTAGAATATATTTGAGATATTTAAAATAGATTTACAATTGCCTCCCTTATAGAGTTGTTAAAACATCGATAGTGGGCACTATATATTGATGGATATCGATCGATAATATCGATAGTATCGGAAATGAAAGAAAATAAAAAATAAATTACAAAAATTATTAATTTTACTGCAATTTAAGTGAAACAAAATTCAGTGTTGAGGACGAACAATGAAAACACCGTCGTGTTCTAAACTATATACTTTAAAATCCTTTTTTTTCGTAAAATATAATATACCAAAAATTAAATGTAAAATGGAATTATTTTTTTGAGCGATAGTATCGATTGTGGGCCCAAAACATCGATGTTGCCTAAATTTTTAAATTATCGATAGTATCGGTAGTCCTATATATTCTTTTACCAACCCTAATCCCTTACTCTTAAACATTAATAACGTTACCATAGTAACGTAATGTAGGGGTTTTAGTTATATCGTAAGCAAATGTAGTTCCAAAATGCAAGTACCTTAATTATTTGTAGATTTAGCATACCTTTTTTCGCTCCCACGCCCGGGGAAATAAATTTGTAAAATATTTACATATTCCCGTTGAAAGCTGGTGGCCAACAAATCAGGGTCTGGTTGCTGGTTAGCTCGACGCCCAGATTCCCACCTGATGGCACCATGATTGGCCTTAAGCTGCATTTGTCTTTGACCAACACAGCGATACGAATGCATGTAGTACACACATGGCTCAACCTGCAGGTCGTCACGCGTTTTTGGCATAAATTATCCATGGCATATGTGCCATAGCCCCGTTGCCAGCACCAAGCGAATGGCTCTATAAAAAAGCGCTCTCCACTCCGCCTTTGCACTGGTTGTTCAATCCCTCGCCAATCTATCGTGTCATGTCAGCAGCTGCTGCTGTGTTTAATTTACGCTCCCCCCACTAAAACACAGGTAAATCCCGTAAAGCGTTTCCACAATGCACAATGCTACACCGTCGGACTGCATCCATATCCATACAAATGGCCAACGCACACGGGCGGACATGGATATATGTAGCTTATAGGGGGGTGGATATAGCGGGTATAGCGGATATATATGTATGCATCAAATATCAACGCCATTATTTGTGTTTTGCTTCCACTGATGTTGTTCCCCGTTCGCTGTTGCTGTTGGTTCTATTGAATAAGCGGGCTGCGTAACTGGGTTAATTTATATATATCGCCTGTGGGCTAAGCTGTTGATACACATATTGGGATATAAATTGTGAGCGTGGCGGCGTGATCTCAACGCAACTCGATTAAAGTGGAATGTATAAAGTTCAGCTAATAAGTTAGCAACTTAAACAATTTATGGTTCATGGAACTGTACCTAAATATTGTTTTTAAATTTGAAACCGCTTTCCAACTATTTAGGTCAAAGTTTAAAAAGTAGTGCACAACAAGAAGCAAAGAGTCGAATGTCAACTGCTGTAAAATTCCATTGCTTGTCTACCTTTTTCTACCCTCTGCGTCTTGATTTTCTTTATTTCGCAAATATATCTTGCTCCCTTATTCTTTTATAAATATTTTTATTTTTTGTGTCTCCCTTTTTTGCCAGCCGCTTGTGCCCTTCCAAACTGACTGACTGACTATAAAGAAAAGCGGCCTGCAGTGCTGAGTCTGACTGCAAAAGTAGCTATACAAAGGAGCCAGGAAGAGGAAATCTTATCCGAAACGAAATATTTTTACCCTTATGAAAACGAAAAATGCACAGAAAAAATAACAAAAAATGTTAACAATTAAAACAAATCTGTAAACCAAATAAACACATTAAAAACTTTTTAAGGAAAACTGCATTCAAATTATATCTCTTTTATTCGAAAAATAAATCATTGATGTTTCCTTTTTAATAAAGTTCTATTCTTTAAGTATAAAAGTATTAATAATTTCAGTATAATAGAAATAAATCTTAATCTAATAAACCCAAGAGTTTTATTTAATTTCAAAATCACACAGGTAAGTGGATGCACAAATTGTTATTCCGGAAATATACAAATATGCAATTAAGTAAAGCTACCAAGGTACTTTTAACTAGTTAGTTTCGTTTGTACTAAAACCCCTTCTAAGGGTATTATACCAAGCTAGCAAACTTTCACTGGTAGCAGGAACAGGAGCATTTCTGTGCAATAAACGGGCCAATTTTCAGTACTGGCCAGACAGACAGAGATGGAGTGAGATAGGAACGGCGGGCAGGCAGACAGACGGACATCTTGTCACATTTAGGGGCCAGGGAACGGACCCAGTAACAGTCCAAAGACCGAAGACCAAAGTCCACTTAGGAGCAACAAAAACGGGAATGAAAAGCGCGACACAAATTGAAAACGAAATGCCCCAACTGATGCCAGAGAGTGAAATGCCTTGACTGTATTTATTTATTTTCCCTTATTTTGTGCACCCTCGTTCTCTAAATATTTTGATAAATTCTTAAATGGCTTAAATTGCATTCGGGGCAGTTGTGCAGGGCTAAAGGACTCTTCGAGTGGCCTGCATGTGGAATTTAAGCCATACCGTTTTCCTGACTAAGGAAGGGCGCCCAGCACCCATCGAGTTCATTAATTTTATGCACATTGCCCTGCCAGTCACTCAGTCATCTGCAGCTTCCTACCCGATTTGCTTCTCGTTCTTCTCACTGAAGAGCTCGGGCAATCAAATTAAAGCGTTCGACAATTCCGAATACTGTGTGCGGTTCATTGGGTTTTTACCCACCCTGAGACTTGGCCCAAAAGACTCGAATGGCTTGCCGATCCGGCTGAAACTGCCACTGCCAACTGGAAGTGACAACGAAACTTCAGTTGCACTTTTCGTTTTGATTGCATTTAATTTGGGTTAAAGTCCGTGCAAATGAGCTTTCCAATTGAGCGCCAATCAAATTGCCGGTGTCAGCATTTCACTGTAAGAATATCGATGCTGCTTCCAATTATAAGTGCTTCACTGTTGTCGATAGGCAAAGAAAAGATTTAAATTTTCTTTATATTGGCATTTTTATAAGCGTTACTCGAAATGAAAAAGAAAATTTTATAAATCGGATCAATCCTTAACAAGTTATGAGCAAATATTATTTGCCAAATAATGGAATGCAAGCAGTACAAGAAATCGATTTACTGCTTGCATAACTTCATCTCGCTCGCACTGCTTTCAGGATATCTCATAGTCGATAAAAATCAGATTTCTTACTAAAAAGCTTTTGAAAATTATTTGAATTAATTTTACAGTTAATATTTAAAAATAAATTTATTTGCTAAATTCAACCAAACTTTTTTATTGGACCATCATTTGTTCTTGATTGAAAAGTTTAAGGTAATATGTTGAAACCAAAGTTATAAGTTTCAGACAACTTCTGAAAACCAAAGGCTTAACTTCTTTTCATTTGGATTCCTCGAAAACCAGAAGAGGTTGGAGACCCCAAAACATATGTCTTTGATGAGGGTTCGAACGCGAATCGCTGGGGTATTAAATTAACAAGTTGCCAACAACAGAAGGAGGCGCGAACACTTTGCCAAGATTTTGACCAAGACGGAAACGCAACTGGGACAACTCTCGGCATCCGTCCGCTGCCCTCCATTTGTGTCCCTGTCGCCATCTCCATCTCCGTCTCCGCCTCCTGTTGGTGTTGCTCTCTGCCACTTCCTGCTGCGTTTGCCAAGATTAGAGCCGCAATGGTCGCGACAAACAGGCACTGGGAACTGGAAACGCACACACACACACACTACTTGAACCTATTTCCGTTTCCGGTTGGCTTTCTGAATACAATTAACTGTTTGCGGGTAAAATGGCCTGCCAAAAGGATTGGCTGGCGGAGGGTGGAAGCGGTTAAGTAGGAGCGGCTCACAAAGGCCTTTGCATAAAATATGAGCAGGGCCGCCAGATAAACGCGATAAATTATCGGACAGACATGACCAAAGTGAACCGAAAATGCAATCTGCTGCATTTGCACATGCTTTCCTTTTGCATTATCCTTTGTTTGAGTGTCAAGAAAAAGAATAAACACACACACACACCAAGCCACCGCTTGTCAAAAGCACCCACACACACACAGAAATACACCCACCCACACATGTTCTTTGTTTTGTCTTAAGTAGTATCCTGCCTCGCCTTGTTGTTATCGTTGTTTTTGCCATTTCGCCGGTTGGCTTTTTATGGGCAACGCCTGACAGGAAACGGAAGTTTCAACGCGCAGGCGGAAATTATTGTTTAGCTTTATTGTTTAGACTGCTTTAGAAATTTGTTTGCCAAATTATTTCTGTTCAGTCATCGCTTTTGGTAACGACGGGCGCTGCGCTGCGTTCAGCGTTCCTAATTCGCTGGGCGTGTTTTATGCTCGCCAAATTTATGGATAGTCCGAAATGTCTGGATCCTCTCAATGCGTATGTGTGTGTGTGCAAATGGAACCGCACGCACACAAACACAAAGCGAACAAACACACACACTCGCACACAAATAGAGCTTAGACAATGCTGAGCCCATAAAATAACAGAAAACACAAGCCCAACTCACATGCAGACAACAGCTTTGCATTCGAAAATAGTTTTCGGCTAGGAAAGTTTATGGAAAAAGCCAGAGATTTTTACGCATGCCCTCGCAGACGGTAAATTTAAAGTTCAAATTCTCCAAAATGCATATTTGCTCAATGTTTATGTAACCCCCATATTTATGCTCGATTTAAATTAGTTTCGCAAATATTGTTCAACTTAATTGTACATTGTGTATCTTCACATTTATAGTTGTTTCGTTACAAAAACTTTACTTTCAACACTTTAACATCCTCTAATAAATTTGATTTAAATTTAATAAATAAACTTCTTATACATTAAAACAAGTTTAAAAATGTATTCAAATACAATTTCCCTTTAAAATTAAAGTTATTATTTCCATTTAAATTATATTTAAATCTAAATCTTTTGCTCCCAAAAAAAGGTAGTTCTGTAAATGCAAATTTAATGTAATGCGAGATTTGTTTTCAAATGTATTTTTCGCTCCTCCCCTCCTAAATCGATTTATTCAAATTAGAATTGCCTCTCAAATTGGCCGCATAATTTAATTAATTTTAAGACCCTTAATAAATACAAAACTCATTTAATGATAAAAGTTATGTTTGGCATTAATAAAAGTCTGAAAAGCTTTCAAGGTAATTAAACATTTGTCACGCCAACAAGGCCGCGGTGAGAAGACAAAACAAATGCTCGAATAAAGTGTGGCTTTGATAAGGAGGAGGATGAGGAGGCGGTACCCAAATATATATGTTTATGCATGTATGCAGGAGGCATTCATAATATTTTTTAATGCATTTTAAAGGCAAGCTTTCCGGGCGACAGGCAGGTAATGCAAAGATTATGAGCGCAAACAATGGCGCATGGAAAACAAACCGGAAAGCTTCGCGCTTTCCTTTTAAGCAGAGAGCCTATTAAAATAAATTACAGTGCAGGTTTTTTTTGTTTTTTGCGCCCCTCTTCATACAAAAATTAACAGCAACAAGAAGAGAGAATATAAAAAAAATAAAAAACATAGGAGGGGCGGGCAAAATGTGTGTGTGTGAGTTTGTGAGGGGGATGGGCGTGGCAGGAGAAGCAGAAGGACTACGCACTGAATAATTCATGAATGTCGCCGACGCTGGCAGAGTATAGTGTTATATTTAATAAGCTGCGGGTGAGGGGTGGTGGCGTTTTTTGGGGTACTTTTACTTTACTGGGCAGCAGCTGAAAATCAGACACAAAGGGCATGACTATCAGAAATTCAAAAGTCCCGCCGCCACCGCTCAAATTTGACAAATTTCGTTGCCTACTTTTTCGGGGTCCTCGGCCGATGCTTTAACTTAATCATTTATTAAAACTTTTATGCTGACGATGCCAACATAGCCGCCGACATCGATGTCGCCTCCTCCATCCCATCTCCACTTCAATTACTTTTGTTGCCATTTTTTGTTCGCCCCCATCGAAATCCCTGGTGTCGGACGAAGGACACTTATTAGCCCACTGCTGTCCTGTCCTGTGCTGTCCTGTGCTGTGCTGCCTTTTTATTTTTCGGGCCATCTTTGCCGCCCCTTTCGCCGCGTTCTTATATTTTAAAATTATGTCAATTTCCTTTGAGCACAAAGCGCGAATATTCAGCGCATTGTCCCAAGGACCTGGCATGTCCTGGCAGGCGGCAGGATGACAGTTGGGGGCTCGGGCTCAGGGATGCCTGTGCCTGAGCTGGCTGCAAAGGGTCGAACGTTTAAGCTGATTGTGTGTTAATCGCGGTTAACTTGACGGCCGACGCCATAAAGAGGCCAAAGTTTAATTATAGCCTGTCGCTGGCTGAGAAAACTTTCGTCATAATTATTAAGTTGGCAGAGCTGAAAAGCCTTTTGGCTTAATAAAGAAGAAGTTGTACCATCGATATGTGTTTAGAAAATATTATAAAATATTTCACTACAATATAACCAAATTTATAAAAACTCTACTAAGTGTTGCTAGTGAAGACAGCCAAAATACGTCCGTTTAGTGTGACCTAACTTAATGAAAATGTGGTTAATAATGGTGTGACCGAACTTAGAGTATCTATATATGTACATTGTATTATATAAACACCTGTTTAGGAAGACATCTGTTTAAATATTCATTAATTGTCTTAGTTTAAGTTCCCTATAAATCCACTATTTATTAACTTACAAAAATTATGATATTTAATATTTTCTTAATATTTTAATATAGTACTCTATATATTTCGAATAGTTTGTAAGGCATTATTAAATATTTCAATTACTCTGGCCCTCAAGTGTACTCACTGCGCTGCTCTTTCAGTTTTTTTCTGCGCTGCCATCGTAAACTGTCGAAAAAATGGAAATGCTACGAAATTCTCAGCGTTCGGAGGAAATTCTACAAATCCTTGCCATATAAAATATGCAAATCCGACTCACTTAGCTAACCCCCCATAGTAGTTTTCTCCATCTTCTTCTTCTCTGCGAGAACGAGAATTCTTCCCCAGCGAGACGGCGGAGAGAGACACCTGAAAATAACTCAATGACTGCCACAAATTTGCCATTTTTATGCGACTCATAAATACTGGCAGCCATCAATGGGCCCGAGGGCCTCCGCCTCAGCCAAGGCAGGGCTGTCTGCCCAGGGTTAAGAACGGGAAATATGCAGGAAAAGCACGCCGTTGCAGGTGAATGTTGTTGCTGGGGAAATAAAAATAAAGCGGAAGAGAAGAGCAATGTCGCTTGTGCTTGTGCACATCACGCATACGCACTGTGGCACTTCGTGGACAAACATATGCAAAATCATCGACTCAGTATTTGCATACAAATGTCATACATATGCCTGTGTGTGTGTGTGTGTATGTGTGGCAAGTATTTCTGTTGCAATTTCCGGCTACTATAACCGGAAGTGAAGCTGCTCAAAAATTCATGCAACCGTAAAAGGAGCAAAGTGCGCCAATAAGCAGAAGGAGAAACCAACGCTCGACAGTCGGCATTTCGCCGGTTGGCATTTCGCCGGTTGGCATTTCATTTTTTGTTTCGCCTCCCCTTTCGCAATACATTTTTTTTTCACTCCCTGCATATATTTCCCAAAGTCGCCAGAAATCGACGGGCGTCTCGAGTCTTTCTCCGCAATTTACATATAAAATATTTTGTGCGAATTACACACACATTCGAGCATCAAGTGCCTGGCATCGCATAAATCGCATTTGCTGTGTATTTTTTTATTGATTTATGACAGAATTTTTAATAGTTTGGAAATGGTTGTCGATAAATATATTCTATTTATGCATTATTGCATTTCTTGAATCATAAATTCAATGCCACACACAAAGTCCTGTGATATATGAGGGTGGTAAGTCGGTTTAAAAATGTATTTAAAACTGAATCTCTAAGACCATCCAGCTTGAATATAAATTCTCTACTGTTTTACTGTATGTTTGTATCTTGATGGAAACGAACAAAATGTTTATTCGGCTTTATTTTATTCGAATTTTACAGAAAAGTTTTTTCGAATAAATCTCTGTTGTCCGCAGCCCTTTTGCCAGCGAAATCAATTCACTTGTGAACAGAGCGACAACCGACAGCAGAAAGTGGAATGTTTGCCATAAGAATTGTTCGGGTTCACGGCATATTTAAATGGCCCCACCGTTTTTTCAATTTCGGCCTCAAACAAATCAGAGAAACGGAAATAATTAAATTTTTGGCGTCGGGGGAAAAATACAATTTTTCGCACGGTTGCCAGGCAGTACAGAAAAAAAATCCATCGGAAAAATGCAACGAGTCCTGGGAGTCGAGCTGTCCTTGTCCTGGTTGCTCCTTGTGCCACCAACACACGGATGCCTGATGCCTATGAAATGCAGCTGCTGTGTAAAATGATTTTTGCTCCCTCATTCATTAAAAAACAATTAAATGTGCGACACGCGAACTTAATTACACTTTTATGTGGCCGGCTCGGATGACAACAAGCATGCTGGCAATGTCGACTGGCTCCACAGAAGGATTCACCTCCTCATCTACATCCCAGCCAACGGCCCATTCCAACATCAGCCTGCCATTTGTGGTTTTTAGTGCGTGCCCGTCGTGGAAAACTCTTCTTCAACTTGAATATTTTATGGCCTTGCAACGGGCCAGGGACCACGGGATCTGCATGGGCTCTCCATGGGCATCAAACAATTTGTATAATCAACAATTAAAGTGCGGATCGGCTCGTGGCCGCGCATTAAGTGAGCATTGTCTGGTCGCCCTTCTCCTCCCATCCCCTCATCCCCTCATCACGACCGCCTGAAGGGAGATTTTCCAATTTGTACTCGCAGCAAATTGCAAAGTTTTGTTTTGCGGTTGTTTCCATCTCGCCGTGACAGACGAACGGACGAACGGAAAACACAGACAAGGCAACGCATTTTCGGACGGCTGTAAACTTCAATTGCGCGTTAAAAATCAGACCCCCGTCGCTTGCCCCGTCTTAACCCATTAAAACATGCCCTGCTCCTCCGCGGATCTTCTCGTTATTAATGGCATTAATTAAAAATTAAATTTGTTACAAACCCGTTTAACGCCGCTTTGTCTGGAATTTCGCGTAACATAAATTGTTTGAAATGCTGTCTGAGATTCCGTGATAGCTAATGGAATTATTTTTGGCATCCGGTTCATATTTTTGACATTTCGCTAAGCGTACTATGTACACAGAAAAAACACGTCGGGATCAAATCGATATGCGTATGGTATATCTCTGGTACTTATACGCATATCGTTTTCACCATGCAGTACCGATATCTCTCTTTCGGAGATTCTCTGACTTCGAAAAAGAGAGCAATAAGCAATATGGCGACTTCGAATTTTCTCAAATTCGAAGTATTGATACCACATAACATCAAATCGATCATCGTTTCATATCAAGTTTTTTTTTGGTGTATGTATATTTCCGCCAAGTAACTTTTTTCCTATTGCGAAAATGTGAAAGCTGAAATTTCGCGTTCCAAGCTTTGCATACAAAGCCTATAAATTAAGCCAACCCACACACACATAATGTATCCTGGTAAATATACAGAAATATCAAGGGTACTAACACGCGCAGCTCGTAATCATGGCAGCTGTCCATGGTGGGCATGGCTCAACATTTCAGGAGCCGAGAACTAAGCTTCACGGCTTTTGGTTTTTGTCAGCGCAAGAAATCCCAAAATTAAATAGAAAATAATTTGATTTATGCCTGTGTGTGCAGGCCATTCCAGTGGCTGATTAGCCATTGTTATTTTTGAATATTTACGACCCTGGGAATGGGTGAAACAGACACCGAGCTAGGATAATTTGGAATGGGTGCAATAACCTCTCATTAATCCAATTAGACATGAGACATCCAAGCATCAAGCATCACGCATACGCAGTGTGGGCCGTCCCAGAACAGCATGATTTTTGCTGCTACTTCATTAGACATCGCATCCCGGATCTGCTCCCTCAACCGAGAGACTTTTATTTCTACATTTATTTATCGGACATTTATCATGAAATTACTGTAATAACTTGGCGTGCCATGATTTATGCTGGAAAATTATTTCCACTTGTTTTTCACCACCCCTCGGCCCCGTCGAAGGTTTGCCCAACCGCCACGCCTTTCGCTTTCAATTATGTCCCGGATTCTTTGTCCTTCGCCTGGTGTATGGATTTTCGATGATGGAATCTCACGAACTGCGGTCAAATCGCACGCACGCCTGGCTCGGCAGCATTTAGCTAACTGATTTGTCGCCATTCATTGGAGTTGTCATTGTTGCTCTCGGGGTGGTTTTCGGTTTTCTCGGCATTTTTGATGATGACAAAGGAGCTCGTGGCTGGCGTATGCTGCTGCTGCTGGTAAGCTGGTTTGTCTTGTTAGCGTTCTGCCCGTCGACATGTGTGAGATTTCCGGCGCTGGGATTTATGGGCTAAAATATATCACAAAGTTTTCTGCTTTTAAGCTTGCCACCATTTACAGGAGGACCTTCTATTGCTTTACTACTATCTTTTTCTTATATTAAACCGAATGAATTAGGATCATTTTTTTAGAAACATTTCCAAAAATCTGTTTAAAAAATCGGTCGATACCTTAATAAAAATTTTTATAAATATTTGATTATTCTTTAACTAAACCAAAACTAAAATCTTATAAACCAACTTAATTGGTTCATGTGTAATCCCGTTTTTATATTTTAATAAACTTTTAAATACACATTTTATAATGATATTTCACCCAAGTTTTTATTATGCAGCCACTATCCACATTTATTGATACCTGATAAATATTAAAACTTTTCAATCTACAAAAAACGTAGAAGTAAGTTTAACTATTTTGACTTATTTAATTACTTATGCCCAGGTATACGCAGTTAGTACCGATGTTTTTGCCCCTATAAGCCATAAAAACTCTGCCATCCGTCGAATAGGAAGCGGCATCGAGGAACCATTACCTGCCCCAATAAAAGCTGAGTGGGCCTGTCGCCATGTGACTACGGCAATAACGACGGCATAAAATTCGTAGAAGCGAAGAATCAAAGCGCAAAAACAAAAGAGAGTTCCACAGATGGGGGTGAAGTAGAACAGAAAGAAAAAACAAAAAGAGAAGCGGCACCAAATTGACTTAATTCCCAATTGTTATTTTGGTTTTTCGACGTTTTTCTTTTTTTCCGCTTTTCCTGGAGAGGGAGCAAACAGCTGATTTGATTTAAGAGAGAGAGAGCTTTAAATGGGTTCCACTTCCAGGAAAACACTCTCTCTCACCCTCTCTTTCTCTCCAGGAGAAGCACTGAGAATATGATTTTTGGGAGCTTAACCCACATTGCCGAGGCGGTCTGAAGCCTGGCCAGCGACGAAAGGCATCTTCAGTCGTTGGAATACACTCGTGCGTCGTGGACGGAAAATTCGAATCGTTCTGGCGACGGAAATTTGCACGTGGCAAAACGGTACTTTTACTCCTATTCTCTCCTCCACGCTCGGTGCGTGTGTGTTTAAGTGTGTGTTGGTGTGCCGGATTGTGCGACTGTGTGAGTGTATCACATCGCAAGCTGTAAATGTGAGCAATTGAAAATGTGTTTCAGGCAGAAGTTGTCCTTTTATCTATGCGAAATTAAAGCGAATCGACAAACACATCTACGTTATTCTGCCTCTGTGTGTGTGTCTGTGTGTGCGTGAAATGTAAATGTATGCCAAGGCTTAAGAATCCGTTATGGAGCCGCGTCATCTTCTACTTTTGTCTGCTGCCTTGCGGCATTTCTCCATCTTTATTTATTTTACGCTTTTTCTCGTCTCTTACTTTTTTTTGTTGCGTACAAGTGCTTGCAGAATCTCCCAAAAAATATAGAAATTGTGATGGAAGTATAGCGTTAGCCACATTCCACTTAACGGTCATTGACGCTCCCTTTTTTGGGCGGGGGTTGCATGCCTTTTATTTGCCCCGTCGCAGCACGACTTGCATGCAATTAGGCTCTTGTAAGCTTAATCGTCGTGGATGGAATAATTAAGCCAGGCAAACGCCAACGACACCGTAACCCCTGAAAGTAGGCAAGCAAAAGTTTCAATTGTCGGCAGTTCAACTCGACAAAAGCCAAGGATCGCAATTATCAACTACTTCTGGCTGACAATTTTGTCAGACATTTTGTTTTAATTTGCTTTATTTATTCTAAATAATTATATTTTCAGCAATTAGTGTTTACACCAAATAAGAAAATTTATAAATATATTTTCATAAAATGAAGTGAAGTACCTTTTATAAGGTTATTTACTTATATATAAAAATTAATTTATTTATTAGTAGTTCTTATTTCACTTGTTACTCTTAAATTTTTTTTAATTTAGTCATTTATTTATTTATCAACTACTTCTGGCTGACAATTTTGTCAGTCATTTTGTTTTAATTTGCTTACTTTATTCTAAATTTAATATATTTTCAGCAATTATTGTCTACACCACTTAAGAAAATGTTGTAATATATTTTCATAAAATGAAGTACCTTTTATAAGGTTCTTTAGTAATGTATAAAAATTAATTTATTTTATTAATAGTTTTTATTTTACTTGTAACCCTTTAATTTTTATAACTTAGTCATTTATTTATTTAGATTTTTCAAATTTTATGCTGGTTTTCCATGACTATTAACATTGAACACCGTCATAATAAAATATCGCTTTTCGGAAAGGTTTATATTTGTTTTAGGTGGATACGATTTCTTTAGTTTCTTTGTATGCATTTAACGCTTTTTTTATATCAATTAAATATTATCATTTTAAGCATTCAACGCTTTTTTATATCAATTAAATATTTTCGTTGGGTAATATTTTTTTATGAGGAATAAAGAAGATATTTAATATTTAATCTCTGGTTATGTCATTGGTCAAAAACAAGGCCACTGAATGCCTGAAAAAAACTGTAAATAAAATAAAAACCTTGTATTTTTACAACAGGGTGTGGTATTTTGCTTTTTCACAAGCTTCGACAAAACCCGTTTCCATGAATGAATAATAAAATCCGAGAAATAAGTAGTGAATCTTTTATAAACATGCTGGGTTGGTCACAAATTCTGCCGGAACAAAAAACGATTACAAAAATAACGTGCTCTTATTTATTTGAAGCCATATGAAACGCATTAAAAAAATATGAAAGCAGAGTGGCAATTTTAAATATAAATGAAACCCCCATTTTTAAATCCCAAAAACAAAAATGAAATAAAACAAATAAAATGTAGCAAACGAATCAATTTTCAACAAAGGATCTAACGAAAAACGGAAAGCGACGTCAGCGGACAAAGGCAAATAAAAGCTGAATCCTGTGAAAAGTGAAAGCAATTGAAATTCGCTTCAAAACATGAAATGAAATCTTTTTCGGTGCAGGATATATGAAAAATCAACAGAACGGTTTCCCAATACGATATATACCAATAAGTGTGTGTGCGTGTGCAATTGTGTGAACACCTACAAAAGAAATAAAAAAGGAAATAACAAATAACAAATAAAGAAGGGAAAAGGATACGCGAGCTTAAAGCAAAAGGACTTTCGACTGTCCCATCTGACCATCGACCAAGCCGAAGTCGAGGATTATTATATTCGCCAGCAGGGAAAACAATAAAACTGCCCGAAGTCATAAAAGCAGCAGCCATACACATGGATGCGTGTATATAGATCGGTGACTTTCGCACGGTAAGTCGAGCAGAAAGAACAGAACACAGTGCCATAAGCTTAAGTTGTCAATTTCGCAAAGCCAGGATATGTCCAAAATAAATAATCGTGTCCACTTGCCCTGGGAGATCATCGAATGATTTACCCGTGACGGAAAATTTGTGCAGCGAAGTCTGTTCCCTGCTCGCAGATCAATCACGTTGCTTCCTAATTTACCCAGCGTCAACAAAAATAAAATCAATTCAATGAAGATAAATGAGTTCAAAGTGAAAACCGAGACGCCAGTCGTCCATATATATATTTAGAAATCCCCAGCTCGGTGGTCTCTCCACTTTCACTAGCGATTGGCAGCGGTAATAAGCGATTATAATGTCATGAATCTAAATCCGAGTCGCAACAAGGACGCCGCAGTCACGTGCGTGGGGTAAAAGCAGCCGCAGGACCTTCTTCAGTAAGACGCAGGTGTTGCGCACCCAGGATACCGGGAATACGGATAAGAATAGGGCCATCGACTGGCGACGACAACGCACATCGTAAGATGTGGTGGTGGTGGCCATAATTTACCCCGCCACCTCAGCTGCTGTCATAAAAAGTTTCATCTTATTACTCATACGCCCCCGCGGCCAGACTCTGATGAGCTAGGAAATCATATTAATCATTCTGCCAATGATTGGGATGATTTCTTCTGCGCTGGCTTCCTTTTATCGATTTGGGTACTTGACTATGACAGACACGCACACAATTACCGAAAGGAAAAAAACCCAAAAAAATACCTGAGTTGCTATTTTTAGTTGGCCCAGCTGTTGGGCTCCCACTTTTCGCGTCTCTTAGAACGAGGTGCGGTTTCCGGGGAGTGCATAAATTAGCACAAATAATTATGCAGATTTTTTCCCCTTTTTATTGCCGTGTGCAAATGAACGCCGCCAGACGAAGAAAGACGGGCTTGTTTTGAACTTTTGAATATTTTAACGCTCCATAATTAGTCGACGGGCAAGGAATCCACTTGAAAATGTTCCCCTTTCCTTCGTAGAGGTGAACAATTGCCGAACGAACTTTGCGAAATTTATTTCCGTGAACTTTGGCTTCATTTCAAGGCACCCAAGATAACTGCCAGGCTGAACTTTAATTTAAATTGGGTTTAAAGCAAAGCGAACCAACGCTAAAATAAGGTTATTTTATTTTCTAAAGGGTTTATAAATTTAAAATAAATTTAGTTAAATTTCCCATGCTTAGACTGCTTTTTTAAACGGACACACAGGATATTTAATTAAAATTCCTATTACATTCTTCTAATTAAATTATGGGCTTTTGTGCATTTCAATTGATTAAATTTCCATATAAAATGTTTTTTCATTTATAAAACTGTAATTGATGTTTACTTATATTGATTCACACATTGTCTGCTTTTGTACATCAGCTGCATTGTTTAAATCAAACAAATTTATACAGGACATTTGCTTATTAAGCCAGAAGGATTGTGAGACAACACAAGATAAAAAATAATTAATACCGAATTTTTTATCCTGTGCTATCTCACTTCTGGTTTCCATCATATATTTTCCATATTTTAAAATTTTATTCAAGACTGAGTAATATTTTAAGTAAATTAAAAATGTTTTCTTGGCTATTTGACGATTTAAATCGAACAAAAATCAAGATATGCTAGAGATGTTTAGGCCATCTGCAGTCCCTCACTTGGTTTGTGGCCCTTCATCTTTAGGGGGACGATGCCGAACTTTGTGGCCAGTTCTTCGAGAACGCACAAGGTGCAGGGCGACATGGTGAGTCCGCCCTGTTCGTCGACCATTTTCATGTGCTCCATCTCCTTGTCACCGGGCACCATCGCTGGTTTGCCCACCTTCCTGGGCATCGCTTGTCTCAACAGCCGGTGGAAGTCGCCCAGTCGGTCCTCGAAGGAAGGACAAAAGCGCATCGGATCGATGGCCACATAAACTTGGCCCAGATCCGCTGGGGCATTTTCCGTACTATAGACGCCACGTCGCTGGATCTGATTTGCATATCGAGCACCTGTCATCACACCACACAAAATGTCCACCATGGCCGCCATGCCGAAGCCCTTGTGCTCGGGCTGAAAGGCTCGGATTCGCTGGGCCCTCAACGCCTCCTCCGTGGAGGTGGTCTCCTTTCCGTTCCGATCCAAAGCCACTAATTTGGGCACTTCCTTTGACCAGCCATTGCAATAGGATAGCTCCAGTTCCTCCACCGAACAGGCAGCCATACCGAAATCAGCCAGAAATTGCTCATGCACCCCGGAGGCGGCGCAGGCAATCGGATTCTCGCCCAGTATGGGTTCGATTCCTCCGGCTGGCACCAAGGTGGGAGCTCCGTTGGTCATGCAGAGTCCAATCATTCGCTGCTCCAGCGCCTGACACGCGTACCAAGAGGCGAAGCCAATGCAGTTCGAGCTGCGGGCGGAAACCCAACCGATTCCCACCTCCCTGGCCTTTTGCAGGGCCAGATCCATGCAAAAGTTGGCCACCACGGGTCCGGGAGCATTATGGCCATCCACCAAGGCGATGGCCTTCTTCTCGGCCACAATTCCCGGCGTGGCATCACCGGCAACGGTGCAATTCAAAAGATCCGCTGCAATCGCGGGCAATCGATGGATGCCCATGGAACGTTGGCCCATGTAGTCGGCGGCTATCAGAGCATCGGCCATTTCACTGGCCGCCTGTTTGGGCACCTGCATGGCGGCGAATACCTGGCTTACGAAGCGCTGGGCCTCCAGGACATCGACCAGCCGGCACGAGTCCTTTATCCGCTTCTCATCCTCAACGCCGCCTGGTTTCTTCTGGCCGCCACAAATGAGCAGCACCCTCTTGATATTCTGCCAGAGCATTTCGGATCCATCTGGTGTCTTTGGGGGAATAGCCTCCTGTTCATCATTAAATTTGGAAGCTGCCAGGTTTTTTGCCATCTGATTGGTGCTGACCAAGTTTTCCATGGACAATTTGAGTCGCACCTTTCGCAGGGCATTCAAAAAGTTGACCATTATCCCCATTTTCGCTCGGGGTTTCCCTATCTGTTATTTACTTTTCAAAAAATATGTTCCTTCCAGAGTTTGTTGTATTTTTCTGAGGTATAATGAGTATAAGATAAGCAAATAAGAAAATCAAAAATATTTATTTATATATTTTTTTTTAATTATAACACTAGTTTATCCTTCTTGCAAATACTTGTTTAATAAATTTAAAACGTTTACATACCATCCGAAACATTTTCAAACAAATTCCCACCGCAGCTAGTTTGCTTTGATATTCATCCCATTGTTTTTTCCCAACTGTTAGCTCCTGGGAACAGCTCACATTTCACATATCTATGCTGGTGTGCATATACAAAGATATATATATTTTTTTCGCAAATAAGCACACATATCCAAATGAGCTACTTTTGCAGCCACCACTCGCTGTGCGTACTTGAATTGTCAGCGCAGAAACAACGAAATATCAGCACACAAATAAGCAGAGTAATGCCAAAAAGGGAAAACAAATGCAATGCAAAAGCTGAAAAAATACACACAAATTGCACTGGCACAGTTAAGGATGTGTAAAGTAACCTTGAGCCAAGCATACACCACACAGATACATAAATGCACGGATACAGATACATTTCGAGGGTACCAGATGCACATTCAGTGTTCGGGGGGATGGGTGTTTTTAAAAATGCGCCGGTGACCTTGTTTATTCATATGGCCGACCAACTCGGTTCGGATAAAAATAAAACAGCACTCAAATTTAACACTTTCTCCACACTTTTATGCAGCGCCAGGTTTAATATGAAAAATAAACGTATTATGTTTGCATTTCATATTCATGATAATAAACGACCAATTAGTTCTCACGGCTAGTGGTAAAAAAAAGCTGATTGAATTAGTTATCAGTCAACAATTGGGATCTGAATTTAAAATCCACACAAAGATGTTTTTTTAATACCCAACATGGTGTTCTATTTTCCATCTCTCTTGTATTTATTCATAATAAATAAGGCTTATTTAATGCATTCATTTTGAGGTTGATTTAAGACAATTTAAGAGATTTATTTAGTTAGGAATAATTAGGATTTATTTGCTTGGCGAAATATTTATTTTTTAATGGCAATTACTAACATATCAGATCTTTTCTTGAACTTCAATATTTTTAGCATTGACAAATATTAAAATTAGGTTTATTATAGCCCAAAAAGCATTGGAATAATAATATAAAAAATATTTTTACAATTTCAAGATTTTAAATGTAACTTTCTTATTTTCCAGATCAAGATGAAATCCCTTCAGTTGGCCGCTAGTCTCGTCATCCCAGCCCATCAGCACAGATAGTTTAAATGACCAGAAAGAAATCACGTCAATCGAGAGCCACATCGAAATAGGTGAAGACAGTTTGAGGACCGATAGCTCGGTCAGATCGCACAACTCGAAGCTCCACTGTGCTGTGCCATGGGTGAAAGTCAGCTGCTGCTGTTGCTGCGGCTCCTGCTGCTGCCCACAGTCCTTGTTGGCTGGATGGACTGTGCAGAGGCCTCCACGGCGGACATCTACAAGGGCGCCCGCCTGGGCCACCGCATCGTCCAGACCCGCTACGGCCGACTGCACGGACTCATCCTGCCGCTGGACAGCTTTCGCTTCCTGCGATCAGTGGAGGTCTTCCTAGGTGTGCCATATGCAACGCCACCCACCAAACAAAATCGGTACGTAGGAATGGTTTAAAAAATGTTTAAATGTATCCAGTAAACAGATTACTTCTTTTTTAAATATATTTAGAATTTTTTTTATACACTCAAAAAAAATTTTAGAAAATCGCCTATGGATTTGCGTCACTGTCTATTTTTTCTATATTTCTGGAAAATTTCTTAAATTTAATTCCTTTTTTATTAATTTGAAGAAAATTTTCCTTACCAGTAGAAAATTTGCTTTATTTTAAAGAAAGAAATCGCCAGTGAAGCAAATCCATAGGCGTTTTTCTAAAATTCAGGGCGCTTCATTTTTTGAGTGTAATTACTTATATACCTTTCTTATCATTTTTAAAACCAACCAATAGTAGTAGATATATTATAATCCTTTTACCAATATAATTTAAGGACGTTATTAACTTTTTATAGAATTTTGAAAAAAATGAAAATTAAATTTTTGGTGAAAAATGGTACAGAAGTGTCACAGCTTAAATCAGGCTTGAGCCTGGGTTTTTGTGTTTTATCCAAAAGTTTTGTTACTAAAAAAGATCTTAAATAAAAATTTAAAAAAAAATGTTGTTGGTGGAAATGTTTTAAAAAAGTGGGGTGACCCAACTTACAGACCGTCCCAACTTACAGACCTCTCCACTTATAGTACCTCTCCCTTATGAAAATGCCTTTCTAAAATCTCGCCTTTAAATCCCAATCTCGGAACTACTAAAAATGTTCTTGTTTTTAGAAAATTTGCCTAAAAATCTAACAATTTTTTGTATTTAAAAGCGATTTTACTAAAAACAACAAAAAATTGTGCATTTCCAAAGACGAGATTTCTGAATTTTATAAAGAAATGTTTACGAGTATACCTACACATTTATCCACGACATACATATATTCTACTTATACCAGGCAATTGCGAATAAGAATAACGGTCGAGCATGCATAAAGCGTGTGTAATAATTAAATAAGTGTGTCAGTATACTCTACTATAAGTCTAATTAAATTTTTAATTATGTTCCAAACGCTTCCTATACATAGTTTATGATCTAAAAGTGGAATTCTCGATTTCCATTTCCGCAGGTTTAGTCCCACGAGAGCACCGGCGCCTTGGGACGGCATTCGGATATCGGATAAGTACAGTCCCGTGTGTCCGCAGCGGCTGCCCAATATCCAGAACGAGACGGCGGCGCTGGAGAAGATGCCCAAGGGTCGCTTGGAGTACTTGAAGAGACTGCTGCCCTTTCTGGAGAACCAGTCCGAGGACTGCCTCTACCTGAATGTCTTCTCGCCGGTCAATGGTAAGTTTTGCCCGAAATAAACTTTATGACGCTGCTCCCGAATTCCACAGCCACAATTTAAGCACACAAAAAGCTAAAAAAGCTGCACATAAATCTCATTTAAATTCAATTAATTAAGATTAATCGTACGCCACGTAATGCCAATAATTTCTGCGCAAAAGAAAACCGAGAGCTCACGTAACCGCTGCGCAAATCTTATCGCAAGTGCCACCCCACTAAGCTCACAATCCCGGGGGCAAGCCGGATCCGGGGGAATCGCTAATCTGAAGCGATTCCTCCGCCGAAGTGCTGGCGAAATCCGCTTTGCACGCAAACGGAAACGTTTAATGGGTCATGAGCGCTCTCGGGCACTTGGCGGTGTGTTGAAAGGGAAAAACGCGATATCACAAGTTTCAAATACAACAAAAATACAACTAATATATTTGTATCATGATTTCAACGGCTGATATACATACTAACACACCGTTTTGTTCACTCCTTTCTCGTGTTTTGTCAGCCGGAGCCAATGAGAAGAAATTGCCGGTGATTGTGTTCATACACGGCGAGTCCTTCGAGTGGAGCAGCGGAAATCCTTACGACGGCAGTGTCCTGGCCAGCTATGGAGAAGTGGTGGTGGTGACACTCAACTACCGGCTGGGCATATTGGGTAATAATATATCTTAAATCTTATATTTATATTTTATTTAATATTTAAAAATATAATTCAGGTTTCCTCAATGCCAATCCCAATCCGCATGCCCATGCCAGGGTGGCCAACTACGGGCTGATGGATCAGATGGCCGCCCTCCATTGGATCCAGCAGAATATCCAAAAGTTCGGCGGGGATCCCAACTCGGTGACCTTGGCGGGTCACGGAACGGGAGCGGCCTGCATCAATTACCTGATGACCTCGCCCACAATGGTGCGAGGTCTCTTCCACCGGGCCATTCTCATGTCCGGCTCGGCCTATTCATCCTGGGCCCTGGTCGAAGACCCTGTGCTGTTCGCCATCAAGCTGGCCAGGGAGGTCAACTGCACCATTCCCGAGGACATCAATCGGCATCACGAGCAGATTGTCGACTGTCTGAGGGATGTGCCGCTGGAGGATCTCTACACGGCCGACATTCAGGCTCCCAACTTTCTTACATCCTTCGGGCCATCGGTGAGTTAAAAAATATATATAGGTGTCAGTTTAAACAAGATATAACGCTATAGTCGGGTGCCCCGGCTATCAGATAACCGTTACTCAGCTAAAGGTAGTGCGAGGGAGATAGATTTATAAAATTTTGATCGCGCATAACTTTTTAACAAATGGTCCGATTTGAAGAATTTCTTCTACATTTCGATAGGTATTGATACACACAATAAAACTGCATTACTTTTCCGAAATCTTGAAAGAAGTGGGCGCCAGCACCTTTCAAAAAATGGTTTAAGGCGATTGTGGGCGAAAAAAGGGGCGTGGCACCTTTTTGAAACAAATTTGAGCTGCGCAGGAACTCCTAGAATTTGCATGCAAAATGCCAATCTTCTAGCTTTTTTAGTTTCCGAGATCTCAGCGTTCATACAGACAAACGGACAGTCAGACTTTGGCACGAATACAATATACTCTACGCGTAACGGGTATTCAAATTAATAAAATAATACATTTTTTCAATTCCTTAGATGTTTTTTATGAAAATAATAGTATTCTAAATTAAAAAAGAAAATAAATAAATATTTCGCATATTCTTTAAATTACTCTATTTGATATAATCTTTTATTGCATTGAATTTTCTGAGTACATTGTTAAAATATCCACAGAGTTTAAGACATTCTGTAATCATTTTTCTGTACTCGTCGTGAACATTCAATGGCATCTTAGAAAAGATTTAGTCATCGCAGGACACTCATTTAAAGCCATTGATTTCGCTTTTTTGCGGGACTGGCTCCTTTTGTTCGGTCCTCGCTTCAATGGACTTTATTACTTACTTACTTCTCCCCTGCTCCTTGCTGTCCTTGTGCTGGGACCACTACTCCTGTCATTTACTTGCGATTCCTTTTCCTTCCTCGATTTCAATTTAGGTTGATGGCGTTGTCATACGACCCGGACATTCCAATCTCGATATCGATGATTTAATGGCGCGCAACTCGAGGCGTTCGTCAGCGGACTCCGGCTTCCAATCGTCCGGCGGATCTGGAGGAGGTGGTGGTGGAGGTCCGGGAGCCGGTGGCTCCGGATCGTCGTTCGGCGGCGGATATTTTGGAGGCGGCGGTGCGGGAACGGCCAGCATGGGCGGTCACTATGACGTCCTGTTTGGCGTCGTTACGGGCGAATCGATTTGGCGCTTCAGTGCCCACGATATACAAAACGGTTTCGAGGGCGACAGACGCGATAAAATTATCCGCACCTACGTCCGCAACGCCTACAATTATCACCTCAACGAGATATTCTATACGGTGAGTGCTCTTATTTTTTGAATATTTACTTTTATTTAGTGTGGGAATGGGATGTCTGCGATTGGAGCCATAAATCTTGGCCATCTGATTTATCTTTCCCCCTCCTAATGGCTTTATGTGGTCGGTCTACTCGTCTGCCATCAGTTTAAGCTTAATTATTGCCCTTATCTTGGAGTTTACTTTTTGACTTGAAAAGTTTTTGCTTAAAAACTTTATAGACAGTTGGCGGATGAAAGAAATATGTTTCGCCACAGTGAATCATCTATTTTTCATTTATTTTTTTTTTTTTGGTTTGAATTTTGTATGCAAATTGAGCTAGATTGACTAGACTTATGGATGCTTATGCTAATTTAGACAGACTGACTTTTTTTACAGTTTGCAAAATCAAAGCTTTGCGATAAAATCATATAGAAATTATAAATTACTTATTAAAAATTTTTAACTTTCATTTAATTAATCTTATTTAAAAGCAAAGTTATATATATTTATCAGTATGTTCGAAAAGTTATTATTTTAGAATTGATAAATTCACAAAGATTTTATTTTTTCTATCAAATATTATATATTTTAACATCAAATGCTGCTTTGACCTGACTTCATTAAGCCCTCTTTGAGTATCCTTCAATTCTAATCCATTAAAATGATTAAACCCCCCGTTTGGAGGTGGTAGATAAGTTCATATTTTCTCTAGGGTAATTGGCTGAAAGCAAACACTTCCATAGCCAAAGCTCAAACAGCAACAACGACTGCAACTGAAAAAAGTCAATTAAAATGTTGGTACTCTGTCTAAGTGTGTGCGAGTGTAATTATAATTTCACGTTGCGTATGGGTAACATTTGCCACTCAGAACAGATACACACGTACAGTGTGTAGATGTGTTGTCTCATGTTTCAGGGCATTTGCAACTTTTAAACATTTTTTTTACATTTGACTGCTTGGCTGTTGTATATACCTATTTATTTTATGCTCTCTTTTTTTTTGGTTTGTTTTGTTTTTATTTTTGTTTTGTGCAAGCGAGCGAAATGGAAGGCAGTTAACACGCCATTGCTGCCAAAACATTAACACGCTTTATTTGGCAAATGTGTGCAAGGACATAGGCACACACCCACACATGCACGTAGACGTAGTATGCGTACGGAATGTATGTACAGACACACATGTACCTACTTAAAAGCGCACAAGCAGCACTTAACCCAAATCACAGCAAACAGCAGCAGCAGCGGAGAAAGCAGAGAAAGCGGAGAAAGCATCCAACGACAACCGTCACCAGTCGACGTCTGAAACTGAAACTGGAGCTGAATCTGAATCAGAATCTGAATCCGCAGCTGTATCTGTATCTGTAGCTGGTATACAGCTGTATCTGAATCCTTGGTCACCATTCGCCGCATTAACACACACGCATCGTGAATGGGGTGCACAGATATATGAAAATATATACATATATACTCACATATACTCACTTATCAAGAAGTCGTAAATTGCCGGGGCATATATCACGATTATAGCGCTTAAGTCCGTATTTATTTTACTTCATTATACTTTTGTATAACCGCAGCGCAATCCCCACTCTTTATACTTTATACTTCATAAAGCTCAATTTATATGGGTCACAGTTCAGGCCTGACTGGCAGTCGCGGTTGAGAGCCTCCAATCGAAACCACAGGCTAATCATGACTAATCAAATATGTGCTTTTAATAACTTAAAAAGTAAAAAACTCAAAACGGATAGAATAAACTTTTCCGAAACCAAAAAATCAATGCTATACCAAAAATAAATGCGTTGTCGAATAACCATGTAAATGTATTCCACACACAATTGTTAGAATCGGTTTCTGTTCCATTTTTTGTTACTTGTTTGATTTTTTCTTTTGTTTCCTTCTTTATGATAGGGTTCCTAAATTATGCATGACATCGATTTTACAGATGCATTTTGCGGTCGTTTATTTTTCGCACACATGCTGGGTAGAAATAATCATAGTGTGGTGCTAACAACTTCTCCTTCTGCCCCTTTTGCGGTGGCGAACGACGAGTGGCGAATGGCCACCGCAAACAAGGACAGCAAACAGTTGCAATCCGCTTGTAATCCAGCCAGGATTTGACTTGGCACACATGCAGCCAATGCAAATCTAAAATTCCCCTCGCTCTTTTACACTCTACAAAAGGAAAGCCAGAAAAATCTATGTTGAATTCAAAATGTTGTCACTTTTGGAAAAAAGAACAAACCGGAAAATTCTGTGATGCATTTTAAAATTTTATAAAGCTTTAATGTTTAGAAACCAACAAGATTAAGCAAACTTTTGGTGGATCTTAAAATAAATAAGACAGTAATTTGAATTATTAATTAATTTCAAATTACTGTTTCAGAATAAAAAAGGGTGATTAATTTGAAAGTGTTATTTATTAAAATTTTTTTTTGTTATATTTTTTAAGTTTTAGATGATGGTTATTTTTTTTTTTGAATAAACTGTTTTGAAAAGTAATAGTTTAAGTATATTTTCTGAGTGCACTAACTTTATTTGCGAACCAAATCTAAATTGGAAATCCCTCTGCCCCCCAGATCGTCAACGAGTACACGGATTGGGATCGCACCTCGCAACATCCGATCAATACCCGGGACACGGCAGTGGCCGCCCTGTCGGATGCCCAGTTTGTGGCTCCGATTGTCCGAGCCGGCGATATCCTGGCAGCCAACTCCCCGCCCCCAGTGAGCTCATCCTCGCCCGCCGGCTCCTCGGGGACGAATGCAGCTGCCTCAACATCGGCGGGAGGCTCCACTCAGCCCTCCGGTCGCTGCTACTTCTATGTGTTCGATTACCAGACGAAGGACGGCGACTATCCCCAAAGGATGGGCACCGTGCACGGCGAGGATTTGCCCTACATTTTCGGTGCCCCGCTGGTCGATGGCTTTAGCCACTTTCCGCAGAACTACACCAAATCGGAGACGGCTCTTTCGGAGGCGGTGATGATTTTCTGGACCAACTTTGCACGCACCGGGTGAGTTGACGGGGAGCTTTTGGGCGCCCCAAAGTGTCTCTGAGCGGTCTTAGGACACCTGCTGTCTGTTCGGCACTTTTAAGCCCCACTTAAACGTCTTACTAACTTATGCACTGGGGGAAACAGTGTCAGAAAAAAGCACCAACAATATGGGAATCTTTGTAAAATGATTATAGAATGGTAAACTTGTAAATGGGGAAAAATAAAATAGTTTAAAATGAAAAGAGATAAGAATATCACACACAAAAAATTGTTAATTCCTACCAACTAAATAGTATCTTTCACAACAACAAATACACACAAATAGCAAAGACACACACCCTAAGCAAAAATAAAATACCTACACGTAACTATTTTTTATAGTTACGTAACTATCCGTACAGGTAAATTTTACCAATCAAATTTTATTGTGTGTATTTACCATTTCATTTTAAAATATATTTAAATTCTTTTTTATACCTATTATTCTTATTGATTTTTTAGCAGTGTATTCTCAACACTTCCTTTCTGTTTTCCAGCAATCCTAACGAACATCATCGCCAGGACTCGTCGCTGCCGGTTTCAAAGGAGCGCAACCGCTTTCGCAGCATCACCTGGGAAAATTATGATCCGCTGCACCAAAAGTATTTGGAAATAGGTGAGTCAGAAGAAACTTCGCTACCCCCACTCCACCTCAACCCCCCGCACTTCGTTTCCACATTTTCCTTATTTTTGTGTGAATGGCTCAAACAGAAATCTTTTCGTAAGCTTCTAACGAAATGGTTGTTTGTTTCTTGTTTTCGAAATGCAAGTGGAGAAACTATTTAAAAGTTTAATACCTCTGAGAAAGTTTACTTGCACGTTTTTCTTTTCAATAAGGCGATATTTTTAAATGGAATATGGTTTGCTTGTTAATATGCAAGTAGCTTTAGCTACAAAACCATTTCTTATAATTCGCTCACCCCAAAACGTTGTATGGCTACTTTGGCATGCAGTAAAAATGAATTCATGGAATTCATGCCAAATAAAAGCTACAAATTTGCAAAAAAAAAAAAAAAAGAAAGGAGAATAACCTAAGCACATACAGCCAGCTAAACAACAAAAAATACGGGAGAATCAAATTTAATTTGAATTTTAAAGAAGGCAGTGCCTGAACATGCTTTGCCTGCTAACAACAACAAATTGGAGGGGCGGTTTCGGTGGGAGGGGTGGGTTGGAAAACGAGGGAGTTAACACACAAGTACTTCAACGAAATGTGAGTGAAAAAAAATCATCACAACGGCGACTTTCGGTATATTGAAGCAGCAGCAGCGGCAACAGCAGAACCACCAGGTAGATGAAGGGCAATCAAAACGCCCAGAGATTGTCGAAACATTACCTGAAGTGAGGAAAGCGGGCAGAAGGTGAAAGGTGATGAGCTGTTGGGGGTTCCACAGGGATCCTGGGGGGTGTCGAGCGCATAAAGCTTTATGTGTGCGTTAAAATGGCACCGTTGCTTCATGTCAAATGTACGAAAATGTTATTAATTTCAAATTTTTCACACCTTTTGTGCGCGAAGGCGACAGGTACATGGTGAAAAATACAAAGTCGATGTCATATTATTGGCATAATGTTGCGATTTTCAAATGCCCTGGAATACCAGGAATATTCTATAATCTATATGAATAAATTAATATTTAATTTTAGGAGAAACATTTCAATGCTTTAGGAAATTTCGTTAAAAAATTAAAGTTCTGAACAAAATAATTGTGAGTTTATGGCATGCCTTAATCGATAAGGATTATATGATTTCATGTCCTATTAATGATGAAAACGATTTTATTGATTTTTTCTACTTTTACTTTTTAATAAATTTATCAAAGTAAAAATAATTGATTTATGACTTTTTTGCTATTCCTTGAAATCAATATACCCACTTGACACACAAATAAGCCAACATCCACCCATTTACATACACAACTGGGCGAAGATAGCGACAGATATGTGCGCTTAACGCTTTATGAAAATTACGCACAGGTTATGGCAATGGATTTGCCTTACATTGTGCACACAAGAATGGCTTTTTTGTATTTTTAGTGAGCCAAGAGGTACAAAAGGAGGGGGAGTGAAGCCTGCCGACACGCACTTTACGCACATGTAAGCATTGAAGGACGATACGTATCAAAAGATATGTCTGCGTGCATGTAGGAGGCTCCCCTTCCCTACTCTATATTTTCTTTTTTCCCGCCTGATTTTAATTGAAACGACACACAGCGACAGCTGACATTCTATACCCAGAATACCCGGTATACTCCACCCTTCAACGCCTGCACTTTACATAAGCAAGTTGAAAGGATTCCGCCCGTGTGGAGTGGCGGACACGGTTTTCATTTGATACGCCAGGAAACTGAAATCGAAATCAAATAATGTTTGTTGGCGAGGAGCTGGCACAAAAGGATCTCCGGCACACAAAGGCAGCTGTCACACATATGCGCCAAATATGCTTTATATATATATTTATATATAGAGATCGAACTATAAGCATATCTTATGTAAGGGCTGGCTTGCCTGAAGGTTCTGTTGCGTAAATTATGCATGCAATATTTTATTTGGATTTCGGATTTGCACTTGCGATTGACGATTGCAGGTGCAAAGGTCCTTCGCCCGGCAATCACATTTTCTTATGAATGGGGACTAAGAGTTCAAAGGTGTATGAAAGCTTTCTGAATATTCGAGAATCATTCTTGGTACTTTTCAGATATTTTTATAAATACGTGCAGATATGAGGGAGTATACTAGTACTAGTACTTTCGCCTGTTTACCCTCGAAGGAAGTAGGCTACGAGACTTCACTTTTTTGTGGCTCAGCTTAGCAAAAGAAGTCGACAATATTTGGCTACACTAAGAGAAAATATTTTGTTAAAAGATTTTTTTTGAAATATTTACAAAAATTAATAACGCTTAAAAAATCATTAAAATAAAATCTTAAAAATATATTTTAAAGTATATTTTATTTTCAACTTTAACATTTTTTGGATAATATAAATATTTTGTTATAAGAACTATTTTCGAAATATTTAAAAAAATTAATAACGCTAAAAAAGCTTTAAAATAAGGTCTTCAAAAATATTTGTATATTTTATTTCCAAAATTAAAATTTTTTGGATATTATAATTAATATATGGAAATCGATTTGGGTAAATAAAAATATTATCTTGGGCTTTGAAGAATTTCCCTGAAGTGCATAAGGCAAGCTCTTAGCAGGAATAGCCTGAGGCATCAAAAATTAAACAGTTATGTCGCTTTCACCCCGCCAAAGTAAACAAGACATCAGGTCTGGGAAATGAGGGTGGGGTTCTGAAAACCGAGAACTGAGAACCCCGGGCCGAGGAGGAGGTCTGGCCTCAATTGAGCCAAGTGTCTGTCGCTCACCTTTTTGGCATGCAAATGACTCGAAAGTGGCCCAAAAGCAGAGGCAACGGCCAAATGGAATAGTTTAGCATTAGAGCTATTTGCATGCATGTTTCGTGTGCGGATGAGTGTGTGTTTTGGTATCTGTCACATGGAAATGAAAATGAAGATGTTTACACTCCGCCGCCCCTTTTTGTTTTCCCGGAAGCACCTAACTCAGATTCGCATTCGCATTCACACACTCTTTAAATTCCAGGAATGAAGCCGCGCATTAAGAATCACTTTCGGGCCCATCAACTCTCGATTTGGCTGCGCCTGATACCGGAGCTCCATCGCGCCGGGATGGAGGATGTGATAGCCCGGCACAATCTGTTCCGCAATCACGACGATATGGACCTGTACGAGGGACCCGTTAAACCGGATCCGTTTGGCATATCGTCAGCAGGCGGATCGACCGGCGGCTCCTCATCCTCCTCATCGTCGTCGTCCTCATCGCGCCTCCTGCTTGTCGATGAGCAATTGATGATGAAGAAGGGTCGGGGACTGAACGCCTCGGCCTATTTGAACGGCATATTGGGCGGTAAGTAGCCTTTGACTTTGACCCAGCCCCCCTCCCCATCCGAAAAGCAAACACAGACAGACGAGGAGACACACGATTTCATACGCTCGCTGCGGCTTGTCAATGTCACTTAAATACCTAAAAACAACAAATAAGCCGGGGCAAACCGAGCCCAAAGGAATAACGCCTATTGCCTTTGTAGATTGTATTTCGGTTTCGGTTTCTCGTTCTCGTCCCTTTTGGCCCTTTTGGCACCGTCTGCAGTTGTCGTTTAATACGCTTGACAAAGGCCAGGCCAAAAGGACACTTGACTGGCCTTTGGGCCTGGCTTATTTAATTGCAGATTCGCCGTAAGTCTGACAAATTGGAATAAGGGTGAAAACGTCTTGCGATTTATGCTTCAACAGTTTGTTACTCTCTCGTTTTGATTTAAATGCTATATTATATTATTTATAAACTGAATTTAAATTAGGGATAACTATTTACAAAGTTTTTGAGTCAATCCCCATTTTTATATGCACATCACATCCACAACTGACCTCAATTATTTTGGCCAAGTCCATTTAGTTTGTTTTACCAATATTACTCATACGCCGCATGGACGTACTTGGATGATCAAGATCCAAAGTCAAATATTTAAGATGCGGCCACATGTGCGCATTTGTTTAATAACTCGACGGCAAATGAAATATATATTCCGCATAGCCATGTGGGGGGTCCCAGTCAAATAAAACGAAATTCAAAGGAGAGAACTCGTTCTATTTATTTGGCTTCTCTTTTTTTTCCAAAAACGAAACGAAAGGTTTGTTTGTTGGAGAGTGAGTTGAAAATCAACACTTTCGGCAGCAAAGATTTCTGTTTACTCTTGACGTTGGCCTCGGCCTAGTCAGTGTTTACTTCACTTTGTGGTCTCGCAGCAAGTTAAATTGCAAAGTTGGCATTTTTGTCTAGGGGTTGGGGAGGGGTCTTGGATCCCCATCATCTCAACCCCTTTCTGGCTGTCCCTGGCATGACATTTCCATTTGACCCAGCCCCGAACTTGGACCTCCAGCTGGGACTCTGGTTATTGAAATTGCGTCCGGCCCCGGGATACTATGGTTTGGCTTTTGAATTTATATTGTGTCGAGTGCTGACTTTTGGAAATGCACTCAACTGTAATCTCTATAAGCATTAAGTGTGTGTAACCTTTTTTCAAACATCCCCTGCCATTTATATCCCCTCCCGAAACCCCCGACTGTCTGTCTCTGGCATAAATTTCTCGTTTACATTCTCGTCGGGGCTGCAAACAGAAAAAGGAGGAGGAGGAGGAGGTGCAGGAGGGGTCTTTCGGATGAAAAGAGGGTCTTCTCTGTCTAAGATGCCACAAATGTAAATAGCGCATAATTTTAATGCACTTGCCCCATTCGCATCCTCTCCTCTCTCTTTTTCAGATGGGGGAAGTCATTAAACCAGTTTTTTGTAAAACTCGTTGGCGGAAACTTTTTCAACACTTACTCTAAATTAACAGCAAACTTTGCTGCTTGTTTTTTCCCCGCTTTCTTTATGTTTTAGCCATTTTTAATAAACTGTCCCCGCAGCTGGGGCAAAACTGCAGCTGCTTTTCAGAAATGAGAGAGAGGGAAATCCAACTCAAACATCAAATGCTTATATGCTGTGGGTCTATGGGGGCGGGGGTTCCAGTGCCTTGTGGGCGTGGCCTTGTTTCAAAGCCATCATAGCGCAACTACTTCGACTTACTTCCACCGACGCTGGCTTATCTCAAAGTCAAAACTAAGACAGTCAATTTCAGGCAAAACTTTCTACTTTCCCCTAGCCAGGCTACTGAATGCCCCAACCCTCTTCTAATATCCCGCTTTTTGCCAAGTTGGCCAATGCAAAATGCATTAGCTTATGGGGGCGAAGAGGGCGGAGGGGCGTGGTCGTGCTCGTGCTCGTGGGGCGTGGCAGTCGAGAACGCTTTCGCTTGGCAAAGTCGGGTAAATTAAAAATTATTGAAATGTTGACTTGGCCCGTTTTGAAGATAGCGCTTTTATTCTTTCTTCATTAAATGGATGTATACTTGTGTACACTAAAATTCCAATTTAAATTATATTGCTTAGATTATAAATAATTTATTTTTTTCTTCGAAAAGGGTCACATATTAAATGATGATAGGATTTTTTGTTATTTTTCAAATTGATAAAAATACAATATTTAAATTTTATTTTAAAATAAAACCAAAATATGTTTAACCTCAAAATATTACCAAAATTTTGTTATATTTTAATCATATAGAGTAAATTAATAATATTTTAATTGTAGATATTAATACATTTTTCAAGTTTATCCAAATAAGTTAAAGTAATGGTAATTGTAATGGTATTTTGTAGTTTTTTCCCTGTGCATCTTTAAATCTTGATGGGAACAAGCTGCGTTTAAATTTAATCTCTACTCTTCGGTTTTGGCAGACAAACAACTAATCTGTGACCCAAACAAACAAACGGGCCAAGGGATGGAGGTCAAAGGGCGACTTGTGGTGGCTAATGTAGAGTGCTGATGAGACAGAGAGCGAGAGAGAGAGAGAGCGAGAGGGAGAGAGAGATAGATGGCGTTGGACCACAGACAACAAATGTTCATTTCAATTAGTGCAGGGCCCAGAAAATGCTGCAAAACTAAATCCGGCCATCAAAACAAACTTGCCAACCGGCCAGGGCTAAAAACTGAACCAAACTGAACCGAACCGAACCGAAGAGCGGTAGATAAAAGCGAACTGGAGAGGGCAAAAAGAGGAAATAGAAGATGATAAAATGCCTGAAATGCGACAAACAGCTGTCAGGTTGACAGGCGACGACGACGCAGCCAGGCCACAAAAAACACCCAACACTAGCGGGGAAATTCGGTAGGTGTAGGTGGATGGGTGGGGAAATGCGGGAAAATCACAGGAGATTGGAGAGCCAACGACAAAACCCCAGACTCGCTGCGAGGCAGCGACCGAGTCACAGTGTCATATGGACTCGACATACTTTGACATGCTTTTCATTTAAGCGTTGACTTTGCCAACTGTGCCGCCTTGTCTTGCCTTTCTCCAGGCATCCCCCGCTTTTCCTCTGTCATCGCTGGCGTCATCACCTCAGCCATCGGTTATACAACTTGGCCGAAACGGGGGCGACAGAGATATGCAGCCGAAAAGCCAAAAAATCCACAAGCCAAACGAGACTCTGCGCCGTAAACAAAGCAGCCGCAACAAAATACAAATCGAAAGACGTGCAAAACTTACAAAAATAACCAAAGCAAAACCGTATGGATAACAACTTTCCCGCAAGAAGTTTAAGTCGGATTGCCAAAGTGTTGAAGTACTTGGAAATTTCAGTTTTCTAAGGCTATTGTTTGTTTTTGTCTGACGCTTCTAATGGAATCGTCAACTAACTTTTTGCCGCAGAGAGGTGCCGATGTTTTAAATTTCTAAAATCTACGTTGCTTTAAAAGTATTTTAAATGGTTTGCAAAAAATAGAATACAAAAATTTGTTTTTTAAATAAGTCCGTATAATCGATTAAATCTCAGAGACAATAAAAGTTAGCAAGTTAGGATTATTATTCATGTGCAATCGCCTTAAACAACCTTCAAAAGTGTCTGGCGCCCACATCTTTACAAATTTTGTAAATATATAAATGTAATTTTGTTTATTTTAGTAATACCTGTTAAGATGTAAAAATATTTTTTAAAACGGTCCACTCATTAAAAAGTTATGGTCAAATATGCATTTTACTGCCTGCATTGCTGCTTGCATATCTCCATCCCTCTCACACTCATTTAGCTAAGTAACGTCTATTTTGTAGTCGAGATACTCGACTAAAGCATTCTCTCCTGTTTGTTTTATGTTTAACAATCATTTTGATAGAACATTTTTAAATGCTATTATTTAATAATTGTTCGTTTGTCAACTAAAAATCCCTAAAGGACTTCAGTTTTATCGTTAACAAATCAGAACATTGTCGGTTTTAATTTCGAATATATGGCAATACACCGCATTAATTACGTCTGCTTTAAGAGATTCTCACCGTCTTAGCCCAGCTATTCCTCGCAACTCATTTTCAATCCAGCTGAGTACGCTTTCAATGCTGTTTATCCCATCATCAAGTTGCCTGCGTCTTGTCTAAGCCTTGCTTACCAGCTTTCCAGCACAAAAAAAAAGGAAGGAAAAAACCAACAAACCACATCCTTCGCTTCGACACACACGAAAGTGAACTCTGTGCTACTTTGCCTGACCCGGATTCCAGCGAAAAATGGAAATAGAAAGGAAAACCAGGCTGGAGCAGGCCAGGGCTCACCTGAGTTATTTGGCAAAGAGATGGAGATAAAGCAACATGTGGAACCAGACTTAGCCGAGAGCCTACTGCGAAAATCCTTCGCCATTTCGCCCACTGATCATTTGCATAATTCCTGCGATTCGTTTTTCTCGGGATGCTGGTTAGCTGGGTAGCTGGGTAGCAGGGCTGATTAAGCTGGGAAATGTCAAACTATCAGTGAAAATTGAAATGGTTCACTTAATAAATGCCAGAGTGTCCTTCCCAGGATGGCAGGCTCAGCTGGTGATGCCGTTGCCGTTGCCCCGGCTAATATCTAATTTATGCAAGGACATTTCGGCCTCAAATATTTTTCGCTTTCGTGGCACAAAAAGCTGGGCTTTCGGTTTGATTTTATGGCTTGGGGTCGCCTCTGCTTCTTCCTCCCCAAGTTCTTATTTTTTTTTGCTCTCTTCTTCTTTTATTTTTGTGATTTCACTAATTAAAGCCACATTAAGCATTGCTTTTACCTCCCTCCCAGTGCCTTTTTGGTTATCTGTCTGCCTCAAGCCGGGGCCATGTGTCCTCGTAACATAATTATCTGGGGTCCTTGAACGCATGCGGCCCTTGGTAAAAGCGAAATGAAAATGGGAATAAAAATAAAAATAAAAAGGAATTAAAAATAAGATGGAAATGGTGAAGGGAAATTCCAAATGCTGCAAGTATTTGTACTTGCAAAATTAAATGCAAAATGGGGCGGAATGATAAAGAGCTTAGTGGCCAGGGTCGAATCTGTTGATGGGGGGATCACAATTTATCTGGTTATGCAATTTAGCAAAAGGGTTGTTCCCCCCCACACAAACACACACACACAAAAAAAGAGAGAAAAAGGGTCTTAAGTATTTTGCTGAGTGAACTCAAGTGACAGGTCGAGAGTTTTTGAGTCTGAGAGCCGGCCGCCTTTGCCATCATGATTGATGGACAAAGTTGGTGAGAAATTATTATGTATAGATAGGGGCTAATTCCAAATTGGATTCCCCTGCACACGCCCACCAAAAAAAAACGAGAAAGAGAAGAGGCGGGCTCACCTGATGCTTTTCCGACCAAACAATCTTGAGTAAATTAAATGCCACACTTGAATGCAAATTGAAAAACCACTCAGACAAAGCAGCAAGTGGTTGAATGGCAGCTGCAAATCTTCACACGATTATTGACACCCACTTTTACCTACCCCATTGCCTCTCCGCCGAATATTACAGGGGATTTATTTGGGAAATATTTATGCAAAATACGTGCACAAGTCTTTAATCTTGTGAGACGAAGAACTTTGGCGAAATTGTTTGATATGCAGAAAATTGAAAGGCAAAACTTTGCAGACAAACAGCCAGCAGTGCGCACATTCATTCATTTACCCACACTTGATACAAAACAATGCCAAGTGTAGGAAGCACTTGAGGGGACTGGAGAACAATGCCGGGACACTTAGAGCAGCACAATGACAAATACATTTTCAAGGGGAGTCCGGCCCTTCCCGGCCAGGGCTTCAAAGCCAGCGACGAAACCCATTTGTTTTCACAGACATTTGCGCTTCCAACTCCTTCAGTCGCTTTCAAATACCTTGGCAAATACAATGGCGGCCAAGTGGAGCGCGAAATATTCCAGCGCTCCCTCATAGGAAATGGAAATAATTCTGTATTCTGGACATTTCAGACAAAGGAAGTGAAGAAATGTGGCACAATAGACCCTAAGCCAGGCTAATCCGAAGGCAAAACGTGTACATTACTTGCCCAAATATTGAACAACTGCGGGGGTTTTAAATTAATAACTTTTGTTATATTACTTTCATTATAAGAAAAATCATTTTAAATATTTTTTAAATTTTACAATGCTCTCCAATTGACGTTAAAGCAACAATAAGCTTTTTCTGTGGCGTTGATTACAAAATAAAGTGTTGGTATTGTTGTACAATTTAATAAATAATTATTTATTTAAATAATTAATATTCTATTATTTATTATTAAACTAATGACAAAGATGTTTTTGATAGTACTAAAACAAAAGCTAATGTCAAAATTAATTATTTTAAAACAAATTTTTTCCAATATTTGCACAATAAAGTATTTGACGACTGTTGTTGTGAGCAGCTACGAAAATAATTTGATTCCTCTTTCATTGTAACTCATTTTGCTGATAGCATAAAAGGTAACCTGAAACTACGTAGATAGCAATTAAAACACAGGCATTTACTAGAATTACACAATAGCTGCAGGCAAAAGTTTCTCTTTGTTAGGTGCTAAGCGAATTATGTTGTATTTAATTAAATGGCAATATTAAACAGCACAGCGGCAAATTGCCTTAAGAAATGTGAACTCGAGATTAAATTATGTCACAAGATACGAAGGGGGAAATAATCTTCAGACCCCAATCAAGCATACGCCCCATACGCCGCCCCATATAAATAATTTCGCCCTGGCCAGCGGGCATTACTCATACGACCTGTCGACCCACCAGCGAGCGAGCGAGAAATGAACTACAGCCAGTCCCAGGGAGATTAATATGCAACCCACTTATCCGTTACTCTCCTCTCCACTTGCAGTCACCACCGTTGAGCCGAACAACATGTATACGACCTGTATACCCATTGGAGGAAATTACTCGGGCGGTGGCGGTGTCTTCGCACCCACCACTCTGGCCAACGCCTCGTCGGATACCCTGGCCTCCGGCTTCGAGGCAGCCGGCTATGCCGCCTATTCGACGGCCCTCAGTGTTACGATTGCCATCGGCTGCAGTCTGCTGATACTCAACGTGCTGATCTTCGCCGGCGTCTACTATCAGCGCGACAAGACGCGGCTGGAGGTGAAGACCCTGCAGAAGCAGTACCAGCAGCGCAGCCTGCACCAGCAGGTGCCCTACCCACCGGAGCCCATCAAGCACGCCCACTACCACATGGGTCACTCGCAGAGCTCGGCGAACGTCATCGTGGACGTGGAGAGCCATCAGGACCAGGCCGGCCAGGCGGCCATGCTGCTCCAGGCCGCAGCAGCCGCGGCGGCGGCAGCGGCCAACGATGTGAAGCCACCGCCACCGCACATCTGCTCAAATACAGGTAGGTGGGATTTTCCAGGGACTGTCAATTAGCATACCTTAGACTTGGAAAGGTGGTTTCAATTGTGTAAAAGCATAGGAATTTCTATAAATAATTTTATATTTATATAATGAAATATCAATTTAAGTATTTTTTTAATTTTACTGAGCTTAAG
The DNA here is from genome assembly GCA_037075205.1 of Drosophila prostipennis. Classification (NCBI taxonomy): domain Eukaryota; kingdom Metazoa; phylum Arthropoda; class Insecta; order Diptera; family Drosophilidae; genus Drosophila; species Drosophila prostipennis. The sequence continues at coordinate 143,535 of JBAMCJ010000851.1, forward strand.
ACTCATTGTATACAAAAGTAAATAGAGTTTGATGTCCTTTTATCCTTTAAGCAAGAGAAAAATAGTGTTATTTTTGTCATTTATTAGTACAAATTACAGAACTCACAAATAATGATTTATTTCGGTCTGTGGATCATAATATTTATTTATTTTAGTTTCATTATTTTATATTTTAGATATCCCTAACAGGAGATCATCAAGTAATTAAAAAAAAAAATAATCAAACATAAAAAAAGTGCTTAAATATAAAAACCTTGCCTTATTAAAATATTTTGTTAATATTTGGACTTTATTAAATTTGTTGAAAAATTAAACAGAGTTTATAGAGCTTTTTATATAAAATTCTTTTAAAAAGCATTATCAATATAAGTTAAAATATATATTCGAATTGCAAAATTGTGATATTTATTTTAAAACCAATTTCAGTGCCAATAAATTGATTAACAATTGCCACTGCCCCTTTCCCAACAGGTATGCAACAGCAGCAGCAGGTGGGAGGCGGCAGCGGTGGAGCGCTGAATAACGGTGGCATCGAGGGGTCAAAGGTGACCACAGACAATCTGGGCAACGTCACTTACAGCACCAGCTCCAAACAGCAGCAGCAACATCAGCAGCAGCAGCGTGAGCACATGCAAATCAAGGGAATGACCGGCACGCAAACCTTCGCCCGAAGTGGCTCCGGATCAGGGGGCGGGGCAGGAGGCGGAGGCGGAGGAGGAGGAGGCGGTGGTTCCGGTTCCGGTGGCGCCTCCGTGGTGGTATCCGGCAGCAGTGTGAGCTACAATCCCGGCATGATGACGCTGCCCAAGTCGGGGGGACTCCATCACGCAGCCACTTTGAATTATGCGCGCAACACGGCCGCCTTGAATTTGTCGGGCGGCGGCACAGCCCTGGTGGATAGTCGCGGCAATGTCCTGCTCACCAGCACAGCAGTGGGTCCTGCAATGGGCGGTGGTTCTGGCGGCGGAGGAGGAGGATCCAGCGGAGGCGGTGATTGTATGACCCTGCCACGCAATCTTAGCCTGGCGGCCGCAGGACGACACAATCCCACGACAGGTGAGTCCCAGAAAAACCGAAAACAAAAAAAAATACAAACAAAAAACAATCCGTAACTTGAAGACGCAACAGCCAAAGGATATGCAATTGAATTGGCTTTTCAGCTCTTGCCAAAGTTGCAAGTTTGTTTCACGCTCCTCCACTTTTCCGGAACTGGGGAAAATCCAGCTCATCCAACAGCAGGAAGGCAACAATATTGCGGGCTGGCAGCAATCAAGCTGAAATGTGATAAGATTTCATTTCATTATGAAGTGCTTGTTTCCCCTTCGCTCGTAAATTGTAAATTGTATCTTGTATCTTGTATCCTGTATCTCACTTCTCGATTCTCTGTCTCTGCGATTCGCTCGAAGTCTGCTTATTTGATTTCAAGCAAATGAATTCGAGATTGAAAAGCTTTTGTAAGAGTTCACACTTGGCAAGCACTGCAAATGGTAAAATACAGTTTGCATTACAATCAGGCGGCAACTTTGATGCGGTTGGAAATAAGAGATTATTGGGTTCTGGATAAGTTTGCAGAAAAAAATCAATTAATTTTAGTTGGTAAGGCAAAAAGTTACAAAATAACCTTATCGATTAAAGCTTCTACCCCCAAAAATAATCGATATGAAATTTTATTCACAATATGTAATATCAATTTTAACTTGATTTGCGGGCCAGTAAATTTGATATGCTTAAAATGAGTATTTCATGTTTAAACGATATGCGTATTGCAGGAAAACCGAAAAAAATACAAACAAAAATAAAAACCAGAAATTTACATGCGCATATCGATTTTACAACATGCTTTTTTTTGTGTACCATTTTCTACAGTTTAAAATACACTTTAATTTTATTTAAATTAAAACTTGTACAATTTGTATATAAAATTTAGTATTATATGATTTTTATACCCTTGCAGAGGGTATTATGATTTCAGTCAGAAGTTTGCAACGCAGTGAAGGAGACGTTTCCGACCCTATAAAGTATATATATTCTTGATCAGCATCACTAGACGAGTCGATCTAGCCATGTCCGTCTGTCCGTCTGTCCGTCTGTCCGTCTGTCCGTCCGTCTGTCCGTCCGTCTGTTTCTACGCAAACTAGTCCCTCAGTTTTAAAGCTATCGGGCTAAAACTTTCCCAAAAGTTTTATATCTATTGCAGGTAGTATATAAGTCGGAACGAGCCGGATCGGACAACTATATCATATAGCTCCCATAGGAATAATCGGAGGAAAAAATGTAAAAAAAAATTATCTTGGGTGTTTTTGAACCTAGAACCTCCTACTTTTGGAAATGCCATTTTTGATCTAATTCTGAATTTCGAATAAAATTTTTTTAAAATCGGACGACTATATCATATAGCTGCCATAGGATCGAAAAATTAATGGGAATATAATAGGAAATAAATTATTGCTTCGTTGACTTTTATTGTATTCTCTTCTACTCTGGGATATGAGTCTTTTTAAATGTTTTCGAATTTCGATTTTAATTTTATCAATATCGAACTACTATATCATATAGCTGCCATAGGAACGATCGGAAAATTTGTGATTAATAGGAATTATCTGCAAGGGTATATAAGCTTCGGCTGGCCGAAGCTAGCTTCCTTTCTTGTTTTTTTTGATTTAGTTTAATTTTATTTTAATTTAATTTTTTTTAAATTTATGATTAATAAAGACCTAATTTCAAAAACGATCGATTGTAGATCTTCATTCAGAAACCGTATATATAAAATATATAAAACATTTCCCTGGACTTATGACTACTCTTTAAGTCCTTAAAACCCAAACAATGGGTTAATGGATGACCGAAAGTTCCCCCAAAGTGATTGTCAAAAAAAAAGACGGGCATGACTTTGGAATGTTGAACCTGTCATGGGCTCTACGCCCACATACACATAAATTTCCTGCTAAATCATCCCAAACAAACGAAAATATTGCTTAATCAAATTGAATGACCTTCGTGCCCAAAGGTCTGACGTTGCAAAAAGCCAGAGGCAACCGAAAGAAAAAAAAGAAAAAAACAAGAATGTCCGCGTGAAAATTGAAATTGTTCTAATCAGCCGACGAGGAGGTTGTTTCGCTCTTTTTTTCTGGGCCGGCTAACACGTGTTATTGAATCATTGGAAAGGAAAAACGGAGCACCCAGAGGAAAAACAAGAAGAGGACCGGGAAAAACATTTACGCTTCGCTGGGGTTCAACGGACTTTTGACTTTTGACCACACAGAAACACAGACACCAAGGAAACCGAACCCCGTAATCCCGGTTTGTGGACTTGGTCTGCAGCGGAAATTGTTGTACAAATTATGCTCCACTGATTGCCAAGGTTTTTAGTGTGCTGTTTCCCTGCTCCAACTTCTGTTGCCTGATGAGCTGTTAAATGCGATGGGTGGGAAAATGGGGGGCAGTAGCTATTGACAGTTTTTGCCAGCCATCACGCAATAAAGTCGTTATGGGCCACTTCAAGAAATATGCCCCCTCCCCTCCGTCCGTCTAATAAATCTCCAATATAAACGGCAAATAAAATAAAGATTCGTTTTGCGATTGTACAAGTATCCTTCTGCCATTGCAGTAGTCGTTCCCATTACCATTTTCCCAGTCACGACATGATTTTTATGATAAGATTTTCAATTTCAATCGACAGACAGAAATGTAACGATAACGATAAAGAAAATCTACAGCTCGGCCATAAAGGTAGTGCCCGCCGTAAAACAACTGAATGAAAACAACCATGATTCCGTGAAGCGTATTGAGCCAATAAAAAAAAATCGCATAAAACTGTTGGTTTTAGTTTAGCATAATAAAATGTAAACATTAACCCGGCCAGCGGTGCAGAATAAGTTGTGAATGGCGAATGGGGATGGAAATGCGGTAAACCCCTCAATCTCTACATGTGGAATTATGGGAATTTTATTGCGGGTCCCGCACTGCAAAGCCCACACAATCTCTGCTCCCGGCCAAAATGTCGCTGGCATATTTGTGCGTAAATACATTTTTAGCCATCGATGGCAAATAAAACAACCATCCGATCCGATCCGATTCGATCCGATGAGCTGACCTGACCAGGTCGGCAAACTCCAATTGTTTTTTCAAATAACAAAACTGTTGTTATTTCGGTTCAATTCAACCCTGATTCTGACAGATGAGGGAACACGTTTTAATTTTTTCCCAAAAATAAATTAGGGTTGAGCGCTGAAAATACCGAAAAACATACACATTTCAGCATGGGTTTGACAGATAATTTATACATAAATAAATTGGGGCGAATTTTTAGGCGGAATTTAAAAATGAAACGCGAAGTGGAGAGACATATTGTATTTAGATTTATTGATTACAAAATAAATACATTTTCAGAGGAATTTATTCCTGTTTTTATTTGAGATGATTGAATATTTTTTCATAAATATTTCAGTTTATTATTCAATCCTTTTAATGTGCTTAAAATTTAAAATTGATAGTTTACAGAATGAATTTTGTGATGTTTTTTCTTGAAAAATTGTATTTAGTTAATTAGCCATAAAATAAAAATTTTATTTTTAAATACAATTTCGTTAAGTATTAATGAATCATTATCAAAATACATAAACTTGATATTTCTGGATGTACTTCAAAAGTCGTAAGAGAACTAAGGAAATTGATTTAATCAGAAATTTGCACTCCAGGCCCACTTTCAACCCACTCAAATCGCAAAACTTTTATCCGAGAACCAATTTTCATAGAAGAGAAGTTCCTGGGAATCCAATTTTTAGCTACTTGAACAGGTTTATGCACTTATATTTTCTCAGGTCTCTAATTGCTGGTCGATAACGGTGGAAAAATAGCACAGAATAGCAGAGGCGAAAAGAAAGCTTGAGCCAAATACACATTTTCCATGGGATATTTTTTTCATTTTTTGTATTTGCATAGAATATTTTGTTGCTGATTTAATTTTACGCTCGCGCCTTAACGGAAGCGGAAATTCGTAGTGGTTAAGTAGGATGGAGGTGGGCGTGGCACTTGACGATGTTCCTGCTGATGACGCTGATGATGATCATGATGATGATGATAATGATGTCGCTGCCATCAGGTGGCGACGTTGTCGGAAGTGGCGAGTGTTTCTCTGCCGGCATTTTGAGCGCTCTTTGCATTATTTATAATTATTGCGAATTTTCATATAATTATGCGTGGGCGCATATTTTCAGCATCTCGCCCCGCTGCTCAATTTTCCTTCTCGACTCTGCGTTATGCATATATTTTGTGTTTTTTTTTGTCCCCTTCGTTTCACCCCGCTGACATTTATTTATTTAAGCAGCAAATTTTTTGCTTGCCGCCAGCGAAGAGACTATAAATATTAAAGTCAACGGTAGTTTGTGTCTGGGCGAGAATCCTTGTGTAATTAATGTTTGTTCTGAGATTTTTGCTGGCTGGCCTGGCCGCTCGCTTGAGGCACTCAAGTGGCACATTACAGTCCTCCTTGTTGTTGCCGATTGCCGTTTGCCGCTACTTCCTCTTACTTTTGTGTTTTCCTTGCGAAGGCCTGTGGATTATGTGAGTTTGCTGACATTGTTCAACGGCAGTTAAATGCCTCATTAGGTTAGGTTGCCTTCGCTTAAATTTGTTTCCGTCTCAGGTTTTTGTCGGTTTATTGGCAAGAGATTTCATAATTTAATTGAAAGGCAATTAAATTGAGCTTTGACCTAAATATCATGATCTGCCAGCAAAGAATGTAGACAATATTTTATTTTATGTATAGATTACAGAATAATTTACTTAAAAACTTGTTATTTATGTTATTTGCATAGCTAAAATTCTAGTTTAAATTATAGTGGAGTAATGGAATTAAATTTAAATGATTAAAATATAAAATATATTCAAATACTTTTACAATTACCATAAATAAATTTAAGAAAATCGGTTCAATTATTCAGAGGTTCTCACTGCCAAATACATTTCTATTTACTTTTATGAAACGAAAATACAAGTGTTAAAGTCTTACCTTTTCCCAACCCCTCATAAATCATCGGAAAAAGCTTTATAGACACAATTTACACACAACACACACTCACACACGCTAAACGTTCAATTTAGAGACTTGCAAAGTGAATTGGAAAATGTGTTGGCAACTTTTAGGGCCGGAATGCCGCCGTATTATGTTGGTGTAAAAGGGAAACTTTGTTTGGCAAAAAATTTTGATTAGAGGCAGACTTAAAACTAAGCTGGCCCCATGCATATATGAATGGGAATTGGGAACGGAACTTGGACCCGTTCAATCGATAAAAAACCTTAGTCAGCCTTTTTTTTGGCCTTAATCATTTTCGATATATTTCGCTTTTTTGGCTTTGGATTTTGTGTGCAATGGGCAACTGGGCTCTGAGCTCTTTGAAGCCAGCGTTAAGCACTCAAAGTGAGGCTATTTCATATTTGGTTTTGGTTTTTTTCCTGGTGGCACTTTTCAATTTATTCAGATTTATACTTTGCATAGAGAGAACTTTTGGCGGATAAGCGCAGATGTGGAGCAAAAATAAAAGAGCCGACCTCAGACAAAAGGAAAAAAATTGTAGAGGCTGGCAAGTGAGCGGGAAAAAATCAACAAAATTGAGTAAAAACAATGAAGCGTAAACGATTTTTGCTGACATGTGCGGGGGATGGGGGATTGTAGGGTGCAGCAGCATAAATATAATAAAAATAAGGCAGCAAACAAAAGGCAAACGCGAGTTGCCTGTTAAGCACCCCAAACAGGGACAAAATAATATATGGTGGGTAAAATATATGGAGAGGGGTTCCAAAAGCACCTTATCCGTGACGTGACATGATTGTCATCCACATTGTCAACGGCAGGCAACCGCAGAACAACAGTTCCCTTTGGCCGCCAGGACATAAACAGCTTCATACAAATGTTATTATTGAAATTTCAGCAGGAAAAACAGGAAAAGCGGCCGAAAGACAGAAAAGAGAGTGCAAAAAGTGTTTGTCACACATACGCCGTGTGTACGCAACGGAAAATGACAAAAAATGATGAAAAATCTATTTGCAAAACCAACCCTGCCGACGACTCTGACCATATTTTTGCCCCATGCCATCAGCATATGTTTGCCGTTTCTCCCCCCCGAAAATCCCGAACAGAAAAAAGGGGCTTTCGATGGGCAGAAGAGCAAACCAAACCGAACATTATTCGAACCCATCGATGCCGTCGTCACATTGTGTGCGGTTATTCTCCCCTCTACATATATGCGATTTTCCCCAACTCTGTTTACGATTCGCCTTCTTTGGTTTTATTATTTCGTCTAGGCATTGACGATTTCCCCCGAAAAATGACAGACGCTCGCCAAACTGCGGGCATACGAATAATACATACCGCCCTTACCACGCCGGAAATTCCCTCATCGAAAATAGTTGGCGCACTTTTTTCCATTTGTCCCTTTGTTGTTGTGCATTGCGCACATAGTTAGATAAGACAATATTATTTTATTGCCCTGGAGTGGGGGATTTCCGGTGGGGCAGGGGGATTCAGTATCACAGTTAGTGGTCAGTTGGCTTTCAGCTCAAGTTGTTTGCCCCTGGCAAAGGGTCGCAAATGGGGAGAGTGCTGCGGGAAATTGGGTGGGAAAAGTACATATGAGAAAAGTCCAGACGATTACTGGTAAAATAAGGAAGATACTATATATCACATAGCAGAAATCACAATTTACTTGACCTTTAAAGTCGATTTGAATTTTGTTCTTGTTCTATTGTATTTTCTTTAATTTTTTAAGAAAATCTTTATTTTTTCTAGCAATTAAAATATTTAATTTATCAGTTAGTTATTTTTTTTATTTATTGATTTTGTGTAGAATAAATTACCTAATTTATGTTATCCCTTAAACACTTCTTAAAACTTATAAAGGAGCATTTTTTAAAGTATTTTCTTTTTTTTTAATCGATGCATCTTAAATTCTTAGTTAGGTTTTTATAATTTAAGCAGGGTAAACATCAAAAACCTATAAAAATATAATATGAGAATATTTTAATTATTTTTAAATTTTATTTTAAAGTAATGTAAACTTAAAAAGTGATTCCATTTTTAAATTTTGTATTAAAAATCACATAAACCTAATAATTACAAAAGAGGATAGGAAAAACAACCCCATTTGGAGCAGCTTTCAATGCGATGATAAATGATTTCATATTCGCCGGAAGTTGAAGAACTTTTTCCGCGTGGCCATTTGTCATCAATCAATTAGAAGCATTTCCCCTGTCAAACGTGTCAAACTATTGCATAAACTAACATTAACCCCGGAACAACTATGACCGTCTGGATGGCTAATAAATTTTTCAGACTCGCCAGCGCTGGGCAAACATAAATCTACGTGGGCCATTGGCCAGCGAGTCGTACATATTTCATTGGTGCGCGCTTCTCGGCAATTTCGAGTTTACATGAGCGTTCCTCAGTTGCTGAGTTTCATTTCCTTGGCACTTCCTTGCAATACTTTCCCTTTTTTAATATGCTCATTCAATTTACTGGCGCCCGACTCCTGCCGACTCTGCTCCTCGATTATTGATGACATGACAAACAAGGTACGATTTCCGCTTGGCGTTCGGGAAAGGAGAAGTTCGAGAATCATTTTTCTTTCAGCTCGATTGTATTTGTATGCGCATTAACTTCATTTTGCAATCATGCGCGCCATAAATCCAATTTAATTGTGCTGCTCACCCAGACACACACACACACACACAGACGCACACAGGGACGTAGCTCACAGATACAAATACAAAAACACACGCATGAGCTGCTTGAGTGCACGGCGGCGTATACTTAATTTTTGCTCGTTCGTGCGCTCAATTCCGCTTCCTCGCAACTTCTAACTCAATGCTAAATAGAAGCACATAAATTTCCGTTTCTACTAACCCCCCTCGATATCCGGTTTCAGATTTCCTCGGATTGCATTTTGAAAAATAGATTTTTTATACTGTTGCTCCTTTGGGTTTTTATCTACCTGTCTCTGTCTCTGTCTGCGTTTGCGTTTCTATCCATCTCTGTCCCCCATTGATTTACTACGCACAATTTTGTACCTTTTGAGGGAAAAGGCAAAGGGAAATGGGAAATGGTCGAGGTCTGCAGGTCCAGTTCGAGTGGCTCGTTGTGATTTATGTTTGATTGAAATGCTCTAAATTGTATGCTAATCTGGACTTTGACACAAAGCTCATTTGTTGTTGCCCCCGCCCTTTCCCCGCCCTCTCCCTCGCCCATTGCAATCGCATTTAAATGTTGTGCTTGGCTTTTGGCAGTTTGCCTAAGCGTTTGCTAATTTGAAAACCATTTCGGTTTCGAGCTGCCATCAAGGGGTTGCTTCTTCGAATCATTTGTCAGGCTTTCCAGAGTTCTCGCTTTCGATTCGACACAATTAAGTTCGCTCACAATTAAGTTCGGGGGCTGAGAATTCCAAGGGAATTCTGTTAATTGCCGAGAAATGTTCTCTCCAACTTAAAATTTTCCGGAGAATTTGGTAATGAACAATTGATAATGGGTTTCGAGAGTTATGGAGATTTGTGGTCAATAAATTGGAAAACAAATCACAGAGATGCTTAGTTTAAACTTAATCAATAAATAAAGATAGTTATACCCTTTGTTTGCTCCCTTTAAAATTGAAAATCCCCTTATAATCACGTAGCAGCCTTCAAAATTTGATCTGATTGCCGACATTATGTGCAGCTGGTTGGGCGCGGCTGCTTCTCTATCTCTTGGCCATAAATCGCCGCAGATCCCTTTCCATCAATTTCCTGTCGCATGCCCTGCTAAGTATGCTATATGATTTTTTTTGGTTTTTAATAAGAGGAAACAGCTGAAATTCAGCAATAAATTGCCGTGAGTGAGTCAGAGATTGGAGCATGCTTCATTAATGCGACAAGCGTGAGGGGCTGACCCCTTTCATCCCTTAACCCTTAGCCAGCCCAAAGTGCATCACCCACCCCGGAGCCCACCACACACACTCACACAAACAACCGGCACAATTGGCTGCACTTGTGTGTCCACTTAGTTGGGCGAACAAAACCCACAATATCCACATGGCCGAGTGGTTGCAACCCCCCCCCTTTTAACCCCTTAACCCCACACACCGCCCCCCTTAACCCACCACTGGCCAGTGGCTCTTCATGTCGGTGCGGTTAAGTGAGCTCCGTGCGGCCGGCAGTTCTGTTTTATTTTTGCCTTTTTTGAGTTATGCGCGGCATTTCCGGTCTTGTCATTTCATACTAATCAACATCCGTTGAGCGCGCAATTTTGGGCCAAGCACTTTGGACTGCATTATTTTGAGGCTGTATATATATATACATATATAGATAGTCCGATATTTTCGGGGTAATATTGTTGCAGCATTTGGCATTGTAATTGCAACAGTGCGTATAAGTGATGTGCATATAAATTAGATTTGCTTCGCTGCGGGTTGCCGGGGTTGCCTGGGCAAAAAGTCCAGCTATGGAAATTGAAAATTTATTGCATACCCCGTGGCCAGGCACTCGGTTGGTGGTGTGGGTGGTTGAGGTGGTGGTTTCGGTCAGGTTGGGCCTTTGGTCTTTGGTTTCGGTCTGGCTTTCATTACAAATTACGCATACGCACCGTTGTTAATTTCATATTCATAAATGATGGCCGCACTCCTTGGGGAAATTGCATGAAGCACTTCAGCTCTGCGGTCCTTTATGCCACAGGTCCCATTCGCGCTCGTGTGTGTGTGAGTGTGTGTTATTTGTTAGCAAAGAAAAAAAATAAAAGGTTAAATTATGCCTTCCCTTCTTTGATCTCCGCTCCCTGCAAGCTTTGTGGCAAATCTCTGCTTGGGCCTACTCCAAACTAGCCAAAGCCAAAGCCAAAGGCAACCATAATCCGGTACATTTGAGTCTGAATGCTCTCTTAGGTCCAGTCCATTTGGCCACTTGAACTGGGCCCCCGAAAAGCGGAGCTGCCCATCAAATCCCCAGAAAGTCCAGGCCATAAACATAAAAACCAAAAGGGCACAACTCTCTGCTGGTTCGCTCGGCCATCGAGTACTTTGTTGAATTAAACCTCTAATTAGTGAAAGCGGTTTTTGGCCCGGGATTAAAGGTTGCCCAGGGACATCTTGAATGACTAATGAAAATTTCTTTGAGTTTTTTAAAGATTTCCGCCTTTTAAGAAGGGGCTCAGAAAAGCTGCAGCCAGGCTTGATTAAAAATGTTCATTAAGCTGGGGAGCTTAAGCCAAACAAGGAAGAGCTCCTCAGCTCTAGAGACGAAAATGGTGGAAGTTATGGATTTGGGAAATTTGTTCGGGTACGGTAGATAATTCTCTGAAAGCCTAAGGAGTACAAAAAGGTTTTAAAAACTCTTAGTGAGTCTAAGAAGGTTTTCAAATAAGAAAATTGAAGCAGAAACTTTTTTTTGGACTTAAGACAAAAATACTAATTTTAAGAACAAAAAAATTATTTTGCTAACAATTATTTTTCATTCGACAATTAAAATGTATTATTTTTTAATAAATTTAGTAAATTAAAAATCCAAAGGTTTCTATATATATTTGTCTAATAATTATTAGTTATTATATAATTATATATTATAATTATTAATTATTATAATTAATAATAATAATAATTTTAAGGCCTAAAAATATGATAATTATGAAACTCTTCCTTAATAAACCCACCTTATAAATACGTTGTGCTACCAAGAACTTATTGCTCCTTTTCGCTTCATCTTCATGACATTTAGCACTTGCCCGTTAGCAACTTGAGTTTTTATTACACGACACGACACTCCATTCGGAGCAGTCTGCTCTTTTAGTGCCGACTCACCAATAAAACTGCATTGTGTCTATAGAGCCCGGGCAAACAAATTAGTTCTGGCCCAGACACACACAAACACACACAAACACACACACACACACGCGCTCCGGAGCAGAAAAGGGGCGTTGGGGGGCATCAAAATATTAGACGCGTCAATAGCTGTGCACATTTTGCGCTTTTGCATTTGGAAGGCAATCGGGGCGACAAGTTGAACGACATCGAAAGCTGAAAGAGGAGAAGCAGCTGGGGGTAGTAGTACATTGCCAATTCAATGGAACAAAAAGTGCAACCAACCAACTGATGACGATGACGATGAGAATGAGAATGAGGATGTCGATGATATGGGAATGTGTGTTTAATGGTTGACATTGTTGTTTACAAATTGACTTTTTGTTGCTGGCGCTGCTGCTGCTCGTCAATAAACATTTGCCTGATAATATGCCAACATATGCATAACGTTCATAAGTAGCTTACGTTCACATACCCCAAATGCCCCCAAGCACTGGGAAATATTATGGATTTGTCATGCGACATTGACTCCAGTCTAAAATTTATTATAATAGACTTTAAAATACTAAAGCTAGATTATTTTTTTAGAATTTTAGATAATATTTTAAATCTGAATTGAATTTAAGAAGTATTTTTAAAATTTTGAAAACACTTTTTTCAAAAATCTTTTATATTCAATTTAATTTTGATTAGGAGTATGTCAGTAATTTTATAGAAATTTAAATAAATAAATTGTGTTTAAAAAGGTGGGATTTATAGGAGATTAAAATAATAAAATAATAATAATAAATAATATTTTTTACGAACCTTTAAAAAATTTTAAATTGAAAAACTTCAAAAACAATCTGATACTGATTTTCCTTGTATTTTTCTCTCTGTGCAGCCGAGCTGCAGCAATATCAACAGCAACAGTCGGGCAAACATCAGGCAAATGGAGCTGTCCTCACTGGCATTCAGTCGCATCACATACGCGGACCACGCCCACCGCTCCGCACCGCCTCCTCGACGACAACGAACAGCAGCAGCAATAACTCCGCCATGGGCGTGGCCATGGGCGGGGGCGGTGGCGGTGGAAACATGCTGCTGGACCAAACGCCATCCGGCGGCAGCAGCAGCAGCGGGGTGAGCAGCGCCCCCAGCTCCTCGAAGGGTCACCACACCCACTCGCACTCGCATGCCGCCCACCTGGTCCACTCGCACGGCGACGGGCTCGTCCTGACCTCCGCCTCACCTGTGGGCGGTCAGCAGCAGCATCAGCATCCGCAGCAGCAGCAACAGCACCCGCAGCAGCATCAGCATCCGCAACAGCAGCAACAGCAGCAAGTGCCGCAGGCGGCGATGGACGAGATGCGCGTCTGATAGGTATCGGTCTTTGAGTTGGACTTATAGTCATCAACGGGGTAAGTGATAAGCACTATAGCACTACATATCAAGTTCCTATTTTACCTTTTTTAGTATTATTATTTTATTTTTTCGGCATACATAGTATGTATGGGTGCGTGTCATATCGCCCGGTGTCATCGCGCTCGCTAAAAAAGTGTCATAAGGCCTGCGGGCGTTATGACATTTTTGACTGTGTCATCGGGCGTTATGACATGCACCCAGTATGTATTACATACATTCATGTTTTAAAATATATTCTTATTGATCCTAATTAATTCCTTTATTGAACGATCGCTGAAATAGATATGATTTTTTAAATCATTAACGACTTATTAAGCATACAAAATGTACGATTTTAAGAACAATTTTATTTATATTTTAACACTGATAATTTTGTTTAACTATACGTATGAAATAACTTTAAAATACTTATTTCTAATTTTTCCATTACTCCAGAGTCTAGACATATAATTTCAACACTTCGTTTTTGGGCGATTTTCTCACTATTATTTGTTGTTGATTTTTCCTCCTGTTTGAACACTATATCATTCTGTTCTGAGCATTCCTCTTCGTCTTCATTTTCATCTTCCTCCTCCTCCTCAACCTCATATTCGTTCCTTTATAAGAGGATGAGAACTCAGGGGATTTTCGGTAAACTCGTATGTAATTTCTCCAAACGAATTTATTTTCGCATATTCATACAGATAGTATTTATTATTCATTTCGCGTATTATACCAAAGCGCAGTCCAACTTTCAGGGCCTTCTTCAATTCTTTGGTGTAATATTTGGGACGCCACGTGGCGTTCAAGGTGGTGAGGACGAACTCCAGGATGTCCTTCCAATCGGTTGGTGGGTCAAGCTTCTTCAAGGCGAGTGTGAGATAGTGAGATATTGTGAGTCTCTCCATTTCCTTCTTCTTTTTTTTTACATTCTAACGAGACAACAAAGATACTGACAGGAAAATAACAGAAAAATGTTAAAAATTTAAAGTCGATTCTGTGAGGAATTGCCCTAAAATATAGTTCCCCTGGCAAATAAAGAATGACAAACATGCTGAACCCTTTGGAGAGAGCCGAAAAAAGCAAAGGTCGTGACGGGACATCGAGAAAAGGTAAAAAATAAAATATCTGCGCACACAGGCTCTGATCAAAAATAACAAACGGCATGTCAAACATGCGGCAGCAAAAAATTCTGGCTCTTTATTTGATAAAAAAAGAGGACAAATAAAACATAAATATGCATGGAAAGCACGGAGTTCATGGTTCAAGGTGGACTCAAATGTCGCAGTCACTGGCATGGAAAAATGCCAGAGAGTGGGCGCCCGAAAATAGTATACCCCCAAAAATGTGGGTAGCTTTAATGGGGAGTTTTTTTTCGCAGAACTCAACGTATAAAAACAAGTAACTACGAATTAAATATATAGCTGGGTAATAATGCCAGCGGAGCCGAGGAGAGTGAAATTATAAACGAAATTAAAAATGGAACCACCAGACCCAGCCATAACAAGTGGCAAGGTGCAAGGCAATTTGCGGCATGCAACTTGCAACCGAGCACCCAACTAATTTATGAGCCCCAATGTCGGACTCGGGAAATTCGAGCTAAACCAAATTAAAACTGCAGTGTGGCCAGAAAAAAACTTAAAAATTGCATTAACTGTGTAACTGGAACTGAGCCCCAATTGCAATGCTGTCAACTCGAAAGAAAATGGAGAAACTATGGAATTATTTTGGCAGCCAACCTGTGAGTTGAAAGTAGAAATGGTTCTCCAAAAAAACCACACTCAACTGGGATTACTGGGAATATAAAATATGGTGTTGTATTAATTTTATTTAGGGGTTAAGTAAATACAATGTATTTATTTATTCAACCAACTTTAAATTTTGAGACCATTTCTATAGCATTTTTAGATGGTATATGGTATATAGGTTTATAACCGCCCTTGCTTCCAGTTTATGTAATTTTAATGTAGTTAAAAAATCAATTAACAAGTTTTTGAATGTATCCATTTAATATATTAACCTCTGGGCAAATGAGTTCTGAGTTTTTCTCTATAAATTATTTAATGTAAGAAAATGGCTTTAAGCAATACAATTTATTTATTAAACGAAGGAAGCCCTCTTCCGCACCAACAAAAAAAGCTGGCCGAAAAGATCAAGCCACTCACAGAACATTTTATCATCTACTTTGCTGTCCGCTTTCAGCCACTTGGACATGTGTATATGTGTGTGTAGGGTGTGTAAGGGTGTAAGGATGTAAGGTGTAAGTGGGCGTCTGTGTGGGTGGGTCAGGACACTATTTCACCTGGCGTACAATTAAATTTGCATTTCTTTCCCTCTTTTTGCTTTTTGTTTAACCCACGCCGCCGCCTGCACAGCCTCCGCCTTGGTTTCCTTAACTTTTAGCTGATTAACATTTCTGCGCTGTTCTCTTGGCGCGGTGGAAAATGCAATTTTCCCTTCCAACTAAAGTGGAAACAAGGGAAGGGGGGTTCACAGGGCCAAATGGCAACTTATGTAAATTTACACCCACAAACACGCACACAGGTTGGGTGTGTCGAAGTGTGTATGTGTTAAAAGCGCAATAAACATTAATTTCACATTCTTTTTCCTTAAGCCACTCCACTGGCTTTGAGCTCCTTACACTTTGCTCAAGTTCCTCGTGCAGTTGAATATTTTTTACACTTGCTTAAATTATGATCAAAAGGTTGGCGAAAACTGGTTAGGGAAAAACCAACAAAAGTTTCGATGGCCAGACTCGGAAAATTTCTTTGATTGCATTGCGTGAAAGGAAAGCAAACAAACAGAGGCTGCTGCTTAGCAAAAAGTCCTTTGAGAACTGAACAAATTAATAGTAAGATTTCCGAATATGCAAATGGCTTAAATTTAATCACTAGGCAAATTTGGCAATTTCCTAAGCCTGTATTTTCATTTAATTTGGCCAGCAAACAAAAATAATTTCAATTTACTTGTTTGCATTTCTGCACAATTGATGTCACTATCTAACGCATAAGTGACCAATAAGGTGGCGAACCGTTGTAAAAAAACAAATTCAAAAAGGTTTCCCGCTTTATTTTATCGGAAGATACAGGGGCTGAGGGGGTTTTTTTTGGTATCAGGGAGGTTCTTTTTTCTTCTTGGGGGACGTTTGAGCTTCCCAATAAGTCAACAAATTGACGAAAATACTGCTCGAATTTCTCATTAATTTCGGTGAGTCCTAAAACTAATCGTTTGTGGTTACCTTGGTTGCCATCGTTTGGGATTTTTGTGTAATTATTGGCTAAAAAGGGAATCCGTTCACACACAAATTTTCTCGCAAAGGCTTGTATTGTATTGTATTGTATTGTATTTTATACATTTTTTGCCTGGCGCCGACTTCTTTACAGATTTTGTAAATGTGTAAATGCCATTTTGTTGTCTTTATTAATATCTCTCGAAATATAGAAGAAATTTTTAAAATCGGACAATCCATTAAAAAGTTATGAGCAAAAAATGAAACAGCCACTAGATGGCGCTTGTAACTTTGAGGCGTGCATATATTCATCTCTCTCCCACTCCCTTTATCCGAGTAACGGGTATCTAATAGTCAAAGTACTTGACTATAGCGTTCTCTCTTGCTTAAACTTTGCTTTTACGAATTTGAGGAGAGTTTATCTCCATAACTCAGAAGAAGAAAGCATTCTTATTATTTTGGTTAATACTAAGAGATATTTATGTTATATTCTTGAGAGATTATAATATTTTCTATTTCCTATCTTGAAAGATACTGAAAGCTTATGAAAAATTAATTTACATCAACCACTAATTCATGTCTTTTTATTCATGCACAGAGAGAATTATTTAAGTAATTTGTACTCAAATTGAGTATTTTTGTACTTAAAAATTAAGCATGAACACAAATACTCATTCTGAGTACAAAATACTTACTATCAGTACAAATTTGAAAAAAAATTTTTACTCAAATTGAGTACAAAATACATTTATTAAGTACATTTTTCCTCAAAATGAGTACAAACTGTACTCATTTTTGGAAATTACTTGGATAGTATTTTAAAAATGAGTATTGCCATTTCTCAAATTGAGTACTGAAAAATGATTGAATTGAGAAAAAAATTCTCAATCCGGAGAACTTCCTTTCTTACTTACACATTATTTTAAGGGCTATACCAGATTATGTTAATTGTTTCATAATTATGTGAATACTAAACTGTTATAAATAAAACAAACTTCATTTTTGTTCGACCCAAGTCGCCTTCTCCGTCACTCGAACCCCCGACCCTTGTGTTCATGCACGCGCGCACTAACCGGCTGAGCCAAACAAGCATCACATTCAGCAATGTCCAAACCGCGTATAAGATATAAATTGTAATGCTCGCAATCAATTGGATTTTAAACATTAAATGGAATTGGGCTGATTATACCATAATAAAATAATTAAAAATAAAAAAAACGCAGAATAACAAAAACAAAAATATTTGTGTTTACCGGAATGGGGATTGAACTCACGACCAGAACGACATTAGCTATCAAATATTTGATGGCAAGAGTCATTTACTCCCTAGGCCAGCCTTTTAGAAGGTTCCTGTGAGTAATGTCATACTCATTATGAGAATATTTGTACTCAGTTGGAAATTAAAGAACTTGTTTCCTAAAATTAAGATTTTTGTGATCAATTCAAGTTTTTTTTCTTAAAGTGAGTTCAATTTGTACTCAATATAAGTTTTTTCCCAAAATTTGTACTCAAAATCAGTACATCCTGAAATTGAGAATACAAATACTCAATTTCAGAACGTCAGAATTCTCTCTGTGTGGTAATGAATTCTATGAACCTGAGCGAATTTCCGACACTTGACTGATGTTTATTATTTGATGGGGAATTTAAAGGCCGTCAGTTGCCTCGATAGACCACTCGGTCCCCTGGTTTTCTCCTCCAGAGCCGGAGTAAGCTCCCCTCTTTAGCGGCACAAGATATGCAAAGTGGCTGCACAAACATGCGCGTAATACGTTAATGATGGTCTCTGCCTTTCCCCCTGCTTTTCCACCCCCGCCCCCAATCTAACCATACCCCTTTTTTCCACCCGTAACTTGCACACATTGTAGCAGCGATTTGCATTACGCGCATTACTCAGTTCACTCATTTTGCCGGTGCTTCTTTTTCTTTTAGTTTTGGTATCTTGCAAGGCGAAAGTCTAAGCTGCATAGCTGCAGTCCCGCAGCCCCCGTGAAAACCACTCATACCCCTTTTCGCCCTCCACGCCCATGAAGCCCAGTCAACAATCTGCGCCAAATTGTGCGCTCAACTGTGCAGCAGCTACGCCCCCACCCCCTTTTAACTTAACCCTTGCCGCCAAGCCGCCCAATCTAAGAACCCGCCTAACACCAGAACCCCCATACCAAGCCATCCCAACTCTGATGGCCAAAGAGCTGGCAAAACAAAAGGCAGCCGCGCATTTTTCGCAACTGCACTTTACTTTGCACTTTTCGCTTTCTTTGCATAAATTCTCGCCCACCCGAGTTTACTGTACTGCAAAAATGGGCACGCATAGCGAAAAAGAAAGAAAACAAATTGGCAGAAAAGTGTAACGGTGAAAGACCAAAAGATACCCTTTAATTAAGAAAAAAATGCTACCCAGTTTTATAAAAATTTTTTAGATTTAGGAGAGTTTTCTCTGGAAAATACACTAAAAAATATATGGGTAATATCTAAAAAAAGAATTTTCAAAATAACCAAGATAAAGTTTTAAGGATTATTAACAAGTAAAATGGTTAAAATGTAATATAAGCAAAAATTATACATTTGAAATAATTATAAAAATATTTAGGAGAGTTTTCTTTGGAAAATACAATATTTAAGTAATTTCTAAAAAATAACTTTTAAAATAACCAAGATAAGTTTTTGGGGGTTAGTAACGTAAAATGGATAAAATGCAATTTAATATAAAAAAACATTTTAAATATACATACACTTAAAATATACCTCCAATATTTAAGTCATTTCTAAAAAAAAGAATTTACAAAATAACCAAGATAAAGTTTTGGGGGTTAACAAGTAAAATGGATAAAATAAAATTAAATATAAACAAAAATATTAAATTAAAAAAATGAATTAAAAAATAAATTCGAAATACCCCTTTTGAATTTCTGGAGTACCCGGTGCAAAAACACAAACAGCGGTAGTTTGAAGAAAAAGTTGAGGAAGAGAACGTTGAAAGCAAGAAAAAACGAAGAGGAAGCTGAATAAATATGGCATGCAGCTGCTGCAGAAGATTTCCCGCTGAATTTTAAACTAAACACAAAAGCATAATGGAAAAATGGAGAAATGGAAAGCGCCAACAGAGCGCAATGAAGTGTGCGGCCATGAGAACGGCGGAACATCAACGAATCCGCGACCAAATGGAGCCGAGTTCCACGAAAGGACAGATACGCAAAAGGGCTGGCTGGCTATATAGATATAGCGCGGCCAACTGAGTGGCACTGATGGGCATGCACTTCTGGCAGGCACTGTGTCGTTAAGGTTCAAGTCGCGACGGGGGGTGTGAAAACAGGGGAAAAGTCATGGTTGCAACCGTCAGTCAGTCGGTCGAACTAGAGGATTGCTGAGTTCTGTGAAGAGAGTGATAGATACAAAGTCACTCATAAAGTCATATTACAGCCAACCGCGTAAGGAAGTTTTTCCAATTTACTAAACAATAAGATAAGGGCCAATAAGTTGGTTACAACTCATTTCTATCTATTATTTCACACTCAATAAACACAAAATACTTTCAAGAAATCACAAAATACATTGCATCTTAATAAACTATATGTAGCAAACAAAATTCCTTTTGTCTAGCTTTAAATTACATTTAAAAGCACTCAATGAATTCCAAAGAAACTATTTAAAATTGGTTCACTAATCCCTATGCCTTAAAACCCCATTTTAATATTTACTAGATTTATTTAAAGGGCTTAACACATTAAAACAATTAAATTGAACATGAAAACGATAAAAAAACTAAAGTCTTTAATCTTTAATCTACTTTATTTAAAAATTAATTTTTATATTTACTAGATTTATTTAAAGGGCCTAAAACATTAAAACAATAAATTTGAACATGAAAACGATAAAAAACTAAAGTCTTTAATCATTAATCTACTTTATTTAAAAATCCAATTTATTTACTAGATTTATTTAAAGGGTTTAAAACATTAAAACAATTAATTTGAACATGAAAACGATAAAAAAAAAACTAAAGTCTTTAATCTACTTTATTTAAACATCTATGATTTTTTTATTAAAGCAATCTTTATTTAATTCACAAAAATCATGAATATTTATGATCCTTATTTTTTCATGCACAATTCGCCAATTTTAAACTTTAAGTAATAACTTTAAAATTTAAATGGCAACCTCAACATTTCTGTCGTTGCAGCTCCATAGAAACCCTGCGAGCGGAAACGCCCGAGGAGTTCTATGCACCGAAGCAGGCGGATGATGACGGCCAACTCAATGGGACACCAGCAGATGCAGCTGCGGAGGGCGATGCAGCGGGAAAGCCAGTGGGCGGAGGAGGAGGAGGAGTGGGACCGCCGCCCATCACCGACCACAGGCAGCGGCAGCAGCTGAAGAAGTTGCGCTTCAAGCGGGAAATGCACGCCCTGGCGCTCGAGGGGGGCGATGTGGCCAGGGGCTACTGCTCCTGCGACGAGCAGTGGACCAACTCCTCCTCGCCGACGTCCACCATGTCGCCGACGATGCCGGCTGCCGGAAATGCCAGAGGCGTGGGCGGAGGAGGGGGAGTGGGAGGAGGAGGAGGAGGACGCCATGCAACCGGAAACGGGAATGGAAACTCCAGCGGCAGCAGCGGTATTGTCAAAATGGCGGCTGCAACAGCGACGTCGGGAAAGCGTAGCGGGCGGCTCAAGCAGCAGCATCATGTGCGCTTTTCCGACGAGAAAAACTTCTCGGATTGAGAGGGAAAACCAACTACTAGACTGCACCTAATCTCTGTTTAGTCATAGGCGAAAAAAGTCAAAAAGAAATCATCAGAAAACCCAAAGAAAGTATATTACAAATCGGTAGATAAACGTAATCAACTAAGAAACCTGTAAATATAGTTCGAAAGTGTTAGTTAAAATATCTGTGTTTAGTTGCTCGATAGATCTGTTGTGAAACATACATATATATATATGCGTATATATAAATAAATTATATATGTATGAGTATAATCAAGTAATCACGTAAGCGTAGCACAAATGCATTTTTTCCACTCATCAGCTAATTGAAAGCAAATATTGATGGAAATTGTTGATAACGGAATTCTGTTGACGGCATTGTAAATATTCTAGTCAAAATAAACATAAAATGTGGTATTATTTACTGAAAGTAAAACGATGAAAATAAAATAAGATGAAAACACCTAAAATAAAAAAAAATAAACACAAACATGGCTCAAAATAGATTAGATTAACAATGAAAGTAATGAGAGGCATAATTGAAAACAAATAACTAGTTAATTATTTAAATTAATACTTCGAGGATGGAAAGTAAACAAGTGACGCTTTTTTTACTGTGTACAAAGCCAGCCAATACACTGAAGAACAAAAAAAAACGAAATGTTTAATTTAAAGGAAAATTTCCACACACAATCGAATTAATTGTAAAACACGCCGGAAATTGTTGCTAAAATGCAACAAGTCAATTGGATTTCAAGGCTTTTAAATACTTTTCCTTATAAATTGATCAAGCACAAAAGTACATTTTCTTTTATGAAATCCTACCAATGTAATAGTTACCTCAACCTAACAAAAACTGCCAATTAATCAACATTTAATTTTGCTTTTACTTTGGATTATTCTAATAAGTCTGTCTTAAGTCTAAGTACTCTTCCAGTTAATTTGTAAAACATTCTGATGAAAACCCATAAAAAGCGTCGCCAAAAAAAAAACAAAATATGATATTTGTATTTTTAAGACTAAATTTATAATCGTCTAGTTTAAAATATTAAAGAAAAATGATTGCAGACATGCAAGAAACTAATGTAAGTGATTAATATGAAATAAAGTTAAACTAAATGAGATATAAACAAACCATTAAACTAAAAACAATAAAAACTAAATTAAATAAATACTAAAGAGTGAGTTTTATTTTTCATAGGATTTTCTTGATAATTAAAGGCTTTACAATTTTCTGTAATTTATTTTTAGTAGATTTTTATGTGTTTAGCAGGCTAACACGAAATATTAAAATCTGATATTTTTTCCTGATTAAAAAAACATGTTTGCTCGTAAACAGCACCATAGGTGTATGGTTTTCACATCCCATAACCAAACCATCGACCAGTGTTTTTCGTTTCGCCATTTATGAACCTTGGGACTGCCTGCTAACAGCTAATAAAGACCTTAAGACCCCGGTGAACCCGATCTAACCCGGAGGATTGCTGGATTCATTTCGTTTTAAATGCTCCTCGTTTATGAGCAGAATTTTCGTTCGGGCCGTTTTAATGGCTCAAATTTTTATGGCAGCCAACAGCGGTTATTAAATCAAATTTTATGTCTGGCCAGCAATATGGCAGAAAAGAGGACTTCCAAGGGAGGGGGGTGAAAGTTTGCTAAGTTCAGGCGGAAAATTCAAGGTTCTTGGCGAATTAATTTATATCATGAAGCTCAGTTGCTGGCAGCGAACACATCAAATATGTACACTGATAAAAAAAACGTAGTAAATCCAACGATTTCATATTCAATCTAAATATTTTTCGCTTTGATTTTCATCCATTGCGGTTTTTATTAAATTTAAATATGTGCATATTAAATTTTTTTCAATATTAAATTTAAATATGGAAATATTAAATTTAAATATGGAAATATTTACTTTAGAGAAGAAAAATAGATAAACTTGAATGCTCTTGTAAGCATTCTGTCACGAAAGAAAATAATATGGGCATGGCTCAGGGGCCAAGTGTGCTTGCTCTGCTACTATTTTATGCTCGGGGGTATGAGGTTCAAATCCCGCTCCCGACATAACATAACATACATTTTTTTTTCAAATTATTATGGAAGTGTTAGATATGCATCATAAAAACTTGTTACTTACTCTGCTTTAGTTGGGTTTTGAACCTGGGTCCCCCCGCATAAGAGGCAGACGCCTTACCAATTGCGCCATCGCACCATGTTACGCGGGAGCGCATAAGTTCAACTTAAATGTAAAGTTAACATGTTCGCGAACATTTAAATATAGTTCATATTTCGGATAAATTGCTAAAGTTTTCAATCTGAACATAAAAAATCTTTAAATAAATCATGCATATTAGCTACTTTGTAAAAATATTAAAAACTTAAAAATAAAATATTTTGAATATGTAAAACTAATATGAAACATTTTTAATTTGAATACGGATTTTTTTAATTCTGAAAATATTAACGATAAATATAATAATTTTTAAAATAAATATACCCAATTTTAAATTTAATATGCACTTATTGGATTTAAATATTTTAATATTAAACTAAGTGTTTTAATATGTTTCGTATTTAATTTAATGTTTTTTGTATTAAATTTAAATACGAAATAAGAAATTTTTTATTCAATATGCGGATATTTAAATTTACTATTCCATTTTTTTATCAGTGTATATAACCCCCGGAAAACCGCCGCACTATCTGCTCTTGAAGCTTGTTTATGTTTGGCGAAAACTATTCCAATTAACTTGGCCAAAAAAGAAAACAAGAATGGCGGAAAAATAGAAAATGAAAGCCGAAAACAAAAAAAAAAAAACCAAATGCCCGCTGGTCATTTTGTAACTCTTTTGTGGACTGACTTTTCCGCCCATTTCCCGCCAATTTTGTTTGTTTTGTTTGATGTGTGTTGCATGCAACATTGTTTTTTTTCAGTTGCCTTCTCTTTTGCTCGTTTGCAAAATGCCAAAGTTTTATGCGCAAATTTCATTATTTAAAATGTGTTGGTAAATGAGTATGGTGATGTGTTTCGCGGCAGAATGGTTGAAGAGTGTGCAACATACACAAAAAAGGAGAGCTCGCGGGCATAATTAATTTAAAATTAAACACACTTCACATTCGTTAAACCCCTTTGATGAGCACCAAATTTAGAACAGCTTTTACGTGCTTTTTTTAAAATGACATTCTATGTGCAGTTGTTTACATAGTAATTTTGTATTTTAATTACTTGTCAAAAAATGTTAAAATTCAATCGCTTAAAAAAAAAACTAATATAAAAAGAGAATTTTATTGCAAATACAATTACATTTTAAATTTGAATTTTTTATCAGTTCTTAGAAAATTGATGAAAATATCTACAATTAGTTTAAAATAACCTAACATTCCAAAATAATATTTTACTTGTTAAATCTTTTTAAATAAAAACATGGCAATTATTCATCAGTTCAGTGAGGTTTTTGCAGCTCTTAAAAAATTAATTTTTTTTGAATTCCTCTACATGATAATCCTTTACTAAACAAAATTTTAAATAAAAACATTGCAATATTTTCATCAGTGAGGTTTATGCAGTTCTTAAAAAATTAATGATTATTTTTAAAAATCCCTCTACTTGATATTCTTATACTAAACAAAATTTGAAAATCCCCAGATACCTATTTAAACTAAACTAAAACCCTCAAAATCATTAGCTATTTTCCGCTCTGTAGAAAAAACCCCATCAGCACCCCAGAAAAACCCACTGAACACCCCTGGAATTCTCCCCACTAACCACAACTTGCCGTAATGTCGGTTTCGAAGTGAATATTCGCTTTTAATGTCTGCTTTTTATTACAAACTAAATGCGAAAAATGTGTTGGCCAAGACAGGAGGAGGGTTCAGATGCTCGGGGTGTCTTCGCTTGACACTTGCTACCTTTTTATTATAAATGTTTTATGGCGGGGAATTTTACAAATTACTTTTTGTGCAGCTTCTCAGTCGCACACATGCGGACATAAAAACTTGATGACAGGTGTAGCAAATTAGGATTATTATTTTAAATACCGAAAAAGCCAACGACGAGATCCCCCTGCATCCCAAATGCTAATTAATGCGTTAGGCAAACTGCAAAAATTTTATGATGAATTTTACCATCGTTTTTATTGAAGTTTCAACTTATTTGTGTAATAAAAATATACAGTTTAAAATATATAAAAGTTACTGCTGTGTTTATAGATACTTTTAAAATGTTGGTTATAATTTCTAAGCTAAATGCATCTTGTAATTATTTATTCCCAAATCAGAGTTCGCCCTGGAATTTGCCTTCTCAACCGCAGCTTCAATTAATTAATTGAACCCAATATATTTGGGCCTTCGTCTCTCTCAACTTGCACTTTTCGGCTCATTAAACTTCAAGTGTTACATTTTCGTAGGCCAAACTCGATGAAGGAGCCGAGTCTAATTCCCTAATTCAGACTTCAGACTGCTCATAAAAGTCTAAAGTTATGGCAATAATAGCAGCAGCAGCAGAAGGTACAACAATTTGTTTTTGCCGCTGTCGTGTGGGAGGCAAGCACATTTATATGTTTTCCCACGGTTAACACGACGTATGCGTAATTTATGTCGCTCGCCGGCAGCAGCAGCAGGTGCACGGGTCACATAGCGCGGTTTTTATATTTCCAAAGTTCCGGCGCGAATTTGATGAATGTTTGCACTTTTTAACGGGGAATCCATAGGAGTGACTCCCATTTGAAGATAGTGCATTCATAAATTATCCACTCAAGAAGGCGCAATTTTATGAGAAATCATTAAGCGGAAACTGTTTTGAAAATTTGCGCGCTGCATTTGAAGGTGGTATTTTGAATGGCTAAGGCCACACTGAAGCTTAGGGTTACCCAGCTTTTATCATTTATAGACTGTTAAAATTTAATTACTGAATTTTAAGTGATTTCCTGCCTTTTTCTTGTAATAATTTATATTTTGTATGTTTTTGAAGAGTAAAAGCGTTTTGCTGAGTAGTCGAAAAATAACAGAACAGTTTCAAATTGTAGATGACAAGAATGTGTAGGATTATTATTACTTGTTAAAAATTAAAAACAAGAGAGAACGCTATAGTCGGGTTGGTGTCCCGACTATCTAATACCCGTCACTCGGCTAAAGGGAGTGCTCTGTAGTCGGGTTGGTGGCCCGACTAAAGGTTGTAACTCAGCTAAAGGGAGTGCGAGGGAGATGGAGATATATGTAAACTTTGATCAGGCTTAACTTTTTAACGAATGGTCCGATTTAAAAAATTTCTTCTGCATTTCGATAGGTATAACTAAACGCAACAAAATTGCATTTATACTTATCAGAAATATTTGACAAATGTGGGCTGCCAGGCACATTTTAGTATGGTTATGTGGGCGACTATGGGCGATTGTGGGCGTTAGAGGGGGCGTGGCGGTCGCCTGAAATAAACTTGCGCTGCGTAGGAAGCCCAAGAATATGTGTTGGTAATCCCAATATTCTAGCTATTGTAGTTTCCGAGATCTCAGCGTTCATCCGGACGGACAGACGGACAGATGGACAGACGGACATGGCTAGATCGACTCGGCTAGTGATCCTGATCAAGAATATATATACTTTATAGGGTCGGAAAAGCTTCCTTCTAGCTGTTACATACTTTTGCACGAATACAATATACCCTTTTACTCTACGAGTAACGGGTATAATAAAATGTACGTTTTGTGGACTATTGTAGCAGATTTTAAGTGCCATTCGTCACTACGAGGACGACCGTCTTAATTTTACATTAGATCTACATAGGACGTTCCTTTTATACCCAGAATGGCGCTTTATTCAAGTTTGTAAAAAGTTTCGCGGAGTTGCCAGACCACTTTTCCGGAGGTATATTAACAGAAATGTTAAGAAGGAGGGTGACGCGGCTAAGCTTAGCGAGGACACTGATTTAACATTAGGTATGTGGAAGAACAGTGCCATTCTTAGTTTTATAAACATCATTGGTTTCCCAACTCTAAAAAAACCACTCTTTCTTAAAAAATAGATTGACAGAAAAGAGAGCGCCTTTAACTGTTTCGCTCTTCCTTCTACAGAAGTGTTAAAATACACCGAATTCTTACATTAGCAAAGACACAATTTAAGAGATATGTTTAGGCTAACATTTTAATCAAAAGGCCGAAAGTATGCAACAAAAGATTAGTTGCCGAAGAGTGTCAAAACCTAAGCTTAATTCAATCATTAAAATTTATTCCATTAAAATAAAATAATATTAAATGTAAAAATGCCTCTGCCGCTGCTCTGCCAATGTAAGAAAACACTCAATCCAGCTGTAGCTCAGCAGACAAATGTTAGATTCAACAGAAGTGAAGTCTCGTACCACCCAGCCCTTGACAGACTTGAAATTTAATAAAAGTAAAACCATTTTGAATTGTTCCAGAAATCCAAAAGTCCAAAACTCCCAAC
The DNA here is from genome assembly GCA_037075205.1 of Drosophila prostipennis. Lineage (NCBI taxonomy): Eukaryota > Metazoa > Arthropoda > Insecta > Diptera > Drosophilidae > Drosophila > Drosophila prostipennis. Next base: position 171,098 of record JBAMCJ010000851.1, read on the forward strand.
AAACTATCAAACGATGTTTTCATCGATGTTTCTCCACCTCTAGTAGAGTTTCACTCCAATTCATGCGCACTGTTAACGATTTCACTCCAATCCATGCGCACTGTTAACGATTTCACTCCAGTTCGTGCGCACTGTTAACTTTGCCCTGCAATTTCCACTCCATTTCTTGCGCACTGTTAACGGCCATACGAAAAGCACTCAATCCAGCTGTAGCTCAGCACACAAATGTTAGATTCAACAGAAATGAAGACTCGTACCACTCAGCCCTTGACAGACTTCAAAATAAAAGTAAAACCATTTTGAATTGTTCCAGAAATCCCAAAGTCCAAAACTGCCCAACAAACTATCAAACGATGTTTTCATCGGTGTTTCTCCACCTCTACTGCTTTGGGGAAATAAAAAAAAATTCGAACGCAGGCGGACGTGTCGCGGATGTCGGAAGGTGGAGCTTGTGAATTGTTCTTGTGCCGTGCCCCGCGCACTCAAAGCCAATAAGAGCCGAGAGAAAAATAAACACGGGCTGCGCCTGCTGCTTCTTGTGCATTAAACGGTTCGTGGCCAGTCCATTTTTTTCCGCTTTAAGGAAACACAATTTTAATTCGTTTGCAAATACAACGCACGCACGCACACCCACACCAACGCACCAGGCGAGTGCGTAGGTGTGAGAACAAGTGAAACAGAGCTGGGAAAACAAACTGGGCTGCATGGATACTGGCTAAATATTGAATCAAAAATTAAGCTCGAATAAAAGTCAAAATAATAACAACAACAACAGCAATCAATCGAAAATGCGCGTGTGACAAAGAGAGGGCGAGTGATGAGGAAAAGAGAGGGAGAGCGCCCACACACACACACACACACGCTGACGTCGACGCGCTGTCTGTTCAGTGGAGCAGTGTTGCCAGCCCGCAAAACAGCTGCCCGAGAATCCCAATTAAATAATTAATAAGTTCAAATCAGAATTGGAGTATCTGAGGCCGATTTTGCATACTTCATTTCCCCAATTCGGCTTATTGGCACTGGGGCTCTGCTGCTGCTGAGTTGGCAACACTGGCCTGGTCCCCCACAAAAGAGAGCGAGCGGGCGAGAGAGCAAGCGCGAGAGAGTCACATGCTGGGGCGCTCATTTCAATTTTCCTCAATGAACACTTTTCACGGTTTTCGGTTCGTCGGTTCGCGTTTTCCACAGTCGTGCGTTGTTTTTTCTCGTGGAAAAGTTGTAAAGCCCAGCCAGCCAGGCAGCAAGTACATAATATAGCCAACATTTTATTCGCAGTGCACGCAGCGCGGGAGAGCGAGCTGTTAAATAATTTTTAAAGTGTTTGTGTTTTTAACGTGTACAACCCAACAAAAAAAAAGAATTCTATGCCTTTTGCATAACAAAAACAAACGTAGCAAATAAAAGAAAAAGAGCCATAAACACACACACACTGGGTTAAAAATACAGAGAGAGAGACAGAGAGACGGACGCCTACGTCAATAAGTGAAAAACGGTAAGTGCAAATTCTTTTGCCCCATGTTGTGTGTGCTTGCCAATTGGAAAATTTCTTACTTCCCCTCCCGCTTCCGCTCTCTTTCTCGTTCTTGCTCTTGTTCCTGCTCCCCCTCTTCCTGGCTCGCTCTTACACTTGCTTTTACGTTGTTGGCAAGCAGCGCTTCATTCATTTCCACAAACAGCATATAAACACACATACCAGCACATCCCCGCTCTCTCTCTTTCGGAGAGCGAATGTATTTCAGTGTGACCGTGTGTATTTGTTGTAGCTGGTCAGGCCACAAAATTTGTATTCGAGAAATTCTATTCGCCTTTTGTTAAAAAAGTAAAAAAAAAACGTAAGCCATTTGCACATCATATTGTTCAAAAAAAACAATGGGTCATAGAATTTAGTTTCGCGTGTGTTTGTGTGCATTCTTTATCATTGATATGTTAAATGTGAAATGTTGAAATTCAAATTAAGCTCAGCGTTTTTGTAAACAAAAACAATGGAGTGAGAATCGGCTACTGAAATTAGCTAAAGATAAAACTTACTGGTTTTTTGTGGGTTTCATTAGGGAAATCATGATTAGTATATTGGGATTTAGTTGGCCACAAATAAGTTGACGTGCACAGGCAACAAAAAATGATGGTTATATTTTAAAAACTTGTTATTTTAAAAAAAAAAATATCCTTTCCGTGCATTGGCCCCACTGTTACCAACTGAAGTTATCAGCTCCCCACCACCCCCTCCTGCACACACACACAGAAGCACTTGCACTCTGACTGGCTGGCCATCGCTGTATGTGTGTAATTAGCAACAAAAATCTCGCTGGCAACTGCATCGCATGAGATTCGATGCTTTTGTTATTGTTGCTGGTCCTGGTCTCTCTCTCTCTCTTAGCTCTCTCCCACCCTTTCTACCGTCTAATTTACATTTGAATGTGCGTGAGCGCGCATTTGTTGATAATTATCAGCAAATTACTAGACGCACTTAGCAGCAGCAGAAACAACGCCAATGTGAAAAGTAATGCATACACACAATAAGCTTGTACAGTGGTCACTGTGAAACATAAGACGATAAATAAAATGCTTTAAACTCCTAATATGAAACATTCTTAAAATTAAAATTTGCTTATATGTAGAGTGGTTTCTAAAAATCTTAATTAGGAAAAAAGAGTTCGAATTCCGAAAGACTACTGTATACAATTTATTTGTGTGTGAGTTCTATAGAAAGGCGTGTTTAAATGACATTTATAATGCAGATTTCACTTCTATTACTGGCCTTAACAACGTTTTTTTTCTTTCCTGCTAATACACATTTTCTATAATTATTTTATTGTCATTCGTTTATACGGGTAGGTGGGGTTATTGAATTTTTCGAATAATTAATCAACGGCAAGAACTTTTTTGTTGCTAATTGGCAAGTCGTTCTGTGAATTAATCCAAACACCGATACAGAAATAAACCCGTTGCTATGTCTACGACTTTGGCTGGTACATACATATATATGTATAAAATCTATATAGTATATATGGCAAATCCAACTTTGGTGGCAAAAACTTAGTAATTCACTCACACGGACACACACTGCGAAAGAAACGCGCACGCCGATTGTTTATTAATTTATTTTATTTGTACAAATTTGGTTTATCGTTAGCGGCAAATGTTTCTTTTTTCATTTTTATTATTAACTTCATTATTCGAGGCATGGCACGTTTTTCTTGCCTAGTTATTTTTTGTTTCGTATTTTATTACATTGTGTGTGTGTGCCTTTTATGGCCAGGACAATGAGCCAATTTTGGTATTGAAGCTAGTTTCTCAATTAGGCCAATGCACTGAAAGAAACTTGGATACAAACAATCCATAGAAACTAAAGTATGCAGAGTTGCTGAGGAAGTTACTAAGATAATTCGAGTTTAAGTCATAACTCATGTTGCATCATTTATTTTCAACATATGCCTCTATTCAATTGTTATTAGTAGCCTGCCCTAAGCATAATACCCCGAAAATCTTGTAAGAACCTTGAGGAAATCTACTTCGACTAGAAAAAATAAAACACATTTACATGATATATGTATCTCAAGATCTTTTGTTTACATGACCAACAAAAACCGAGATGAGAACCATTAAAAAGTTGAAATAAGCCACAAAAGCTGCAAACAACAAACAGCCAAAAACTTCAATAACAATCCATCAAAAAGTTAGAAATTGCCCAAATCCAAGACAAAACCAGATCATGTAGAGCATTAAAAAAAAACCCCAGACAGAAGGGCAGGCAGGCAGCCAGAGATCCCCAGCAGTCATGCCCAGATCGAAATATAAACACGAAATGAAAAGAAAAGCATTTGTAATGGATGGTCTTAAAGTTCTGTAGTAGTGACTACAATGAATCGGAGTCTTTATTCCCGGCATATGGTCGCAGCCAAAGTTCGGTGCCAAGTAGAGTTGAGTAGATAGAAAATAAAAAAAGGAGGGAATGGGGAGTAGAAGTAGGGTAGCAAATGGCTATATCATTTATATGATGAAGTTTAAAGAAAATCTCGGTGTTTAGACTGAAAGGAATCCACTAAGGTTAAGAGTTTATTTAAAACGATAATATTTTAACAATTTAAAAATATGTTTAGAAGTTCTTTTGTTAATTATCAATATTATAAAAATAGTTTAACTAAGATTACGATTTAGATACTGCAAATGGAGTGTGCAACTTGGATAAACGATGCATATTATCAACCAACCAGAGAATATAGGAGGTTTTCCCTCCAGTCTTGCACACTTAATCCCTAGCTACTGAATTCCGATTGTGAGGATTGTACGGAGGAGGGGGGAATATATCATATCACTGGCACTTGGGGGCTTCTCATTCTTCTTCTTCTTTATGGGGCTCTCGGTGTGCAGGCTGCACAGATGACGATCGTCCGCGAATCGAAAATGTACATGCATATATAGTATACACTGAGCATTAGCGTTTAAGACTGTGTGGGGGGAGGCGGGAGAGAGGGGAGGAGAGATGAGATGGAGAAGAAAGAACTCAAAAGGCGAACGATAAGAAGGAAAAAAGAAGGCGGCGCGGCGAAGACTTTGTCAGCCAGACATGGCGTATACGCAGCGTTGTACGCGCGTATATTGTATAGGTGTGGGTATACATATAGCATCAAGTGTAGCTGTGTGTTGGTTGGTTGGTTGTGCTGCTGCTGCTGCTGGCTGCTTTTTACTACTATGTACTACGGGTTAACACCAGTAGCTGTCTGACGGCTTGACGTTGTGTTGTTTGTTTCTTCGCTTTTATTTGTTTTATGCTGGGTTTTTGTTCGATTTTCATCGTTGTACTTTTTGAAGTTCAAGAATATGGAAAGCAAAAGAAGGAGGTAGATGTAGATTGGTGTGTGTGGGGCTTTGTAGAGTCGTCTCGTTTTGCGTCTGCTTCTCGGCTCTCTTTCTACAAACCCCCCCCAAAACCCTTCCTCATCCAGGGCAGCGTCTTCGTCTTCTTGTTTGACACAAACACATGCTTAGGTGGTATATTGTATCTGTGTGTATGGGTAACACACATTGATGTGTAACTTGTTGTTGGTTTTGCTGCTGTTGTTGCCCCAGACCGGTTTTCATGTTGCGTTAGCTTTTGTCGTTGTTGTTGTATGTATTATAGCACGTCTTGCAGACTCGCCTCTCGGCATTCTACAAATACTATAAACATCGAGTTGTAGTACAACTTCTTATGGCATCCAGTTGTGGAGTCTGCAAAGATATTTCTCGCTTGCTTTTTATTTTTGCTCATTCCGAACTATAGTATATAGTATATAGTATTCCTTTTGATGATAAAAAATAAAACATATCACGAGAAAAAAAGCCCACAATGATTAATATAATACTTTCCTTTAGCAGTAAAAATGATTCAATGGAGGAGAGTTTGTCAATATTATGAACTGTAACAAACCACTAAGCTTCGCCTTTGTTTGTTTTCTTAATTCTTAAAAAATTCTTAAGAATAAGTCTGAGTAATTAGTAATTTTTTTCTGGCGCTCCTGAATGGAACGCAATTTTATTTTGCACTTAGTCAGTTGTGTAGTTTATAAGTTACTTTGCCACAAAAGCGGATAAAATGTAGCTATTTATATATTTTTACTTATCTCGGTTACTCTCCCACTTTAACTAAATTAAAAGCTTTCGCTTGATGATTTATAAACATGAAAGCTATTTAGCATTTTAAGCTAAAAATATACATATTTTTGTTTCCCGAAATAAAAGAGTTAATCTGTAAGGAAATGTCCATTTTACTGCCGAGCCTTATTGATTCGCCTTGACAAACTCAATCTCGGGCTCCATTCGACCGTCTGACCTTAATCCGCACCTGTATTCCACTTTTGGTATTTCATCTGCCAACCGGCCAAACAGAAAAAAAGGTCCAAAACATGCGTTTGCCCCTTCATGGGTTTAATTCTGCTGTTGCTGGCCGTCGTCAACGTTTTCGGGATCATTAATTACGTCTGCTGGGTCTCGGCCTCTCCATACATGTATCTCTCTCTCTGTCTCTCCGATTCTCCCTGCACCCTCTGCTTCTGGCCCAAAAGAATCCAAAGAACCGGAATGTTGAAGAAGGAAACAAGAAGTTGTCTTTGGAACTCTCTGAATTGTATTTGCCTTGGTTGGCTCGCACTGAATCAAGCTTCAAACTTCTCTATATATTTCTTTTCTTTGTTAAATCCGTCTAACGTTCATGTTTCATATTAGAATTTGGTTTATTGTGTGGCGATGCCTAGATGCCTGTGATAATAATAGGTATAAATATGAATCGAGAGCCAGCGGTGGCCGAACTGGTTTCTATAAACTATAAAAATAATACCTTTTCGTTGATATACTGCTTCTGGGGGATTTGCATTTTCCTCTACCTCCTGTTTTTCGTAGGAATGAGTCCGCCGGACTCCACCTCCTTCGACATCTTCGATGAGTAAGTCGTCGTCTTGGCCTCATTAGCGTTTCTGGTATTACTCATCGCACATATCAGTTTCAGATCCCCAGACTCCGCTTATTTCCCTATCGAGAATTGAGCCGTTTAAGCTTTCGGTTTCTGTGGAAATGTGTATGACAATTCAATATATTCAAATTCGATGCGATAGCTAAGCGCTTATCCTGTATTATTAAAAACACGTTCCAAATAAGCCGGCAAATGTTTGTTTGTTGGCCCCAACAATGGCACACACGGCGCAAAACAACATAAATTGTGGTATTTATACTGAAAACATTCCCAAACCGGTTCACAAATCTATGCTGTAATAAAAAAAACCACCAAACAAACCGGAAAAAAATTTTGGTTTTCGGTGGATTTTTGTTGTATTTTTTTTATGCGTGTACCGCTCTAAATGCTGCTGACTGGGGGCTACTGTTCCAGTCTCGGTATCCGTTTCAGTTTCAGAACCGGCCTACAGATCCGAATCAAGATCAAACCAGATATTCCTAAGCTTTTACTTTTCTTTATATAAATATATGAATAAGCGGATTTATTACTTATTAAATAATCCTAACGGCTTGGTATTACATGTTAAAAAATATACAAAAATATTTTATAGAGTAGAGTAGAGTATACTTTATAGAGAGATCAGTTCCTTTAAGAAGAATTTTCATTTAGTAGAAATATCACCTAATCAGGTTGTATAGTATCTAGATTTTGATCATTACATAGATCCTAAAAAATTTCACCAAAATAACTTAAATTTGTTAAGGAAATACTAAAGTGTGGACGAGGTAAACAAGGCATACTTATCAACCCATACACACACTTACGAATTCAGTCATAATCAACGTGAAGAGGTGAAAAGAAGCAGAAAAAAGAAAAAACAAGAGAGAACGCTATAGTCGGGTTGGTGTCCCGACTATCTAATACCCGTCACTCGGCTAAGGGCAGTGCGAGGGAGATGGTTATTATCTCCATCTCCCTCGCATCTGCCTCTTAGCTATCGAGTGACTAGGACTTTTCGATCAGCTATAACTTTTTAACGAATGGTCGCGATTGATAAAAAGTAGCATTTCTTCTACATATAAATCGTCACATAGTTATTGATAAAACACAAGTAAGCAAAACAACAAAATTCTACATCCTTCGATAGACATAGGTATTTTAAATATACTTTTAAAATCGTATATAGCGATTGGTTGAGATTTGTTAGAGTGAGGCGTCCGGCCACCTCAAAAAAAGTGGCTTCGAGAATAAACTTGCGCTTAAAGTCGTAGGAACTCCAAGAATCTTGGCATCGCCGCAAATGGCCAATCTCTATAGCTTTTATACGTTTGCCGAGATCTCAGCGTTCGGTACGTTACTAGACAGACCGGACAGCACTTTTTGAGCGAGACAGACATTTCCGATTATATCGAAACTCAGCTAGTGACCCTGACCTTAAGGAATATACTAAACTTTGGATGAGGGTCAAACAACGCTTCCTTCTCAACCTGTTACATACTTTTGCACGAATACAGTATAATCACCTTTTAGCTCTGACGAGTAAGCGGGATATAAAAAATATAGGAAACTCATACACACACACTTACCGAACGCTGATAAGTCAATATGTAATTTAAATTTTTGTATTTTAATAATGATAAGCCGGCAAAGTCACAAACACACGTTCATATTGCGACGAGCGAACACACACACATGGAAACCCTTATTGATTTTCATCAGACTTTCAGTCAGTTTGTCAATTGGTCAAACACTCGCCTTGCCAACTGGAATCGCTATCAGTTTGTCAGGCCTTAATACTTTTATATTGATGTAGATATTCGAGAATGTGTCTACACAAGTCTATTTGTTCCGCACTTTCGGGGGCAGATGCAGATGTTCGAATTCAGATACAATTTCCATATCATTCTGTATTATTTCACATTGTCGGACATATAATTTCCTCAGAATTTGTTTATTCATTCCACTTCTCGCTCTCGCTGTAGCTCGCTTTGCAGTCAGTGAGAATATCTAAAAGTAATGCATCATAGATACGTACATACATATGTATATATACACGAGATTCGAATAGATAGATATTCCGAGAGGGCAGACATTCTCCAACTAAGCAAACAAAACGGGCAAACGATTCGTTCTTAATGAAAAACACATACATCTGCATTTGCTTTGCTACGGGTACTGGTATGCGTCTCTGTGTTTGTTAACAACAATAGCAAAAAGCACAAAATAAAACACATTTTTATCTGCTTTTGAGGCGAAATGAATGAAAAGGCAATTTTGCAATAAAATTTATTACTTTCTGGCTGTTTTGTGTAGTTTTTACTCAAATACATTTTAAAGTGCTTCGCTTTGTTGGCGTCTAATGAAAATGATCAAACAGCTGTAGCAGGCAATAATAAATTATACTTAAGGAACTTTATTTGCCTATTTTATGTGAATGAACCGAGAAGTGCCAAAAACCAAATGAATCAATTAATTGGGCTATGAACATTTTGGGAAATTATTATTCCATTTCTTATTTATAGGTAATTTATTAAACAAAATATGGCAAATGAGAAATACATTTGTTTTCAGGCTACTAAATCATTAATAAATATATTTATGAAGAGTATTAGCGAATGATCTTTATAGAAAATATGTATTTTAATGTTTTAAATCATTTTTCCAAAGTAATGAAATAAAAATACTCAATTATTTCATGTATATTTCCAACTAAATCTGGTTTCAATATCCATTACTGGCACATTCGCTACCGCAGAGAGTCTCTGAATTTAGATAGGAAATCTCTACAAGACCGCAAAGAGTTGACAACTCAATGTGAATATTTTAATGTTGATTGTTAGTTTTCAACTGATCACACAGTTTATGGTTTTTTTTGCACGTTGAAATTAATACTTTTAAGCTTTCAAGTTTCCTTGACAATCTTGTGCGTGCTGCCTGCCGAAAAAGCAACTGGGCTGCGTAACGTTTGGGGGCTAGATAATCTATATAGTTATTACTCACGGCACGTCACAACAAATATAAATAAAATACCAGAGAACAGAAAAACTCGCTAAATGCGAAACAAAGCGAGGCGAACCGAAAACTAAACTCGAAATTAAGATATGCTAAAAAGGGGAAAGAAACTTGGTTGATTATAACTGATATCGGTGGGGGCTGGTCGGTGATGGTAGTTACAGATGTGTGGGGTGTACGTTTAAATATATATGTTAGCTGGTTTCACTCGTAAACTTGTTGACAACAACTTTTGTGCAAGTGTTTGTAGTTCTTTTTTTGTTTTTTTTTGGGTGCTATTGCTGCTTGAGAATCGCCTGTTATTTTATCTTCATACGTAGTACGTACATATATACCTACATATATATTTCAGTAGGTTTGGGCTCGGTGTTGGGGTTGTAATTTGTATTCAGCGTTTTACTCTTTTTCACTGCTGCTGATATGGCATTTAAACCATTATATTGTGTCGACTCTTTACCCATATCACACACTATTAAAATCAAACTTATAAATATACACATGCATGCTAGTACAGTGCGTTTCGAATGTGTCTGGCTAGGGAATTTAGTTACCTTTAGGTTTTAATGAATACAAAACATTTATATCAGTTTTAATAATTTAAGAAGGGGTTTATTCAGGATTAAAACTAATATAGTTATTTAATTCCTGGCTAAAAAAAACTATGTTTTCTCTATTTTGACTGTTTTTCGGTTTTGTTGGACACTGTACTGCTATATGGTCGGGGTCTCTGATTAATCTTAACTCGTCTGGCGGTCGGTTGCTCTGTCGTCCGATCGTTCGTTCATTCGCTGGTTGATTGGTTGCTCAGTCGGTCAGTTAGTCACACAGTCAGGCAGTCAGTCAGTCTGTCATTTAGTCATTTAGTCAATTCGTACGCAGTCATGTCATTCATTTGCCATTTCAAGTGCTATACACACTCATGATTGAGTTATACGAACTGGGAATATATCTGTATAAACGCTCAGTGTAGTTTTGTGTGCACTGGATGCCGGCTGTTGTCGATATGTACAAATGCACGTACATTTATGTATGTATATAAAGAGTGTGTTCCGTAATAAGCTTAAAAGTGTAGCTATTGCTGGTGGAGCGTTTGCTATTCATTAATGAGTTGTTTAGCTGTCAACTGTCGGTTGTCATGCTCAATCCATTTTGTATATACCGATTGTTCGGATCTAGTGTAGATACATGTGCACTATAATGGATATCATTATTAATTTTCATTATGCAAATGACTTGTATTATTATTGGAGCTACAGGAACCGAAGCAGCTGTAATCGACTGACACCTAAATTGTTATTCTGCACATTATAATGGTTTTATTATTGGTCTATATGATTATGGTTTATTTATGTGTTATTTATCATATTTCCTTACATAACCCTATTAGCTGGAATACGATTCATTTTTAAATACCCGAAAATCAGGCTATCCACGATCCCAGACTTTTGTTTACTTTTGTGAACCGCCTGCTGATTTCCATTAATCTTGAATTTGTAATCACAAGTGGGAGCAGGTGTGTGATATTGCTTGGGGTTGGTTGGGGGATGGCTGATATCTCCCAGGCTGGGCATTATAAAAATTATCGTGCACCTCACTCGCAAGAACTTCATCAATCAAGTGGCCAATAAATCAAGCAATAAATAAATTGATATCAAGACAAAGTCATGTCAACTTAAACTCCAAAGGAAAACAAGAGAGAACGCTATAGTCGGGTTGGTGTCCCGACTATCTAATACCCGTCACTCGGCTAAAGGGAGTGCGAGGGAGATGGAGATATAAACTTTGATCAGCTATAACTTTTTAACGGATGGTCCGATTTAAAAAATTTCTTCTACATTTCGATAGGTATTGATAAGCACAACAAAACTGCATTTTTACTTTTCTGAAATATTAAAATTTTTAAAATCCTATATAAGCTATTGTGGGCGTTAGAGGGGGCGTGGCACCTTCTGGAAACAAACTTGCGCTGCGTAGGAACTCCAAGAATCTTCATGCCAAATACCAATCCTCTAGCTTTTATAGTTTCCGAGATCTCAGCGTTCATACAGACAGACAGACAGACGGACAGACGGACAGACGGACAGACGGACAGACGGACAGACGGACATGGCTATATCGACTCGGCTAGTGACCCTGATCAAGAATATATATACTTTATAGGGTCGGAAATGCTTCCTTCTAGCTGTTACATACTTTTGCACGAATACAATATACCCTTTTACACTACGAGTAACGGGTATAAATATTGATGGCCAGTTTTTGTAATATTTTGGAACTTTTCCCCTTAGCTTGAATAAAATGGAGATAAAGTAATCTGTTTTATTTTTAGATTGTAGTTCTTTTTATGGGATCTTTAATAGTATTTCCCCATTAGGTTGATTAATATTTATCATTGGAAAGTACCACTTGAATTTCTGCACAAACATATGCAGGTAGATAAATGTTTTACTTGATTCCCTGGGGTTCCCATTCCCCTTCTGCCATATCCCCCACCCCAAACCCCTTAACAGATACATACCGCACTGGGCTACCTGTTAAATTGTAAGGTAAATAATCCACATGAGGCACACTTTTGAGTAAACTACCAAATTACACACAACCCTTCGCCCTGCCGCTTTTATCCCGCTGTTCCACTCAAAAAGCAAATAAACCTGAGTGCCTCCTCCCGCTACTTAATTCGATTTTAGTGGTATTTGTGGTTCGTGCTTTAGTTATTGTTGTTGTTGTTGTACGGTAGCCCCGAAAATCGTATTCGAGTTTGCCTTTTAACTTTGGGCCCTGAACTACCCATTAACGTCTTCGAATTGGGGTACTTAAATTGGTTAGAAAGGTTAAAAATCCGGTTTTCGTTTCATGATTTATTTTAATTAAACTTGGCTGAATTTTTCTACAGTATACATCAATTTTAAATAATTCAAATAAATAAATAATAGATAATTTTAAAGGGGTAACTTCCAGTTGCAACCCTTTTTAGTCATAATAAGACTCACCTGTTTATGTAATGCTCACTCACGAAATTCACTTAAGTAAAAGCGTTGGTAAATACCAAAACAAAAACCAGAGGAAGAAAAAAAACGCGGAATGAAGAACAAGTGTAGCATTTGTTAGATGCCTTTCTTTGCATTTCTTCCACCTTTTCCTTTTCGTTTCGAGCGCTTGAAAATAATATTTCTTCTTTTGTTTATTTTTTTACTTAGGTATTATTCAAGCTTTAATGGCTAAGAAAGAGGGAAAGAGATGGAAAGATACAGATACGACGGCCACATGCGTGTGCGAGACTGTCCGGCTGTATTTGTATCTCAAAGTTTGTTGAGTATCTATAGTAAACAAATGCGCGTAAAAGGAAAACATGCACGTAAGAACGGCAGAAAAATTGGCTCAGAAGAATGGACTGTGGGTAGTGGAAACGAGAACGAGAAATATAATGAAAACCGATGGCACAAACAGGCGGAGGAGACATCGTTAGCACTGCCCGATCCGATCCCATACCATACCATCCCATACAATCCAAAACAAACTGAAACGAGTCCCGCTGTCAGCTGCCTATCGAGATACAATGCGGGTTCGGTTTGGGGATTGGTGATTGGGGTTTTGGGGGGTGGTGTAGGATGGTTGGTTCAGGCATGGTTATTATAAGGACTGCTCTGCTCCACCACACACACGTATGCGTAAAAATTCTTTTGGTTTCGCGCTCGCGTAAAACGTAAAAAATAAAATGAGAATGAGAATGAGTTGGGAAAACATATATACATATATTTTCCTCTTCTCATACAATACGGCTATATGTATACCCCAATATGTACAAAAAAGAGGAAAAGTAAAACACCATTTGTTGCTATTCAGCCCCACAGGCATCTTCTCAAGGAAGGAGACGAACCAGAGGAGTTCTTGTCTCTGGATTTTATATTCATTTATGTGCAATTTTTATGTATTTCTCTGTCGCTCTTGGTTTATTTATTTTGCGCTTTTCCCTCACTAAATTGATTTGTTTGCGTGCAGGAGTTTTCTAAACCGGTTGCAGATGGATATTTTCTGTTTTTACGGGCTTGTTTATTTGATATTTGCCTGGCTAGCAACAGGAATTGGTCAGAAAATTTCGCTTTTTATTACCGCAGCTTATCAATATTAGTGTACCCCAATGAGATTGCAATATATATATATGTCTTTCAGCAAACCTTTTGAAATTGCATTCATGGGAATACATACATTTATATATTGGACTCACTATCAGTTTACTAATAAGTCAACATTTGAACTGAGATAAATGCATTCATTGCATACTTGTTGACTTATTAATAAACCATTTTTATCTTGAGGAAACTTGGTTTGCATTTCATGCTTTACATCTTGTTATAAGGTTATAAGAAATAGCGGGTTCGATTTCGTATGAACAGTTCCTCGATTGAGAGCATTGTTGATAAGGAAATCAGAGACCCACTGTGGTTTCTTTCCACCGGTCCTATCTAAATCCGCCCTCCCCAGGGAGAATTCTACTTCTCGGACGTCGGGTACTCAAGGGAGCCATAAGAAATCGGGAAATCGGTTGCCTGACTGAAATACCAATCAACTCAGTTCAATTATGCGACATCGCACGATAAACAGCACAAAAGAAATAACTTTATAAATAAATATATGTATACATATATTTGGGCAGTGTACAGTGGACGCGTAGTACGTGTGCACATTGCCAATCTATAAGTAGAAGATGAATATATAACGCCAACGTACAACACGTTTTGTTCATTTTTAATTAATGAAACTTATTTCGAGCTGCGACCGACGAGACACAGACAAAAATAAGGCAAAAATAATCAACCAAAACAAAATTTACTAATGGAAAGAAAAATAAAGATGAGGAAAGGATGGTTAAATATTCGACTGTTAAATACCCTATATCCCAGATTACGATAAAATCATTCAATTCATTGAAATGAAAATTACACAATTTCTAGAAAGGTTAAAGAAAAAATCCTCAGTAAAATTAATGGTTGTGATTTAATTGAAGACTCCGTTAGATCGGTAGTTTCCAGAGACTATTGAGTTCACGACATTCTCAATTACATGGCATTTATTATGTTCTTATTACTAAGAGTTTATTTTAATTTTAAGAAAATATAAAAATAAAGTATTTAAGTTATTTTATTATTTCATATTTTAAAATATGCAATTTAGATAAGTTAAAATGAAGATATATTTTTTTTGAACACTTGTTCTTTTCTGGAAAAGTTCCTTTAACAGAGAGTTTAGTTTACGACGAATGCTATAATCCAAACATCCTATTATTCCCTTTGTCTGCACACATTAGTACAAGTTGGTCTGTGTTTTGTCTGTCGGCTGTTCCTATAGCCTCCATATATATTTCTATTTTTCCGCATAAGCACCAACACATTGGCTTGGCCATATCTGCTGATGGGTCTGCCTATACCAACACAGCACACTGAATTTTATCTCTATTTCTGGGAAAGAGAGCCAAAATCAATTTATGTCGTGTGGTTGGTTTTATTCTAACACCCCAACCGAATAATCAGGCAATTTATAAAAAAAAGAGAAACGGTGGAGAGCCCGCTCGATAAGGCCGGCCGCCTGCCTGTGCCCCCCAAAAAAGCAAATGAACCGAAAAAGTAAAAATATTTTGCTACCAACGTCGTATAATTTTTTCATTCATGCGCTAATCGTTCGAATCACACACAAACACACCCAGTGTTTTTCTTATAAATCTTTCTCTGTATTTCTATCTACACACTCGAACGTAGTACGGGTTTATATGGCCGATAAAAGTGTATTATATATACATAAATATTTACACACTTTGGCCGCTTTCGTACGCTCCACACGCGTCAATGCGGCGGCCTCCCACCGCCCACATCCCACAGCCGCCTTCAACCCACCCGAAAAAGAAAAAAAAATGAACGAAAAGAAAATAACACCACCCATATCCCATACACCTGCCAGTCCGAAGCTCTCCGAAAACATATAAACATACTTGTGTACGTATTTTGTACGGTTTAAACACATTTTAATGCTGCGTAAATAAAGCAAACAATCTGAACCATCCACGTGCTTTCTTTCACCGCCCCGAATCCCCAGCGCACCACACCTTTGAAGCTTTTTTGTATTTCGGCCCAACTACTATATTTATGAGGAAAACGAATATTTTCATTATAAATCTATGTGTATGCATATATTTGGGGGATTATTTTTGCAAATATTTTCTCATGCCGAAATAAGTGTGATTCTTGTTGAGTACACATTTGCCTGGGTGCTCTTTACGTGATTAAATTAGCATTATGGTGGGAACAAAACGGAAATGTAGTGATACAAATGTGTTGGGAAAAGCAATTATGACGGACAGAAATGTGTAGTGATAATATCTACGAAGGAGAAATATTATAAAATGTATATTAATATTCTGAAAACAGCTAATTGGCTATAACTTGGGCTATTAAAAAAGCACGAGCATAATTTTGTGATTTTTTTAATTGACAACTAAATTTATAGATATTTAAGTATAAAATATAATAAAAAAGGGGATAAAAGCAATAAAAAAAACTGTCTGAATTTATGCAAACTAATAATTTTATTTAAATGTGTGATGTTAAAATGCATAGTGTTCTGTAGATTATATTTAAAATTTTTTAATTTTATTTAAACATAATTTTTGTTTTAAAAAAAATATGTATAAATAGTTTTTTTTTTGTAATCTGATAATATCCTGTTTTTATTCCACATTTTACCACAAATGTGAAAATATTTGAAGGCCATAAATTTTCACCCATTGTTTGTTTTGTTTTAATTTGCGTTTCAGTTTTTGACCAAAGTTTGCAGAGCCAATTCTCACTCAAGCGAAAGAGCTGGAAAATAAAAACACAAAAATCACCGAAAATTTGCACACATCATAAACGATAGATTGCGGTTCTCGAAAGTTATTAATTCGTTGGCGCCACTCAATCAGCCACCAATGGCAAGAACAACAACGAAGGCGTCGCGGTGTCGCCATCAGTCAAAGTTCTTGTTTGATTTACATGTTTATCTTTATCGGGTTGTCTGAGTGTGCTGAATAAATTATACAACAAATATTCCAACATTCATGCAATATCTCGCCACATATCTTTCTATCTGAATTTTGTTGTTTGTCCCCAATGCCGCCTTTTGGTCAAATTGAGTTGTGTTAAGTTTCACACATAAACGATATGAGCAACAGCTGCTTTATATGCAAAGGCAAAAGCGAAAAATAAAGTTGGCCAAATACAACTCTCGCCCTGTAATTAAAAGCCACAAAAGGCAAAAGTGCTATTAAGTAAATTTCTCGGAAACTCTGTCAAATCAAACTGTATACACAGCCATATCAATAAAGAACGACCTTTAAGAGTATTTTTTTACATTTAACCATTCCCCCAACTGTCGCCGGAATTTTCCTTCAAACGAAAAGGGGTGAAAACGGATATAATTATTTCTTAGCGTCTGTTTGCACATTCAACATAATACCTAGAATAGCAGCTGTTATTTATTCCTTTTAAATAAACCATAATGTTCTTCTAAATTTCTAAATTAATATTTTATTATTTTCTTTTTTCTTTGCAGGTATGCACTTTCGGTTCGATGACGTTACCTAATATTTAAGATGATGTTTTCCTGAATAAAGTATAAAAGAAGTAAAGAAAATTGGGGTAAATCCAACTACGATACTTTAAATAATACATTTAGAATTTAATTCGCTTTAGAGTTTGATTTGAATACAGCGAAAACCGATGGATGTTTGTTCGAGAACATTTTTGCCAGCTTGTTTGTGCTTATAGATTATTTGTTTAGAGTCTACCGTCTGGACCCTAAGTTCATCTGTATAAGCAAAATAAGCATTTATATAATTTATAGCCATACAAAAGCATTTAATACAGTTACTGAAACTGAACTGATATGATATGTTGATTCTCGGTGAACTTCGGCCATTACATGGGCACGTTTCTTATATGCAACCTTGATTTTCCAAGCGCATTTTTTGTCGCATTTTTTTTAAGGTCTTGTCATCATTTTTCATTATTTCACATGCATCAACAAAATGCACTTTTTGTGTCTTTCTTTGCTATATTGTGTGTATAGTATTATGTGTATATATATATTTTTTTTTTTTGCCCAACCTAATCAGTTACAAAAGCAAGCGGCAGCGACGTGCTTGGGTTTGTCGTGATTGCACTTTTAATTTACTACGGTCGTAGTACGAAATCGTATGCTCATACGCTGCATATATAATAAATATAATACTGCACACAACAGATATGCGAGTATAAGCACAAACCGGCCGGCCCACGCAGGCAAATGTGAATACATGAATCGGGTTGCCAAGTCGGGGCCCCAGTTCCAGTCCCCCAGTCCCCCAGTCCCCCAATCCTCCCCAGACCTCAGGCCCGATCCTCCGGCCTACACAGAAACCGCTTGTTCTCCGCCGTTGACACGATTCCCGACGACCCTCGTGGGTTGATTGGGCGATCGGAGGGGGTTGGGTTGGGCTTAGATCCAATGAAATTAATTAATGAGTGGCTTGTCCCAAAAGCGTGGGTCGTTTCTTTTTTCTTTGTTTACTACTATTATGTTTTTTTTTATTTTTTTTTTCCACTTGGCCAGGCGCCTACTGTCGGCAGAAGCTCACTGAATTTTCGCGTAGGCGTGTTTTTCGGGCTCAAGTTTATTGTTTTCACTTATCGTCTCGTGAAAAGGGTCTTAAAAGCTTTGATTGTAAAATATAACTAATTTAACATGTCAAAACGCTCGATCCGAAGATCCGGCACGATTACAAAATTGATTTCCAAACGTGAAAGATTATTTCTTTGAACCTTTTATATGTGCTTTTAGTTTGTAAACAAAAGCGGCTATTTTAGATATTTTATTGACAGGGGGCCAAAATTTCTGAGAAGGATTTTGTTTAAAATCTACGTTTTTATGTTTGTAATAAATACTCTGGTTTATAGGAGAGAGGAAGTGTTTATAGTTGAAATCTTTTGAACTAAGGAATTTTTATAAGAAAATAAGAATAGATTAGATTTCCATGGCTTAGCTTAACTTGAAAACCCAAAACCCATTTATTATTAATTAATTTATCCCAATGCCCACACAACTAATCGGTTTTCTATCGCCCAAGTTTCCACTAATTGTGAAATTCGAAAATAAAACAAAGGAAACTGGCGGAGAGATTTCTTGGATATTGACTAAGCTTCGGGCCAGAGGC
The DNA here is from genome assembly GCA_037075205.1 of Drosophila prostipennis. Classification (NCBI taxonomy): domain Eukaryota; kingdom Metazoa; phylum Arthropoda; class Insecta; order Diptera; family Drosophilidae; genus Drosophila; species Drosophila prostipennis. Next base: position 189,760 of record JBAMCJ010000851.1, read on the forward strand.
GCAGCGGAGATTATCTGGTAGTGGGGAGCTGTCGCAACCCCCTCCACCCCCTTTTGGGCTACGCACCTGAACCACTGAGTCAGCAGCCACCTTGCCGAACAAGTTGGTAGCAGCCAGTTGCTGGGTTTATGAAAATCAAAGCGTGTCATGAGTCAAGCGCGGTCGGAAATTTCAGGAACGTAGTAATAAATGCCGTGCAACACTGCCACATGTGAACAACATTTTCATCTGGCGATATGACCAACCTACGACCTTTCCAGCTGCAAAGTCCCTGACATTATCCTTTTGGTTCGCACTTTCCTGTTTGCTCAACGCGAGAATAAACAGAACCAAGAGGGACCAACCAAAAAAAAAAAAGAAAAACCTCAAAAATGTTACAACTCGGGGTTGGGTTTTGCGCTTAGGTCCACATATTTGTTTAGGTCTCTCGGTCAATCAACGAAGAGAAAAGAAGAGGGAAAAAATGAACTTGCCATGTTTAAATAAATAATTTTCAAGGTTTATTTTTAGGCCATCCTCTGCGGCAAACTGGGCTCACAAAAGGCCAGTAAGCCAATTACCACGGCTGTGCAGGGGGATCGGTCCAAGTGTGTGGGCATTTTGGGAATTCAAATCAATTGGAAATTGGGGTTGCACAGTAATGGTAATGGAATTGTCAATCAAACTACGTCTAAAGTAATAGAAAGCTCTTTTGTCAAGAGGGTAAGCGAAATAATAGAATTTGTGGTGATTGTAATATTGTAATAAAATGTTGGATAAAATATAAAATAGGTAGAAATCCACTTTCTTAACTTGAAATACTTAAATATTAAGCAACACTGTATATGATTTAAATCTCATGTTCTTCTTTTTTCAACTGTTTGTTGCCCATTCCTCACCTTACTCTTTATTTATTTTTTTCGGGGACTATTTTCTCAATGCCTCGTGCTCTGATCTGAAATTTGAGATAAGCCACGCAATTAGTGGCTATATAAACAGACGGCAGCAGCAACAACCAGACCATCGTCTCCACATTGTGGTCAAGTAAATAGAGTGACAAGCCCGCGCGTCGACAACCCGGTAAAATGCCTTCAATTTTGGTTTATTTATTTATACCCATGTACATATTTCCTTGTCGTGCCTGTTATGAAGGGTCTAACCCAGGTCTGGGTCTTACCTTTCCCCCAGACTCGTAGAGATAGCATGGAAATGGAAATAGGAATGGGAATGGAAATAGGAATGGAACCGAAATAGGGCCTGACACGATGAGGCATACACGCATTTTGCTAAGTGGTGTCAAATATTTACATGATATTACATTTCGATTTTCTATTTACCTTCACAAAAGTTCACTTTTGACAGTCAATTGGAGGGAAGAGAACGTGTTCCCTAAATGCTCGTAACTAGTTAAGGCTTTAAATGATAAATGATTGGATTGTGTAAAATTAATTTATTATACCCGTTACTCGTAGAGTAAAAGGGTATATTGTATTCGTGAAAAAGTATGTAACAGGTAGAAGGAAGCTTTTCTGGCGCCCACATTTTTAAAGATTTCGGAGAAGTATAAAAGCAATTTTGTTGTGTTTAGTTAAACCTATCGAAATGTAGAAGAAATTTTTCAAATCGGACTATTCGTTAAAAAGTTATACCCGATCAAAGTTTTCTATCTCCATTTCTTTCGCACTCTCTTTAGCTGAGTGACGGGTATCAGATAGCCGGGACACCCACCCGACTATCGCGTTCTCCCTTGTTTTTCTTCAGGATCTCTTACTTTCAAGTGCTCAACTTTCAGGGGATTCGATGAGCCAGGAAGTTTGTTCTACCTCTCGTTAGTGGCGCATTATTTGTATGCTATACCCTGGTTATTTATAGTTAATTGAGGTGTTCGAGGTGGCGCCTGTTGAGGCCAATTACAGCGAGCTAACTTGGTTAGGGCACTTGGCCAGCTTAGCTGATGACGCTGACCAGCAGCACTCTCGTTCGATGCCTCTCAGCCGATGCCATCCTTCAACACACGCTTCAGATATCTGCCCCCCGGCGTCGAAAGGTGAGGCACAAAGGGTGCAAAGAGAATGGTCGATGGCGAAGATTGCTGGGAAATGGGGGAAAAATAACGAAGGGGAAAGCCACTTAGCCAGCAGCTGACGCACATAAAACTCTCCCTCTGTGGGTGGTGGCATCCTCCTTATCCTTGAGAGATTGCCCATGCTCATCGCCATGCCAGCGCACGTTCCAAACTGGGAAGCGGATTCCCTCCTCGGCCAGTAGGCAAATGAATTTTCCTTTTCCCAGCTTTTTCCCCTTCGTTTTTCTTAGATTTTTTTAGTCCTAGTGTTGTGCCTCGGTTTGAGTAAATCAATTTGAGGCCCCGTGTTATGTTAAGAAACGACTACAAAAGTGTTGTTCACAGTTCATTCCTCCCCCATCCAATAAAGCTGATGAGGATGAAGTCCTGCTGGCCTGCCTTTGACACTTTTGGCCATAATAGTTTGCTCTGAAAGCCGGTCCCCTAATCATTTTTCCTTGCATTGCCAACCACCCGCCTTCCTTGCCTTCTTGGGCTTTACTTGAGCAAAGAAAACTGAATTCTAAAGATTTTTCTCCCCTATGCTAGAGGTTTTCTTGTTGCCTTTATGGTTTTTGATATACATTTATGGGGGGAGAATTGAAAGTGCTGCTCAGAAAAGGGTTAGTAACGAAGAATAGGAGTCCTCTAAGATTGTCATTTAAAAAAAAACAAGACAAATACAAGGGGAAAAAATATTTATTTCCATATACAAGGAAGTTGAAAAGAATCAGGTTAATCACCAAATGATAAACCTCAAAATGGTATCTAATTGTTGATATTAAACTAAAATATGGCTTTATTAAAAAGGAACAAATATTTCCAAATCGAACGTAAGTTAAAATCTATTACGTTAAATCTGAAGCCAATAAGCAGTCCAATTTTCCCACTCAATGGCCAACTTGGTTTCCTAACAGTTTTACCAACTAACTTTTATCACTTTGCTAAGCTTACTTACCCCCGTCTCTAGAACCCAACCGAGTTATCGGGACAAAGTTTTGCCTTAGCCTCATTAGCGTTGTTAGTTGGCCCAAAGTTGATAAAAATAAAGTTGAACGGGGCGTGTGCGTTACCTTGTTTTTCACGACTTTGGTTCGAAATGTCTTTTATTGATTTTCCTTAGATTCTTGGTTGAGTGTACGCGAATACCTGCGTTTTGTAAAAGAAAGATACAACGAATCAAATTATAAAATGTGTTAATGAAGTTTAAAATGGATAACAATTGCGAAAGTTTAATATATCCCTCCAAAAAATGTTTAAAAATAATTAGCAAACAAACAAAACATTAAAGAAATTTAAGTTATAGTAACTGCTCTAAGTCAGATCTCTTATCGTAGCTATGAGTTGGTTGTTTTGCGCTGAGAAATTGTGATTTTGTTTTAAACATTCCAAACTTATCTGTCTTTACTTAGTACTCGTAAGTATATGAATCACAATCGAAAAGAGAAAAAATTTTATTTCCCACTTTACTTTGATTTGATTGTTCAGAAAAAAAAACATTTCCGTTTTTAAATATATTATATTATATTTTTTCACAAAAATATTATGGTCTTGAAGCCGGCTGTACTAAAAAGAAAATCCCAAAACGTATTTATATGTTAGCCTACACACATCCCAAATATATTTGCAATTTCACGCATTTATAACAATGAAATCACAATACTCCAAGGCACTCAAACTGAATTTGCATTTAGAGCTCAATCAAATGCATTTTTCATAGAACAAACAACAAAACTGCCATGCACACACACCCATACCAAATCATATGTACACATATATTCGCATTTTTTGTGCAGTTTTTTAATATATTCTCACTTTTTTCTGCTTTCATAAATATTTGATAGTGAAAATTGCATAAGAACAGCAAAATTGCAACGCTTAAATGAACGCAAAAGTAAGAGCAGGGTTGCCATCTTGATTGACGAGTCGACAGAACAATTCTACATTCAGAGGCGTGAGACTGTGGAAAACAAGAATTGTTAGCCACATATTTGATAGACATCGATTTCGAATTACGGCAATTATTAAAGGTTTTCCGAAGTTCCACGGGATACATGGGAACATTCTCATGTGCTGTGTTTGTCGGTCGCGGTGTGGTTTCGATATAATTTGAATTTTAAATTCAATTTGCAATCAAGTCATTAAGTTGGGCGTGTTTTTCAGATTTGGTATTTGTATTGGTGGAATAAGTTCAGCGCGAAGGTGTTTTTGAGAAGTGTCAGAGTTATTGAATTGATTATGCTGGGAACTGTGTGAAAGTTGACCAGCTTTAGTAAAATATACCACATCTGTTACTTTCATATGCTTGAAGAACAGAAATTGTAAAGTTTCATATAATCAAAGATGGATTACTTTTGAAAGAAGCCGACTCAACTAAAGCTTCTTACATGGAATTTATTCATATCTTATTCTTCAATCCCCGCATAAATCGCAAATCCACTACTTTTTTTTAGCTTATGCAGTGATTTATTGTTTTCTGTTTATAGTTTTTATGGTACAATATCTTCAAGAGTAATCTCATATGCTCATACTTTGTTTATTATGACCGTTTTGGGCTAATATTTCAAATGAATTCCCCATGATCCTAAATCATCAAAGTCGGTAAGCTAAGGCAACAATGTGGCCAGCAACATTTGTGTTTACGCAATTTCTGTTTACGCCAAAATGTTGCCGTTCTAAGCCAAATAAAATTTTGTTTTTAACCCACTCGCAGGCAAAGACAAATAAACAAAAAGAGTAGGAAAAACAAAATCGGTTTGAGTCAGGGGCTGACTTAGGCACAGTTCCAATTTCTTTGTGGGCAACCGAGAGCTATTGACACGAACGAGAGATGCCGACGCCCGTAGGTTTTTTCCATTTTTTTTTCAGTTTTATTTTTATTTTATCCGCAATCCATCCTTATACAGTAGCGGGGTATATAAAGCACAGAGCTTTGGCTGTTTATTCTTTTGAACACATTTTTTTGTTTGTTTATTTTTATTTTTTTTTTAGCTTAACTCTTTGCTCATGCGCCTCATCACCCCCTCTCTAGGGTTCTTAGCTCTACTTATCACCATCATAGAGAAAAAATTCGGATAAAAAATACTTTTTCAAAAGCTATCTTGAATGTAATGCTACCATAAGTAAATTATGTGCTATAAATAACTTAGGCAATGTAATAATTTGATAAATATAAAAATTAATGTACTTACTAAAATACATTTTTGTATTATATTATTATTTCATCATTTTCAAAGATATTCAGGAAACAATTTTTTCCAGTGTACACCCCTCTTTGGCATCGGCGGCATATTGCATTGAAATTTGCAACACATTTCACTTTGTTGGCTCTTTGGCTACCGTTTGACGTTTGAGTCGGGAAAGGGGTGAATAAGAAGGTGGCGGGCGCTGGAAAGGGGTGGGGGGATGCCAAAGGGGCAGACATGGAAAAAAGACCAAGAAAAAATAAAATGATTTAATGCAAATTTTATGCGCCATACTTTTCCACAGCCCAAAGGCTCCTCCTGTTGTTATTGTCGTTACTGAATCGCTGTCTCCGTTCTGCATCGTCATATTTAATCATGATCGCGATCATGATCGTCAACGGGCTGTCATTGTTTGTCAACCAAAACGATGGCAACATTTTAATACATTTTGCAACGGAGCTTTGAATTGCCCCTGCCTGTATTGCTTATTTATTCAGAACTGCAGTTGTCTTTTATTTTATTGAAGTAGACGGGCGTTTGCATTGGAAAGACATACATACATATCTAGAAATATGCAGGTTTGTTTGAAAGTTTATTTATAATGTTACATTCTTGTAATACAATAGAACCAACTAATTAAATAAGTTAGGATTTAGTAAGATTACTAGATTATTATACGAATTACAGGGGATATATATAGATCATCAAAAAATCACATTACTTCTATAAAAACTTGAAAAGAAAATAAGTTATCGTTGACTTTATGCAATTTAAGTTTACTAAAGTTTCTTATCATGAGTTTACTACTTTGAAATACATAGGAAATCTATCAACTTAGAAGCAACTCACACGGTACTCATTCCAAGTGCAAATATACTTCACATAATGATAAGTTCACTGATCTTTCGCTCCACACTCACACACACACAAGCCTTCTTCACTCGAAGTGCAATGTATTTTAAGTACTAAATTGTTTCTTAACTGCAATTAGCTGGAAACACCAGGCGACAGAACGGCCAATAGCATTAGCAGCTGCAATGTGCACGATGGTGATGATGGCCAGGAAAAATTCTTGGCCTGACTTCTTCTCTGGCGCTAGACACAGGAACAATTTTAATTAGTCTGTGGGCCTAGGCAGAAACTTTTCGCAACATTGGCAAATTAATCGAAAGGCATTAAAGCCAATTAAGAGACTTCAACTAAAGTAGCAGGGAAAATTCACTGGCTTCTAGAAGGCGCCAAAATGCAGTTTCCATTTTTGTTGTCGGCTCTTCGGCTGTATTTGTTGTAATCAAGAAGATGTTCAAAAACCCGTGTGGCTACCGTTAAGTTGTATTCGTCTTTTTTTTGTATTTAATTTTTTCCCGAGCTTGTGAATTTGTGGTGAAGAGATCCCGGAGTGGAGGAGCTCTACCATCGCAGGTCTCTCTCAGGCTTACAGTGGAGCTTACTTAAGATTATTCAATATCGGTACTATAATAAATTAAAATTCAGAACCTATTGACTATTTTTAAGAAAATTGTCCATACCCATAGCTATTATTTAAAATAAAGCTTATATCCAATAAGCCATTCAAAATATATTGCTATTGTAATTATTTAAAAATAAAAAAATTTCAGTTATTTAAATTTTTGTTTTTAAATACCTGGTCGATTTTGAGACTCTCTATTTTCCAGTTTTAGGCGAATTCTTTTTTATTGCATTCTTTTTCACGTAATTTGAAGGGATTTTAAATTATCTGAATTAGCAACTTTTTTTTTTTTTTTTTTTTTTGCCATTTTGCAATATTTGCCTTGTCATCTTATCGTTTGGCCACTGCAATCAGTCGTCGTCGCCCGCGCTGCTCCACATTTCAATTTAACTTCGCGGAACAGTGAGACAGACGAAGGAAAAGCTAACAAAAAAATGGAGGAAAAATTAAAAAAATAGTTGGTGCCTCTTCTGCCGCTTTTTCTTTAGCTTCAACATTTTCGCGCGCTTCGTGTTGCCAGGGGCAGACTGTAATGGTATTGGTATTAAGCCCTTCGTGTCCCCAACGTCGCCTTTACAACTCCACAAGAACAGCCAAACGAGCGAAGGAACCCGACTAGTTCCCCTTCGTCAGCATTCAACATCCAGCATCAAGCAGCCGACATACCGCATCAGCCTTTTTCATTCTTCTCCACTGCATTCTTTTTTTCTCATAGTGCAATTGCAACAACAGGAACAGCAACAACAACAACAACCGCATAAGCTCAAGCCCAGCGCATACAAATAATTTACGCCATGCAAAAGCGAAAAGCTAAAAATGAGTAAAGGCTGCAAAACACACACAAATACACACTATGAAGCGTAGAGGTCACAGGCAACGACACAAAAATGTAATGAAATAAATAAAATAAAAAACAATATTTAATTATTCTTTTAGTACTAACAAATATTTAGGTTTTTCATATATATTTGCAAGTTTTAAAAGAATTTACTTTAAAATTATTGTAAAACTAAAATACCATTTTTTACAATTAATGCAAAAAATAAAATAAGTGTATTAACTGTAGATTTAAAAGCCCGTAACAAATACAATTCACATTTTTTAATTGATTTATTGCAAATGCTTATCAAACTGAAGTTTGTTGTATTATCCATTTATGACACTATTTTGTTGCATACTTATCGGAGTCTCTTTAGGGAAAAAGGATAATTTTGGAATATCATAAATATACATAGGTATGTTCTAAATTAAAGGATGTAGGATAGAGAGGGTATATTATCTTTAAGAAATGGTTGATTAATTATTTTTAGTCAAAGGATTGTCTACCCAAAAAATATTCCTTGGCAGAAATAAAAACTTGTCTATTTTTGCGACCACTGGTGTTTATCACTGTTACACGCGCCGATGTAAAATCATCCTCGGCAGCTACTGTTGTTGTTGCTGCTGCTGCAGCACATTGCATTCATGCGTGCCCGTGTGTGGGTACGCAAGCTCGTGTGTGTGTGTGTATATGTTGTGGGTGGGGAAGGGGGAGGAAGGGGAGACGAATGCACGAGTTGTTTGCATTTACTCTACGCAAATGAGCGGCATTCGGCGTTCCTCGTTCTCTGACTTTCCAGGAGAGGAAGGGAGGAGGGGGAGAAGCGGACGAAGAAGGAGCATGGCAGGGGAGGGGAAGGAGCTGCTCCCTGCGCACAACTCACTCTCACTTGATGCTGCTGCAATATTTTGTTGTTGCCTGCTTTGAATGACTAAGAGCGTACTTTTGATTTTTTTTTTGGTTTAGGTTGATTCGGAGAATGGGCAAAGGGCTGTTGACGAGTTGGCAACAGCATAAAATACAACGTAAAAATGGCAGAAAAAATATGCACAGAAAAATCACAGCAAACAAATTCACAACGCTAACTGCACTCCCCCGCTCTCCTTCTCCTACTCACTCTATCTCTCTCTTTCGCTCGAGTGGGGTTACTGACATTGCAGCAGCCGGGCAGCGACGTCGACAGCGCCGTTGCTGCGTTTGTACCGTTGCTAAGTGCAATGAGTGCGGGAGGGAGTGACAGGGGGAGAGCGGGGGAAGTAGTACAATGAGTGAGTGAGTGTGGAAGAGAGAGAGGTGGGAGGGAGTAGAAGAGTGAGTGCGAGATTAACTTTCTGCATGGACTTTTCGGCTTGCGCTCTTCTTTGCTCGTGTGTTCTACACTTTTCGTTTCGTTTTCGATTTGGCGCCAAAACAAATGACCGTTAGGGTTCAAGGAACTCTTTTCTAATTACACTCTTCCATATCCATAACAAATTTGCACTGAAAGAAAAGCGAATGATCTAGGAGAAGATCAGTTCGATGATTTCTGATACAAAATAATCTGTAAAAATAAACAAATATTGAAATTATATTTATTAAAAATAATAAAAAAAATAAATAAAAATGTAGGTAATGGGTGGTATTTGAACCGGGACTGAAGTAATATAATTTACGAATTGTTTTGTAATTTGTGTTTTCTCCATTTCTGATTTTGTTTTCTGTGTAACAAATGCACTATACTATCGCACACAGACTCATTTCGTTGTCGTCTCGTTCGCACGCATGTTTTGCATTCAATTTAGCACGACTGCATTGAGATCGATCGCCTAGGCATTAGTATTAGTGTTTGTGTGTATTTGCATCATAAAACTGAATATGCCAATTAACAACAGCAGCCAACAATAACTAACTAAAACAATAACAGCAAAAACCAAGTGCAATGAGAGCACAAGAAATTGACATGCATGCCAAATGCAGTTGCTGAACCACATCATAAAAAGCAACAATGGCAACAATAAAGACAATGCAGATGGAAATGATGGCAATTGAAACAGCTACACTCACACTCACACCAACACTCAAACAGATTACACACACAAATGCAGAACAAAAATTGCAGAAATTTTGGCAATGGTGACTACAATAAACAGATAACTGTAATAATGCTCACAAAGTTAAATTGCAAGGAAATCCCATTGTTTGGCAATTGAACAGATGTTCATCCTTGAAAAGTTAATCATCAATGAAGGATAATAATCGTTTATCCACTTAAGGGCTTTGAAAGGTTTAGTAATACATTTTGCAATTTATTTAATCATCAGTAGCAAGCTTTAGTCACTCGTGCAGACCGAAGACTTTATGGTAATTAAGTATAACATTACAAATCTTTAATGCAAATTTTTATTTATTTTGCCAATTTTAAACCTAAAAGATATTTGCTATATTAAGAACGTATAATACATATATTTATAATATATACATTTTTCAATAAAAATCCGATTTATTTAACGAGTTACCAGTTAAAGTTTTTATTTTTCATATTAAGTTAAATGACTTGAAGAACTACGTAATTAGTGATCTTGAGATTAACATTGCAACGTATACTTAATCCTGGTCATAAAGTACAACTTTCCTATTTCACCGGCTGTCTAAAGCTGGGAATCTCACACGAGATCCGGATTCCCAGCCATCCAAGTCAAGTTAAGAGAGGTGGATATGGCTAGATTTACTTAGGCACGCATCGGTAGCAACATTCCTACCATTTCCCCCCGCCTTACACCCCCGTTTCCTCCTCTTTAATGTCATTTTCTGTGACTGAGCACACAGACACGCAGAACACTCCCACACACGCCCTATGCTGCAACGCATGAACAAATATAGAAGATATGCAGTTATTTACATAAAAGCTTTATAAATATGTGCATAAGCTTGCCACTGTGTTGTGCGGATGTGACTGTGTGTGTTGTGGGGTGGGTGATGGGGATGAGGCGGGGGTAATGGTATGTGCATGTGTCCAACTAATCGCAAACTCAACTCGCTGACGCCACAAGTCGAGTTTTTCAGCCCGATCCTGAGGCTGAGCCTTCATGTGAGGCATCATATTCAGCTTACTGCCATTTTGATGGAGAATTTTCTTCGTTCTGCTAAGAGCCGACCAGGACACTGAAAGAAATGTTAGAGTGTATCGAGGGATTTGAAAGATATCGAAAATAAAATTAGAAATATAAAAAAGGGTTGCTCTTTGTTTGGAACCTAAATTAATTTTCAAGGAGGTACAAGGTACTTACATTTTTTAATTGTTCTTGAAAATGGTTTAACTTTAGGTTGAATACTAAAGAAAAATACAAGCTTAATTAGTTCAACACCAATCATATTTAATAAAATATTTTACAAAAATATAGAATGGATATTAATCACAACGAGGATTTGATCTTAACGATCTGTTCATTTTGAATTTGTATTTTCCACAAAACTTAAAACTTGCCTTCAGGCAACAAACACACATTTAAGGAGATAAAATCTCCCTAATATTTCCCATATTTAATATGACTATTTTTCACAGTGTACCTTGGCATTTTCCACGCTTGCCCTAACAACTGTACCAGACACCGTGTCTGCCACCTTTCAGCGTCTTCTTCTCGCCTCTGCAACGCCGCCCTTGTGGATTTTTCCTAACAATTGCAAGTCGCTGCTGGCAGCCTAGCAACCGAAAGCGCGAAAGCCCTGGCCGCAGTAATGAAAAGCAAAGTTGTGAAAAACGAGCTGGAAAAAAAAGATGGTTGAGGGAGGAAAATAAAGCAATCATTGCACTTGTCCCGCGCAGCAGCAACAACAATATGGCCAAGGCTGCAGGTTTTTTTTTTATATTTTTTTTATTCATTCCTGGTTGCTACGTTGCTTCAATTTAGCTTCCTTTTGCACTGTGTTTGTGTGTTGCACGGTATAGTACTAGTACTAGTACCTGTGTATGGGTTTAAGAGCTCGCCCACAATGGGCGTGGCAGTCATTTCCCGCAATTACGCCTACACACAAGCGACCTGAGTTGGGGGATATGATGGGATATACATATATCCCAATAGCGATGTAGAGATGGACGCGGATTGTAGATGGAAAGTGGGAGAGATGGAGAAATGGAGAAGTTGCTCCTGCGATAAGCCGTATTTGCAGCAGCTGTCAGCCCATCGAGATGTGGCAACTCTGGCTAAATTGTGATGCCCAGAAGTATGCAACACTTTTGTCAGCCGTCGACGTCTGATGAATTGAGAGCAAAAATGGGCGGAGACACGTTAAAAGTTGGATGAAAATGAATGGAAAATATAATGGAAAGCCAGATTTTTCCGGGCTAAAATTATTAAATTTTAATTTCGAAGTTTTTATAAATGTTAGTAATTTGTAAATGCATGTTCTGTGAATTAAATAATATCATAGTATCAAATCATATTTTTCCTACATAGATTGTAACTTATAACCATAAAGAATTTATTAACCACCAAAATGCAAATAACCTCTTTCACTCGCATTCTACTTAATGAAACGTAAATTCGCCATTCAATCGTAATGAGATGATTAAGTTTCTTCGGAAATTCTCGTTGCCATGGGAATGTGTAAGCCATCCAGAGCTTAACCCTGCACGCAGCTACCTTTTTAACCCTTTGGAAAGTGGAGGCTGCTGCAGTTGCTTCTACAATTGGGCCTCTTTCGTTGTGTGTATTTGTGGTTGCCGGATGATTTTGACTTTTTGTGCAACTGTACGTCAGTCGGTCTGTGTGGCTTGGGCTTAAAAATGTTTCAAGTGTCATTTATATTTCATTTTTACCCTTTTTTTTGTGTTGAATGTCGGCTAGAGCCACGCCCAACACCCACAGGCCAGCCCAGACCACTGGACGTCTGTGCAAATTAAAATGTTTCCGTTGTCGTTGTCGTTGTCGCAAATTCCCACACAGACAGATAGACAGACAGACCCATAGACAGTCCCATAGTTGGGCGAGATTGAATTTTATGGCCTGACGTCGGGCGCCGGAGTCTCTGCGAGTCCTGCGGATCGTGGCAGGATGTCAGGGTTGTCCGGATGCGGATTACACTAATTATGAAATGACATCGACAACGATGGCGTCGTTGATTTTAATGGTTTTCTGTTGTCAACTTAATTAACAAATTTTCTCGACTTTCGCTTCGATTGCAGGAAGGATGCTGCTGATGTCACCGTTGCCGTTGCACTAGCAACACCGCCCAGTCGAAGGATACAAACAAGAAGAAGAAGAAACCAACAAACCAAACAACCCACACACTCTCCTCTTCCCCGCAAACAAGCCACACACATGTTGCTGCCACAACTAAGATGCTCAGCGCTGCCAATGCAACTGCAACAGCAACACATGGAGGAGCAGCAGCAGCAGCCGCGATTGCCGCAGCCGAGACTTATGTCATAACAAACAAGCAACAGCAGCAACAGCAACAACAACAACAGCAGCAGCAGCAGCAACAAGTCTTTGTTGTTGCCGCCAACAAAATGGTGATACCAGCAACGGGAGCAACAATCGCCGGTATACCAACAGCAACAACAACAGCTGCCGCCGAGTCAACAGCAACGCAGCAACATCAACAGCAGCAGCAGCAACAGCAGCAACATATGCAACACCAGCAACATGTGCTGTTCCAGCCGCACCTACAAGCAACAACCACAACAACAACAGCAGCAACCAGCACACCTCAGCAACAGCAACCACCTCAGCCGCGGCAGCATCCCAAGAAGCGAAAGTTCGATCCAGCCGAGCTGGACAAGACCGAGCAGCATCCCCAGCAGCAGCAACTGAGTCTGCAGCAGAAGCAGCAGAAACCCGCCGATACCAATGGCAACAGCGATGGCCATCAGCTACATCGCATGATCGTGAGTTGCGGTGCAGGCGCCGGCAACAACAACAGTAGCAGCAGCAGTAGCAGTAGCAGTAACAGCGATATCAAGCAGCAACATGCGAGCGGTAGTACTTACAAGCAACATGTTGCCAGCGGCAACAATAGTCACGCAGCCACAATCAATCATCAACGCACACACACGCCCACAACCGCCGTCTACTATCAACAGCAGCAGCAGCAGCAACAGCAACAACGTTTTAGCTTTAACTCAAACAATCAGCAACATGTACAGGAACAACACCAGCAGCAGCAGCAGCAGCAGCCGCAACAGCAACACCAGCAGCAATCCCTGCTCGATCTCAGCGAGTGGAACAACACGCGTGTCCTAGCCAAAATCCACAATCACTATGCTCCAGGGATAATACGCCAAGTGCAGGAGGCGTCTCCCGACTCAATACTCGTGGAATTCGATTCCACCGATTTGGGATTGCTGTTGTATCCGGACGTGTTGCACCAGGGCCGCAATCATGTGATACTCGATGCCAGCCCGCCCATGGCGGATGTAAGTACTGAGCGTATATATTTTTGGTGGCCGAACATTCTAAAGGATCCCTCTCTTTCGCCCCATTAGATTACGCTGGATGCCCGTGTCTGTGTGCGCCAGCGGGTGGAAGGTCGTGGCTCCGGCAGCTTCGTCTACGTGGAGGGCATCATTACGGACATCAACCAGGCCACGAAGCAATATAGCGTGCAACTGATTGGCGACGAGATGGTGAGGCCATTGAGCTAGCTTATCTAAATCTTGCAAACAATTATATTTCAAACTAAAAGAGTAATTTTTTAATAATGTTTTGTTTAACTAAACACAATTGTACTGCTTAATCCAAAATATGAGTTGCCCTTAGATTTCATGGGCGATTTGCGATTTTATACTCGAAATGTTCACATATTTTATTGCATATAGAATTCAATGGACTTAGTAAGCTTTGAACAAATCTACAAAATATAATTTCAAGATTTTTTAAATTATTATTATATCAAAATTATATTTTACATCAAAGGAGTAATGTTTTAATACACCTGTATTTGTTTTACCAAAGACAATTGTAATGCTTAATTTAATGTATGTATGTGCTCTGCTTAGATTTTTATGGGATAAATGTAATACCTGAAATTTTCACAAATTTTATTTCAAATAGAATTCAATGGAGTTATTTAGCTTTGAACAAATCTACAAAATATAATTTCAAGATTTTTTTATCCGATTAGCAAACAAAAATCATAAAAATCATTTAGAACGTATATAATATTTATTTTAATATTTTTACTTTTAATAGCACTTTGTTAAACGTTCACTAGACACCGATTTACTTTAATCCGGGGTGTCACAGAAATCCTATCCAACCTAAATCCCTTATGGTTTTTAATGGATGGAATGTATTAAAGAGACACCCCCGATTGTGTTTTATCTGATTTTAATTATAAAACGTATGTTTTTCAGGCCTCCACCAAGGTAGTGCGTCGCGCCGATCTGCGACTCTTGCAGCCGCCGTGGTGGGATGAGCTCAACGAACTGACACCTTCGGGTGGAGCAAGTGCCCCTGCATCCAGTGCCAAGCGAAAGGTGTCGGCAGGAGGCGGAGGAGCAGGAGCTGCGGCTGGCGAGGCAATGGCTGTGCCCAGTGGCAATATCGTTTACCCTAAGGCGGCAACCGGTGCGCCATTGACCTTCGTGGCCACCCGCTATGACGGCAAGCTGCCCACGGCACCACCCACGCCCACCCACCAACAGTCGCAGCAGCAGCACCTGGTGAAACAAGAAGAGTATTATCGGACGACGGCCACGTCGCCCTTCCAGACGCGACCCCAATTCGCCGGCCCCTCCCACGGATCGGAGCAGGTGGTCCAGGCGGCGCAGTCGCACCCCCAGCAGACCAACGGCCTGCCGGACATCGTGATCTCCCCGGGCAGCAATGGGCAGCACCTCAAGATGCAGCAACAGCAGCAGCAGCAGTCGTCGCGGGGCTACGACGACTACGACTCGGACGACGAACTCAAGCGGGTCGGCATCGGATACTCACCAGCGGCCGGCGATCTGGACACGGAGAAGATGAGCGCCTGCAGCAAGCGGAGCAGCATGCAGAGCCGCGGCAGCACGTCCAGTCTTCTCGACCAGAGGCTCACACCACGATCTCATCCAGCAACACCAAGGTGAGCCGAAATCCTTAAGATATGTACGTAGGTCCACTAAATAGGGCACTTCTGATTGTAACTAGTGTAAGGTCACCCACTTTATCGATTTTCATGGTCATTGTAGCCAGTTTCTTATAACTTCTCCCCTATCCTTTACCGCTTGCTAATAAACCGGCAGTGCCATCCACAGATCTCAGGCCACCACGCCGCACCGCTTCAAGAAGGGAGACATCGTGGAGTCGGAGTCCGGCGTGCGCAAGAAGTACAACGGGAAGCAGTGGCGTCGCCTGTGCATGCTCTGCACCAAGGAATCTCAGCGGCGCGGCTTCTGCTCGCGGCACCTCAACCAGAAGGGCAACAACAGCGCCCTGCCCTCGTCCACGGGTCCGGGTCGTCTGCTCAGGTAAGATATCTTCTCTATATTTAAAATAATCTTTATGACCCTACCTAATAGATATTAAGGTCACTTGATCTGTTAGTAAAATAAAGGTAACGTTTGTTAAAACGAATGACAGTGTGTTCTATTAAGAACTCGATTTACAAGTAACGACAAACAATTGATTAATCTACTTATGTGTTTCAGATTTAAACAACTCTTGTTTTAAAACAGAGCTTTTTTCGGTTTATTATGCGTAGATATTTAAATTAAACTTAAATATTTGTAGAAACTTAATAAAAATTTAAATCTACGGTCAGATGACCCCATACTCGTAACTCCATAACTCCACCCTGGTGTAAATAGGCTATTATAAATCAAATAATCAAATAAATAAAAACAAAAGTTTAATGCACGATCTATGGAGAGCCTTATATCATTTTATTTGATAGCCTGTTAAAAGCTTAATTTTGAAATCATAATATTTGGTAATAGAAAATTATATTCCTTGGTGAGGCCCAATATTGGGTAGGTTGAATACTGGGCCTGACTGAGAAATTTTGATAGAAGAAGCTAACAAATTTTAATAGCATTTCGAGCTCTAAAATTTAAAATCAATGATTATCAACTGACCATATCTATAATCTATCCTATTTAATAGTGACAGCCGATCGAGCAGCAAGACGCAGATCGATGAGGACACCTCTCGCGACTCTGAGACCTCGCCCAACTATCGGGTCAAAGGTCGCTATGATCAGGAGGAGACCGATGCGGCCGTCATGCTGGGTAAGTCTCTATAAAGATGCTGTGCCATACCATCACACCTCTTGACTCTTTACGATCCGGCTGAGGGCATCATAAAAGCATTTAAAATTCCGTTTTAGAACTCGGGCTCAAACAATTTATTCATAGTTTGTAGCAATTCATTTCAAGGCTGGCCTTCCCAGCCCTTCGCGCCGTCCCTTTTCGACCTGCGCAGCGCCGGCTTAACCGTTAATCTGTATCCCGCTTCACGCCATTAGAGAGACAAGGCCAGCAGGCAAAGCGGTTCGGAAAGATATTCTTCACGGCGCTTCTGGAAAAATTTCTTTGATTTCTTTGGTTCGGGGCAGGAGAACTTTTGAACGCCCTACGCAGCGCAGGGAATCTCTTCTCCAATCCCCTTTTACAGAGGTCCCCCCATTAAAGTATTCCTTTGGAATGCTGACAACACGAAGGTCTTTCATTCAGAGCAGAACCGGATTCCGTAGGCACTGAAAAAAGTATTCGTTAAAAGACCATAAAAAGCAGACCTTAAATAAAGGGCTTGTCAAGCTCCTTTTGAACATTAAATTCGGACCAAGAAAGAGTTTTATTTGAGCGATGCATAAAGGTTTTATGATTCAAAATAAATATTTTTCTGCTTAAGGCTATTGCTCTTAAACAGACAATATAATCGATATTTAGATATTCAAGGAAAAATCGTGCGGTTTTAAAATACATTAAATCTAAGAAGGACTTAAGATCTTAATTCAAAGTTTTTAATAGTTTTATTATTGCAACAGTTAAATGTTTTTATTGACAACCAAATCTTTAAACTACATAACTTAAATATAAAATGTGAAAAACGTAAATGGATGAATAGTTGGTAATTTGGAAAAGGTTAGCGCTCTTGGTCGAGTCGTGACGACCGAGACCTTTCTCATCTCTTGTTTTCTGGTTCGATGCATTTCCAATTCACCATAAAATGCATATCATAAAGTTTTATTGTGGCAGCGCCGTAGTTCTTTCTTTTTCCCTCTACCTCTCCCTACCAACCTCCCGACCCCTGTCCATTTTTCACACACCTCAACAAAGGTCGTTTGTCCGTCCCTCCGCCTGTCCGCCGCTTTTCATGAAAGGTGTCGCTGCTGCGGCGCAAAGGTCGTGTCCGATTCCAATTTTGATCCCAAAATCGAATCAAGGGTTCCATTGTCCGCCGGAGAGAGCGAGTGATCTGCCCTCCCGCTCCCACTCCCACCCGCTGGCCACTTGAGAGTGTGACCGCAGCGTGATTTACACGCCAGACGCATCGACTGCGCGCAGCAGCAGCGGCGGAGGGAGATGCTTAGACAGTGACGTACGCAGGATTTTGTAAAGGGATCTTACAAAAATAGTGTCCTGTTATATGTAATTTTTTTTTAATATTTAGCTTGAAGTGTTTTTGGTTATAGTTAAATAGGAGTATGTTATTACTTGCTATCACTTTATAATTCTGTTCCTAGAAAAATCGAAAATCGATCTAATTCCATACGCAAAAATTAGCCAAAGTCTCGTACTTGTAAACGATTTTTTGGTACAAACTTTTAATAAAGTGTTACCACAAAAAGTTTAGGATTTCGAAGTCAATCGATCTTTACTTTTAAATTGTAACATTCTTTTATTTTCTGAAAACTCTACAAATTTCTGCTATGCGGTTTTACTTTTCACAAGCTCTTCAAACTCTTCTAAAAATTTAAGAGGGGTTCGTTAATAATTTGTTGGGGCATTAAGAAATATTATAGTCTTTTTGAGCGAATACCTCATATCTGTATGAGGGCCTGTGGCCCCCAAAGAACCTTACATCTTGTAGCCCCCCTTTCCACACCTCTGGGCATACGCATTCCTAAGCACCTGCAGAAGGTAAAAGACGTCGCGATCGCAGCGGCAGAGCCACTTGAGACGAAACAAAGCGAGGGCAGCGACGCCGACGTCGACAGAGGCTGCGTGCGAAGCGCAACAGATTCTTTTCTTTTATTCAGCTCTTTTCTTGTTATTTGCCCTGCCTTTGATTCGTTTTTACCTAAACAAAAAATGCACTTGAGAGCGGCCATACACGCACACACATTCGCTCGTGCTGCACACCTACACGACAGGTAAACAAACATGGCAGCGCCGGAGAGAGGGAGAGAGAGTAAAAGAGAGTAAGAGCGGCGCTCGATCTCGATTTATGCTGCTGACGTCGCTGCCGGCTGCCCTTGGAAAGAACGTCGCCGAAGAATCGACGGCGATCGCCCCGCCGCATTTATGCTGAAAAGTGGGAACTGTCAAGAGCACGAGAAAAGTGAAGAACCAAGAGCAAGCAACGGAAAAAGCAAAGCGATGCGAATGCAGCGGACAAAGCGAACCAAGTGACAACACACTGAAACACACTACAGAAAAGTGTATTTTAAGCAGCGGTTGGCGAAGCAGAGCAGAGATTTCCCTGGAAATATGCTCAAGAGGAGCGAGCAGCGAGGACGTCATGAATGCGTTCCAGGACTTTGAGCTGGGGGCCAAATTGTATTTGCAGTGCTTATGTAATGCCAAAAAACGATCGAAAAAGAGAGAAATTATCTGATTTAAACCAAGGATTTGTAGAGCCAGAAGTTAATATTTTGTATTTTTCGTTTTCCCCACTTTTTTCAGTATCGCTGAGCAGCTCGCGATCTGCCACGCCCTCGTACACCTCGCCTGTGAACCACGCCGGAGCCTCGCCGCTCAATGCCATCGCCCATTCGCCGGTTAATGTGTCCGCCACTCACAGGCAGAACTTTTTCACGCCCATCGCCAACCAGTCGCAGCAACAGCAGCAGCAACAACAACAACCTGTGGCCGTACCGCTCGACTCCAAGTGGAAAACAACACCCAGTCCGGTGCTCTACAATGCCAACAACAATAGCAGCAACAGCAACGGCAACAACAACAACAATGGCTGGGAGCCGAGCAGCAGCAACAACAGCAACAATACTCATGTTGCAGCCACGGCAGCAACATCAACTGTTGGCACGCAACCACTGCCGCCGCAAACGACGCCCGTCTCGCTGGTGATGCATGCCCCACCGCCGCAGCACCACCAACTGCAGCAGCACCACCACCACCAACCGCCTCCGCCGCCACCTGCCAGTTTGCCAGCCCCATCGGCACCACCCACCAACAACAACAGTGTGGGTCATGCCACCAGCGTTATACGCATTTCCAGCAGCCAACAGCAACATCAGCAGCAGCAGCAGCAACATCAACAGCACCAGCACCAGCAACATCCACATGTGGTGGTGTCCGGCGGTCAGACCTTTCATCCCGTGATTGTGGACGCCACTCAGCTGACGGTGCCCCTGCCGCCCACAACGGTTTCATTTCATCAGCCCAACACGCCCACCTCAACAGCGGCCACAGTGGCGTCCTTGGGCCAAGAGAAGATGCTGCCAAAAAACGGTAAGTTGAGCAAGAACTTAAGCTAAGGTCAAACTCTATTTCAAAGGTTGTTAATTATCTTATCCTCCCTCATTTACAGGCTACAATGCGCCCTGGTTCAAGCTGCTGCCCCATATGACGCCCATGAGCAAGGCGCCTCCAGCTCCGGCCACTCCAACCTTGACCACATCGGCCAGCAGTTACAACGTGGTAATGATGCAACAGCAGCAGCAACATCAGCAGCATCAACAGCAGCAACAACTGCAGCAGCAGAGCAGCAACAACAGTCGCCGCCCCAGATGCCGCTGAACCACAACAACAACCATCTGATTGTGCCAGCTCCACTCTGTTCGCCGGGCAAACCTCTCAACTGCTCCATGAACGATGCCAAGGTAGCGGCAGCAGCAGCAGCGGCCGCAGTGGCCAGCCAGAGGCAACAGCAGGAGGAGCCGGACGATCAGCTGGACGATGATGTGTTTGAGGCCACGACGCCTGGGATAGGAAACAACAGCAAGAAAACAGCAGCCATGCGTCTGCCCACGCACAACAGCAACATACGCAAGCTGGAGGAGTGTCATGATGCGAGCGATGGAGTAGCTGGTGCACCAGCCACCTCGGCAGCCAAGCGGAGGAGTCAATCGTTAAGCGCCCTGCAGCAGCAACAACAACAGCAGCAGCAGCAACAACAGGCTGGAGCGGCAGGAGCAGCGGCTGGGCAGCCGGCGAACAAGAAGATCCGGCGACCCATGAACGCCTTCATGATCTTTTCAAAGAAGCACCGCAAGATGGTGCACAAGAAGCATCCGAATCAGGACAACCGTACGGTTAGCAAGATCCTGGGCGAGTGGTGGTACGCCCTGAAGCCAGAGCAGAAGGCGCAGTACCATGAGCTGGCCAGCTCCGTGAAGGATGCGCACTTTAAGCTGCATCCCGAATGGAAGTGGTGCTCCAAGGATCGCCGCAAGTCATCGACTTCGACGGCCACGCCTGGTGGAAAGGCAGGCGGAGCAGCCGGAACGGGCGATGCTAAGCAGCGACTGGTCTCAGTGGATGGTTCCGATTCCCTGGAACACGACATGTGCCCCTCAACGCCGGGAGGCAGCGGCAGCTGCGGTGGCCAGGGCATAACCTCTGATCTTCAGGGCGACATTATACCGCTGACGATCGACAACTATAATAGCACCTGCGATGAGGCGCCAACTACGATCTCGATGAAGGGCACCGGCAATGGCAAGCTGATGAAGAACGAGCTGCCCTCCGACGAGGACGAGCAGATGCTAGTGGTGGAGGAGGAGCAAACGCAACAGCCCGTAAAGAAGATCGACCTGCATTGCCGTGAGCGGGTGAATGACTCGGACATGGACGACGCACCCTTTGACTACCGCAAGCAGCAGCCAGAGGCGAATCAGGTGAATACACCATTCCTCATATCCTAAATATTGTAACTTAACTGGTGTTATCATCATTTTTCAGCGTTCGGCGGAGGACCACAATACACAATCGGGTGCCAATGGCCAGGCCATGAACGCACCGCCGCTCAGCGGAGGAGAGCGCGAGATCACACTCAAACCGAAGGCCATCAAGGCACATCCGGTGCTGGAGAGCAACATGCCATACACCCAAATGTCCATCTACACGCAGTACACTAGTCCCAAGAATCCAATCGGTGTAACACCATTCCAACCCACAGGCGAGCAAACCCCCGCTAATTTACACCACAACATTCCATGCTAATCGAGGGATTCCCTAACATTTTGATCCTCAGGCGGCGCCTTCAAGTCTATGCCCATTAGCCCCAAGGGCAGCGGTGGCAAGCCAGAGGACGCTGCCTCCCTGCAGCCACATATCAAGCAGGAGGACATCAAACAGGAGCCGCCATCGCCGTACAAGCTGAACGGTGGATCGGGATCAGCGGCCTCCGGTGGGGGCGTGGTCAGTGCTCCGCCACCCAGCAGCGGCAGCGTCGGTGCCATCTTCAACTTTAATGTGCCAACGGCGACGGCTTTGAGTCAGAAGCAGTTCCACTACCCCATGCACCATCCCCATCGCAGCCCCACAGATCTTAGAGGTGAGTCAACAAGATGATCTAGAAGATACAGTTAAAACTACAGGCTGTATTAGGACTTTAAGACAGTTGTAATCATCTATTTATCAAACATTTTTATACACTTGATAATTCATTTACAACTGTCTTAAAGGACCGAAATCTTTTAAAATGTATTCTTTTCGCTTGTAATATCATATTTTCAACATATTATTATTTGTTTATGATATTTATTGATTATAACCTTATTTAGTGTTAGCTAGAACTGGCATTATTTCTACTATGATTTGTTGACGTCATTTGATTTTATTTACGTAGCGTTTTGAGTTGTATTTTTGGTGCCAAAAACCGAATTGGCGACGAGACAAAATTGGAACAATCCCAGCACTTGCATCGATCGCCTCACTCCCGATCCCCACTTATCATTTAACATTCGCAAGCTCATCAGCAAAGTTTTTTCAACGAAAGCTTTCTTCATAACATAACATCTTTCTCTCTGTTTCTCTCACTTTCTCTCTCTCACACGATTAACACACACCCCACAATTGATCTTCCTTTGTCGCGCTGTCATTTTCGCTGTCACCTCACCCCCATAAGAAAATCAATCGATCGTAGAAGATGAGCCAAATAGGAAAGATAATACAAAGGGGGCCAAGTCGGGGGAGAACAACGATAAGAATAATCCGGTCTTGGATGATCAACAACCGGACGAAGAAGAGGTTGATGAAGAGGACGACGAGGATGAGGACGACGACGACGAAGATGACGACGAGGATGATGAGCAGTTCATGCAGGAGCTGGCCAGTGTTAATGCCAGTGCTGGCTTCGATGATCTTGCCCCCTATGCGATGCCCAAGGCCGTTATTACGCCCACACCCACACCGACGCCACCGCCAGTGGCCACCATTGTGACCCCCATCAAACGCAAGCAGTTCACCATAGTGCGATCCCTCACGCCGCTGCAGCCATCGAACTCGCCGCACCAGCAGTTGAAGCATCTGCACCAGCGTCGCGGCGAGACTCCGCCAACGGTCATCACCCGCGTGCCCACACCCACCATCAATCACTTCACCATCATACGAACGCAGTCCCATCCACATGCCCATCCTCACAACACTCCGCCACCGTTGTTTTTCAAGCAAAAGGTTCAGGGCTCACCAGTGATTGCCACGGTCACATCCACACCATCATCATCCAACAACCCAGCCAGTAACAACGAAGCCCCTAATAAATTTTCCAATTTTCCAATACAACACCAACCAACAACCACAACAACAATTACATGCAATACTAACAACAATGCCACGCCAATCATACGAAAATTGTTAACGCTGCAAGAAGGAGGCGAACTCGTCGGAAGCCACAAGGGCACTGGACGAGCGGCGATCCTTTATGATGCCTTGGTCCTGGACACGTTGCACGGTCAGGATGAAGAGGACGAGGATGATGAAGGGGATGGCGAAAGGCAGGTGTCAGACTCGAAGGTGACCGGTGGCACATCCCAGCCTGCGACAATGCTGCTGATCACCGACGTCAACGCGTACAACCAGCAACATGTGGCTGGTGGCACGGCAGCCACACCAGTGTCGGGAGCAGCCACCCTTCGACCGGTGTCCTTTATCAGCATCAATGCCTGTAATAAGATCACATTGCCAGCCAATGCCCGCATCCTGACGGCGGCAACGGCCACTTCCACGTCAGCCGGAGCAACAGTTACCAGTCAGGCGGGAGCAACTCTTACCGTGCTGACAAAGGCGGCGGCCACAAATCATAGTAGTAGTAATGCCACGAACGAACTAACCATAACAGCAGCCTCTGCTGCTCCCGTGGCCACAAGTGGCTCCAGCATAGTCATGATTAACTCAACCACAACTCAACCCTCCTCATCCTCCAATTCCACCTCTTGTTCCGCAGCTGCCCACCAGGCGTGTGTGCCATCGTCGCCGGCGGGCATGGGATTGGGGCATGCGGCCAGCATTGCCACGCCTCCGGCATCGGCCCCCGCCCAGATCATGGGAGGTGGACCAGGGCAAGGCCAGAAGATGTTCTTCGCCATGAGCAATCCGGTGAGTAGACATGCAAATTACATTTGAATACAATCTGATTTGACAATCTTTTGTAGTACCCTTTGCTGCCGCGCTCCCACCAACCGGGCACTCCGAGTCTGGAGCACTTGCAACTGGACGCCTTTGCGCCAGGAAGTTACATATTCAAAAATCACAACGGTCTGTCCTCGTTGCCGCCGCCTGTGAGTGCCCAGCCCACGATGCTGCTGCATGGATATACGCCGAGCCACAGTGCCGAACCGCCAGCCAGTTCGCCCTCGTACAAATCTATGCCCTCCACCCCCAAGTCGGCCACCTATCTGATGAGTGCGCCACCGGAACGCGGCATGGATCACGCGTCGGCGGCGGCGAGTGGAGGCGATGAGAGCGACATGGATGCCGATGGTCAGCAGTTTATACTGGCTCCTACTCCTGCCCAATTGGGACGAGCTCCACTCCAGCGGCGCAAGAATCTATGTGAGTATTCCGGTGCAGCTTTAACCCTGAACATCTCTTGATTATATTCTCGATTATTTTATCCCCGCAGCGCAAAGCAAGTCGGAGAACAATGTGTCCTTTGGAGCTAATCTAGGGGCCAGCAATGGACAGCACATTAGCCGCAAGCTGCACTCGCCCACAATGATGGAGGCCTCGTCGCCGATCATAGGCCATGTGAACAGCAGCAGCCTCAGCTCTGCCCTGCCCACGCCCACGTCCTCGACAACTACGCCGAACAGCGATGAGCAACTGCCTCTGACGCCGACCACCAGCAGCGCCAACAGCAACATTCAGCAGCAGCCCAAGTCTCCGATGAAGGGAGCGCCAGGATCAGCGGCAGCGGCGCTTAAAAAGAAGAACGATGAGATGAACAAGTAAGAGTATCGAAAGTTATATATTATTTTATTTATTTTAACCCTACTTGCATTTACAGCAGTGTGCTCAAGCAGGTGGACTTTGAGAAGAAGTACAAGGCCCTGCCGCAGTTCCAGCCGGAGGATTGCCAGTCGCCCAGCGCCATTGCTGTGCCCTCTTCGCCGCGCGTCTATGGCACGAACTATCGCAAGAAGAACACGGCTCCGCCGCCAACTCAGAAGCTACGTAAGTTTACATTTGCAAAGCCCATTTAAAATTCAAATTACAACTAGTATTTAACTTATATTTTCCAGTGTGCGATGACGATTCCATTGACGAACCAGCCTCGGCACCGCCCACGACCACCCAACGTTTCTTTGGTCCTGACTTCACCAACGAGCTAAAGGGTAAGCCTAATTAAAATCATTTCTGTCTACTGTTATTTTGATAGAAAAAGTTTCAAAGGCTTGGAATTATTTCAAGGGAAACACATTTTAGATGACTTCGAATTTATACCTTTACCTTTATTTTCAAATACCTAATGAAGACGAACGCCTTGCAGAACTGGAGAGCTCTGACCAAACGGGCCGCTCGCCCAGGACGCCAAAGACACCGCTGCAGAGCGCTCGGTCCGATGCCAGCGAGAAGGGGCACCGCAAGGTGCTGGAGACGCGTCGCCACCTGGTCATGCAGCTGTTCGCCGAGCACGGTAACTTTCCCACTGCCCAGGCCACCATAGCCTTTCAGGTGAGTTGTTCACAGAATTTGTAGTCCAAAAATATGTGTAATAATGCGAGCATATATCATTAGACCAAGCACATCGATGTCTTTCCGCGCAAGCAAGACCTGCAGCTGAAGATACGAGAGGTGCGTCAGAAGCTGCTGGGCCAGGCATCCTGCACTCCTCACTCGGCGGGTCCCAACACGCCGTCCGACTCCAACTCGTCGTCGACCACATTCAGTGCCAGTAGCGCCGGCTTGAATGTGCAGGCCACCAATGCGGCAGGTAATTAGAAGCTGTTAAAATTGCATTCGTTTAGTTTGATTATTTGTAAAATGTAATCTTCAATTTACATATTTGTTTGAGTTTGATTTTCATTTAATTTTCATTTCTCAATGAAAACATTGTACAGATGTTTTTCAATATTACTGAACGACAGGTGGTCACCAACAACAGCACTCTGAGCAGCAGCAGCCCCATCCCGCCACCAAAGCCACTGAATCTGATGCCAAGTACAAGTAAATCGGAGTGGACAAGGACGAGGACGACGAGTTTGGCGGGAACAGGACACAACAACAGATTGTTTGCTGCAAGTGACAACATTACTTAAGGATAGTAAACGAATCGACAGCAAGAACAATTGCAGCAACGCACACTCACAAAATTAAAGGGAGATACAAAAGAGCTCACACTTAGCTACAGCTCATGCATGAGATGCATGGTTAACTAGTTTTTATTATTAACTGCTAATAGCGAGAGAAGTTACACAGAGAAAATAGAAAAAATTACAAATTTTTAATTACAATAGGCATACAAAATATTTACAAGCAAAGTAATTTGTGAGTAGAGAGGAGAAACTGATTACGAATGAATTTATTAAGCAGCTTAATAAATCAGGAGCAACCAACGCAGAGGAGAGGTAGAAATTTTGATGAAAATTTGAACTTTTGAAGCACATATGAAGTACATACATAAAAACATAAAAAAAATACATAATGGAAACATTGTATAATCCCCGCGTAAAGGCTTAGGTTTTAATTTACCTGCGTAACTGCAAGTAACAAATTGGAAGAGTTAAGAAAAAACTACGGAAATAGATGTTAAGCCTTAACTTAAATTGCACATTAATTTTGAAGTGTATCATGCACAAGCAAAGAATTGTATAAATCGAACAGTAAGAAACTTGAAATGAACACTGTAGTTGTATTGTATATTTAGTCATAACATTTTTAACGAGAACAAATCCCCAAAACACACCCACATTAACACCCACTCGCACACATCTAAATGCTTTTAAACTGTTTGCTTTTGTTCTCAAAGTTTATGCGAAAACAAACCTTTTTAAATTGTATGTACATTTCCTTGAATTGGCTTTTACACTGTTGTCTAATTGAATTATAATTTATATATATATATTTTATTATTATTATTTTTAGTATAGCCTGTTTTTAAATTGTACACACACCGAAAAATAAACTTCAAAAAGAAAATAATTGTAACAAATTTATTACAGAAGATGATTGAAAGAAACAAAAAAAGAGAGAGAATGAGAGAACTAACTGTCTTCCACTGTTGCTGCAATATACTTTTTAATATTGTTTACCATTTCGGTTAAAATAAATTTAGTTGTAAATTAATGTTTTAAGTATGTGACTGCATTTTATTCGTATGCAAAATTCTGTTCTTTGTGAATTGTTAACTATTTAATGTTTTCGCTGACCTATGTGTTTAATTATGTGGTTTTCTAATCTTAAGTACTTTGTCAAATTTTTCTTCCACTCAGTCACAGTTTTTACGTATCTTTTTTGTGTTTTCCCCGAACAAGCAACGGTTGCGAAAAAATTTGTAAAATTAACGAAAACTTACAGATATACTCTCAAAATACACAAAAATAACCTAGTAATGAAAAACAAATTATAGTAACCATTATACTTATCACAATCATTTAAAATACGCAATAATTAAAATCATCATACAATATGTGAATTAAATTGAATGCCGCTTCCATTAAGTTCCACTCATGCTGGACGCTGCAATTATAGAAATTAACCAGAACAATAAAATAAAAAATCGACAAATTTGTAAAATTTAAAATCAACTCACGTAGTCGTTTATAATTTTATTAGTTTCGTGTTTAATAATATTTTAATTATATTATAGTTTCTTTACGATGATAAGTTTTAATTACCTATTAGTTATTTGTATTAATTAGTGAACAAACGAAATTTTATATGATAAAAAGCGAATGAGCGTAAAATGTAGTGTGTTAATGTTAAAAATACAAATAAAAACAAAAATAAAACCAAGTTTATAAGTAAATTCGAACCAACGTGTGAACTTAATTGTAGTAGAAACCACACAGACGATTGCTTTTTATTTCCATCAACTCCTCCCGAGCTCCTCCCCCCATAGCAAGCAAACTTGTGCCAATGACAAAGCTTAACTAAAAATGCATAAATATCGAACCCTCAAAGAAGCTAAGTAAACAAATGTTTGTCAATTAGGTCAAGTGAAGAGGCAACACAAACTTTTTGACCTGTACCAAGTTCGAAAACTTATACAAGCAAATAACTGATACAACAAAGAACATTTTTGGCAACCAACCATTTCGGACTAAGAAAATTAAGCACAGAAAAATGGAAACTAGCAGGAAATACTAAACAACCTTTGGCAATTACAAGATTGAGAACAAAAAGGAAACAAACTCAGTCAGCAAAAACACAACAAAAAATGGCGTTTCGGATACAAAATTCTAAAATTCAGGTATTACAAAAAAAAAAAACAAAAATACAGATAGTGTTGTACAATGTTAAAGACAATTTTTGAGCAAAGTAAAAATAAAAAGATGAACTATTTAGCTATTTATACAAGCGAGGCAAGTGAACAAACTTTGCGAGTACGTGTAAAATTTATAAGGTGCTTTTATAACAAAATATTTGGTAGAGAAGCGAAGGACCTCCTCCCCCACATTAATATATTAAAAAATATACATCTATTTTTCTCAAAGGGCATCCACTGTATTTTAAAATGCTTTTAAATGGAGGAGATTTAGAAACGAAACCCCCGAAGAGGGTTCAAAACTCTTGTAATTCAGTTGTGAGCGATTCGCACATTTTGACGATAAAGGGAGAGTGTGTTTTTTATAGTTTTTAATCGAGGAGGGCATTTTAAATCGTAGCTGAACTCTCCTCAAAATATAGAGCTAAATTTATATCTACATTCATCTGATTGATGACATCTCTAGTGGCAATCGAGGTTACATTAAACACTGTTGTTTGCGGTTTGTTTAGTTAATTGTTAAACGATAAACGGAAAGCAAAATAATATTCTTAAGTCAATGATTGATGGCACAATTCTGAAGTTACCACGCGACATTTCAGTTTAGTAGTGAAATTTTCCGATTTATTATTTGCAATTGACTTTTGAAGGCTTTGTAAAATATTAACAAAAGAATATATATATATATACATACAACTTATTTGTGAAGTTAACTAATAAGCCAGTTATTGTGAAACGTATTTTGTAAGCCACGGAACACTTAAGACAAATTACGAATATTAAATTACAATATACAAATACGATCATATACAGGATAGCGTAAACCAAAACCAAAACAAAAACCAGAACAGAATATTTAAATATTGAAATGTGCAAATCTTATTCGATCGTTAAGAACACGTCTGAGACAGGGGCTTTCGAAAGAAAGCGTTTAATTTGTAGGATCCATCTGAGGAGGGAGTGCGTAGCCCTTGAGCCTCGAAGACAGTCACGGTCATCACCAACAATCCACATACACAAACACTCGAAACACACACATATATATGTATAAATAAATATATACGATGATAAATTTATTGAATAAAAGAAAAATATACATTCATAATTATTGGGTAATTGAATATTTATTGATTTGAACACATTTTCTTAGGTATTAATAGAAAACTTAGTGAAGGATATAATAATTTATTGAGATTAACAGGGTGGTTCACTTAAGACTCCATTAAGATGAGTCCGCCACTTCCACTGGCACCTCCTGAAAGATACTTCTCGCCGAGGACAGCACACTGATATCGGCGCAGTTGATAAAGGTTTCCTGGGCACCGCATCCCATGGCCCCAGTTCCATCCTCACATACGCCCCAGTTATTTCCCGCCGTATAGGTCCAGCGCAAAACGCAGTGAATGCAGTTAAGACCACTGGGAAGTTTCACGGTGACTTTGATTTCGCCTGTGATTGTGTTGATATCATATTTCTGGCTATCATCGGTAAAATTCAAGGGATTCTGGTTGAAGCAATTTTCCGACTCGCTGCCGTTTTCATCCAGATTGCAGATGTGGAACCGGAAATAGCCCAGATGATTCGCCGTTATCTTAACAGTAATTTCCGCCTCGGTTACGCCGGCGTAGCTCTCCACGATCACCCCATTGCCATACTTTCCGCCCAGCTCATTGGGACGCGGCTGATCCAAACTCCAATCGTCTCCACAAAGTCCACAGTTTCCACCATTTTCGGTTTGTTTCTGGGGGATCAGAAAGATCATTAAATATAATAATTTAGGTAGTTTTTAGGTGCAAACCTTACCCAAAAGCCTCCGCAATATAAGGCATTATCATCGTAATTTGTTGGCGCCGAGGAATCGTAGCGCCAACGTGACGATCTACCAACTGGACTCAACATCATGCCATGGCCTTCCAATTCGCTCAGCGAGCACAAAACGCTCAAACCAATAATTAGGACCACCTCTGAGAACTGCATGTCGCTTTCACTTTCGCTTTCTTTTTGGTCTGAGACCTCCTAACAGAGGGCTTATATAGTTCCATATTCCCAAAACCTTATCAGTTGCCGGGCAGTTTATGCTTGTTTTTGATTTTTCGCCAAATAACCATGAACGCTTCTAATCGCTGAATAATCTTCATTTTGTTTATGGTTATTGGTAGTTAAAATTTGGGAGAATTCCTAGTATCTGACCTGGGAATTGGCAAAACACCTATGACACATACTATAAACAATACGACAAAAATTGGTAATTGAATCATTATAACTTCGAAGTATTGTTTATTAGACCATCGCACTAACGCCAGGTTGATAAGGGTTCAATGCTTGGAAAATATTTTACCGTTAGGCCAAATTTGTTAACCAAGGTTGAAGTGTCTCAAGTGCAATAGTACTTATTGGTTTAAAGCACTGAAAAATTGTGTATAAATTAAGAAATTAGACCTCCTAGACCTCCAGTAAAGATTATACCTAATGAAAAGATATCAGAATTTTTAAAAATAAGAATCCAAACTATTATGTGCCCACAACACGCCATATTTAGCGGATAAACAGGGGAACTGGCTTAACAATGACCTTGCCGAAGACGGCCAACTCGTAACCTCCACATCGGACGAGTTTACAATCTTTTTAAACTGGGTTTCGAGTGAACTAAATAGTACCTATACAGTTAAATGAGCACTGCGCTGACGTGAAAATATGTACGATAACAAATGCGAAGAGCATGCGCCGATCCACGGATCCCTAAACCAAATAAGAAATCATATTTTTTTAAGATCAGGACTCAACATTTAGTAGTTTTGACAAAATCATTAGGTTCGCATTGTCTTTAGTAGAACGTGGTAAAACCTATGCATTTAGTACTTTTTTTGTTGTTCGTTGCTCAATGATGGTCTACGAGTGGGGGGAAGAGTATTTGGGATTGGAGTGGTGCTCCTGGTACCTTCCAAAACTGCAGCGTCGGCAGCAGGGCCGGCCAAAACAGCGACCATCAAAGCAATCAGTACAATCTAAAGAATAAATCAATTTATATTTAGAATACCTTTATTCACAGATTAGCTTACTCACAAGTAGTTTCATGATGAATCTGAATTTGGAACTAAAGTAGATGCCAATGATCGGCTCTTTTTATACCCAAGGGGCAATAATAAAAATGCTATATTATTTAAGAAAGAAAATATTTCGCTCAATAAATGTTATCATTGGGTTATCATTACCAAAATATAAAAACGATTCAGCGATTTCTTAGAAATTTAAAATCGAATAAATTAAAGAATTATTTCTAATGAAAAACAAAACTACATAAAATTAAGAATCTATAATTTCTGGTTTTTCACAAAAAAGATCATCTTTCAAAACCACATCTAAAATGTAAAACTGCTTATATTAAATTCTTTAAATCGATTAGAAAACAAAAGAGAACGCTATAGTCGGGTGCCCCGACTATTAGATACCCGTTACTCAGTTAACCAACTTTAAAACAAGAATTAACGCAGAAGGCAGTGGTACCACTGCGTATGCAATATACATACATTTGTTTTTCCAATACCTATTTGATACGCACAGCTTAAAAATTGTGGCCACCACAGCTTTTCGCGGTTTGTGGGCTTTAGAGTGGGCGTGGCACATCGGCATGATAAACTGGCGCTGAATGGGAAGCTAAGGTATCTAAATCCAAAACTAGCAACTAGCTCTTATAGTCGTTCAGATCTCAGCGTTCATACAGACGGACATGGCTAGATCGACTCGGCTAGTGATCCTGATCAAGAATATATATAGTTTATAGGGTCGCAAAACGCTTCTTTCTACCTGTGACATACATACTTTTCCTCGAATACAATATACCCCATTACTCTACGAGTATCGGATATAACAATTCCAAGGTGTTACTAAAAATTCCCCCACAACCAAATTTTAGATTCACACATATTTTTGCTTTTATAGCACATTATCTTATTTATTTAAACAAGCATCTCTTTATAAATAAAACTGTTGTGAACAATTTGTTTGTGTTGCGCTGCCATAATATAAATATACACCTATAATGTTTTAACATACACAGTTTACAAAGTTTTCCAATGCGGTATGCATGGACTTTTTTAAATTTTTTCTTGGAGTTAATATATATTTTTCATTTAAAGTAAAATTACAACTACATATAGTCTTTCGCTTTCCTCGTAAATAAACATAAATAAAATATATGTATTTTATATATAAACATTGAAACACGCTGTCTTTGCCGTTTTCTTCGATTTATTCTTCGTCGTCCGCTCCTTCATTTTTTTTTTGGCACTGAAATCCTTACCAGCCCCTAAAAATTTCAGTTGGTTTTTTCTTGTGTTGGATGTTTATGCAATTAGCATGAAAATTGACTGCTCGGTATGTGTAGACATTTATCAAACATTTTATACAAGTTGCGAAAGTAATTAACATTCATAAGTAATTCATGTGTTGTTGTTGTTGCTGTTGCTGTTGATGCTGTTGTTCTTGCTCTCCTTCTCGAGGTTTGTTCTTGTTGTTGTTATTTTCGCTGTGGGTTGTGGATATGTGTGTGGATAAATTTCTGCACGCCTTAGTTTAATGTATTCATTTCGGCGGAATTGGCCAAAGGATAATCCAGTTCACCTAGGCGAGCAGCTGGTCGTCGTGGTCGGTTGAACTAAATGGGAAAAAGGCAGGCCAATTGTGAGTAACTTTAAGAATTTAAATTCAATTAAGAATTAAATGATTTAAATTCATTGTTCAATCAGAATTCTAAAATCATTTTATACATTGAATGTGGCTTGAAAATTTTAAATGAATTTTTTAAATATTAAACATTTACAATTTTGTTAAATTAAGAACATAGAGCACCTACCCATGATCTCATGATTTTGTAGAGCACCTGACGGGCGGGATAGTCATTAAAGTCGGCCTCGGGCGCCACCGCAACCTGTTCATTCGGCGCCATCATGGGCAGCAGGCCATTCGGACGCACGTAGTCCTGTTCCTGCCCTCCGGAGTCTGTCTCGCCCATTCCCACGCCCACTCCCGTTCCGGACCCGGATCCGGTGTTCAGGGAGCGCTTGCCATGACCACCGTAGCACACATGACCGTAGGCCTGGCATCCCTCTGCGAAAAGATTGAAAAGTGAATAAGTCAAGCAGAGTTGCATTAAATTGAAAGCTCTTAAAGAGCTTAAATAAAAAAAAAGCAAAAATATTGTAGAAAAAATAAAATAAAATGTTTGTAACATCAGTTCTCTAATATTACTTTTACATGGATTTTTAAGAAAAACAAAATTTAAAAATAAATGTTTTTCGGGTACATTTAATAGCAAACATTACAATTCTTAAATATTCCTTAAATTAATTAGAGATAAAATGTCCAAAAAGGCAATCAAGAAATGGTACATTTCACTGTCCTAATACCTAATCGATATTGGGAACCCCCCTGCCTTTCACCTTAACTTGTGCCGATGGGTGTGCATTTCCCAACGCAGCCCACCTCCACAATATTTCCTCCATTACTGCTGAGATAGAATGCTCTGCTCCTATGGATTTCGTTACTGCCGAAATCTTTAATCGCTAGCCAAAAGCTCAAGAGAGACATCCGGCGATAACCATTTGACCCCATGACGGTTCAGTTTCATTTTGTTTGCCTGCCTGGCTGTGTGTGAACAAACTTTTGACTTTCTGCTGTTTTTGAATTTCCGCCCACACGGGCAAACATAAATTTTCCTGTTGCACACTTGGGAGTTGTCCTTGACATACGCAGGATTTAAATAGAGGTAGGGGCAGGCAGGACTTGCCTAAGCTGATGAGTTTCTGTAATCTCAAGGACCTTGGTTATTTAAAGGAGCCCTCTCGAATTTGAGTGTCTCTGAATAAGAGGGGTTTTTATATTTTACATTTTCTGTTAAATAAGTTTTGTTATAAATTATGTTTTAAAAATATTTAAAAAATAAATACAATTAAATTTATATTTATTCTAAGGCAAAGTTCACATTAAATATAATATTTAAAATTTAATTCTCCTTTTTGATATTTTTCTACATTTATTTGGTATCTCTGCCAGCCATGTGTGCCTGCCCTACAATATTGCCCATGTAATCGCTTGGGGAGCTCTAAATAAGTTAGCCTGCCAACATCTTAAATGCCGTTTCAAAGGCAATCAAATCACAAACTTTTGGCCATAGAGCGAATGGGAAAACAGATGGGTTTTGGATGGAAGCGGATGACTTGAAGTCACCAGTCTTCCCGAGTCGCCTGACATTCACTATTAATAATTTCAAGGAAAACGTTGTCGCACATGGCTCGTGTGTCTGAGATAGTTGCAACCTGCTGGGGGAAATGGAAATGGCTCCCCACTTTTCCCATTTTCCCAACGCCCTATTACGACGAACTTGTTGTTGCCATTTAACGTTTCCCACAGCTGGAAAAACAAAGACGCCCCGTTTGTTTGCGTTGCATTAAACTGCAACAATTGATGCTGCCTCGATGGGCGAGTGGCGGATATCGAGCCACCCCCTTTGACACCCATTTATGGCTTTGTTTTTCGCGCTTCAATTTAATGAATATTTCATCGAAAGTTCACCTGCACATTTTCCATGTGAGAGCTTAAAGGGCAGGCAAGCCAGAAAAAGTTTGTAGGTAATTTTTAAAAAGTTATTCACAAGATAAAAATTAACAGATTGAATTAATTTTTATAAAACAAACAAAATTAGGGGAAAAAAAATAATTACCGAAATGTTCCATTAATTGGTAATTATTAGTACAAGTATTGTAAGAAATATTTACATTGAATTTAGAAGAGTTATTAGGATTAAATTTACTGGCCTCTTATTATTTCATTTTTAATATTTAAAAATTTAAAACTAAATAAAAATAACATATTACCACAAAGATTTTTGTAAATATTTTTTTAACAAAAAACTAAAAAAAATTAAAGAAATATATATTTGCAGATTGAAATAAATTCTTCTTTGATCTCGTTAATTATAATTAAATAATAATTATTTTTACTCACTTTTCGCTTGGCTCTGTTGCGCGGCCAGGACCACGGTGCAGATGACGACCAGCAGCAAAGAAATGGTGGATTTCATGTTACCTGCAAGAAAGGAGCGGAGACAAAGGGATGAGCACCTGTTGAAGTCTGGCATTCTGGCGATGACAATGGCTTTTGCCCCTTGGGGGCGCTACACTAATTAGGAAATCCGAACACAGCGCGGCGAGCGAGTTGAAATCGAATCCGATTCCTAGAGTCCACATGCAGTTAAGGAGCTAATCCTGGGCCGCAAAAACTTTTGAACTATGATTTATGTAACGCCCACGCACCCACAAACCCACACACCCACAAACCCACACAAAGACAATTAGCCTGGGCGTGTGTATGTGACTTGAGGGCTAAAAGGTGGAAGTTGCACAAACATTTGTTTATTACGTGCTTTGAATTTTCCAAGTGCTCATCATCTTGCGGACATCTTACCCAAGGATATTCAGGATATTCATAGATAAAAGATAAGTCATTTAATTGGCTGGGACCTGCAGAATGTGTGTGGGCCTAGGACCGAAATTAAACCGATTAAAATTTGGCAACAGCTGATGCTCCTACATCGCATCAATCATACGCCATGTGTTCGTAATTAAGTATGTTATTAGGTAGCGAACATGGTTTTTTGGTACCATTTAGACAATGAAAAAAAATTATAAATTTATTTAGGCTATAATAATCTTTAATACCATAAAAAATAATTAAAGCAAATATTTTTAAATTAAATCTCGTTAAGCCTTTAAATAGCTAGTGATTAAAAACGACATTCTGGCTATAAGAGTTTAAGATATTAGCGAAAAACAGCTGATGGTACGAAACCCCATCAATCATACGCCCGGTGAGCGTAATCAAATTTATTATTGAGAACCGAACGTGGTCGCGTGTCGCCTTCAATGCAGCTTGAATAACTCACCTCAATCAGACTGATTAGCTGATCTGGGCTTTGTGCAATTTATACGGCAGTTTTCTTTGTTTTTTGCTTGTTACAGGGACTATCAGTTCGCATTAGATGGCCACTATATAATCACAGATATGGTTGGGGCGGATGTTTTTGCCAATTCCCGTTTGATATGGCAATTCCACCAGCCGAATCCCTGAGCGCGATTTCACATTTTCAAGCTCCCGCCAGCGACTGAGGCCGAGCTATAGAGTCGCCGGATCTATATGCCGGCATCGAAATCTCGACCTGCTGATAAACGGCGATCTTACCCGTAATCTCCACTCAATCCGTGTCACGCGCACTTACGCCCACACTTTTCCATTTTCCCTCATTTTCCACCTCCCCCCCTCACAGATCTCTGGACTATTTTCAGTCACTGGTCGGGCTAAATTTATGACCAGCCGATAAGTGAAAATTAATATGTAGAGCGCTACTGGCGGCAGACCAATAAAAATCAACACAATAAATGCAGGCAGGGCGGCCCACGCAGTGCGAAAACAATAACAGCATTCTCATTACACGAAAAAATATATAATAATTGTTTACCAAGGCGCAGGGTCGGCCGTGCCAGCACTCGACCCTTGGGCTTATCAATTTTCCCAGCTATTTAGTTGTGATAATAATGCCTTAATGAGCTGTTGCCTGCCACAATTCTGTCACTAATACCCGTTCAAAAAGTCGTAAATCGCGAGTTTCGAAAACTTTCCACAGGTGCTGGTGTTCCCTTTAATATTCTAATGAACACTACAAAAAAACTGAACTGCTGATTAAAAAATATTTAATGGAAAATAAATGTATAGATCATCTGTAAGCCATATTTTGAAAAAATTAATTTAACAAATTTTACTTTAATCTGATTATAAGTTTTTCCTTGATTTTATTATTAATATTTCTAAAATTTTTGGTTTTTCTTTTAATTTCTAAGTATTTTGTTTAAAATTATAACATTTTTTACTCGAATTTATTATTAATCTTCTTTGAATTTGTTGTCCTTTTTGCAAAGTATAAGTGCTTTGTATAAAATTAGAATATTTTTTGAGTACACCACCGAATGCAAAGTTCACGAGCTGCCGGCCGATCGGTTTCCGTGTGAAATTCTCTAATCACAGGCTGATAATTCACGCAAAGACAAAAACAAACAGCTGCGAACCAGGTCATCCAATGGAAGCGTGCCTTCGGCACAAATCATTTCAAATCGGATCAGATCAGATTGTTCTCGCCGCGATAAGGAGATTCAGAACAATCGGCAATAGATTAAGTACACTCAGTCAAGTGGAAGGAGACAGCAGGAAAATCAAATTAAAAGCGGCCAGAAGTCAGGTCAAGAGTTTGTGCGGCCTTCCGCGGTTTAGCAAAGTCTGCAACTGCAGCCAAGTTGAAAGTTGAAAACAGTAGTCTTGGGCAGGAAAGTTAAGTTAGGGGTAGGTGAACTGGTGGAAGGGCTACTTAAAAATTGTATCCTTGTTTGTAACTAATGTAAAATGAAAAACGTACATAAAAAATGTATGTATGTTTCCATTGTGCAGATTATAAAATACAATTATTTTATATCCGCAAAAATTATTTTGTAAATAAGTATATCTTATAGTATATTATCTATCCTTCTTATTCCTCAAAATCTTTATGACAGGACAATTAAATTAAAAATTGAACATTTTTACTCTGTAAGTGTAATCCAAGAAAAGGGGAAACCCTATGCGAATTAAAGTCGTTGCGAAGTTCTGTTCTCCAACAGCAACAAGTTGCCTGAAAATGTTCATCTGTCTGTTTTCCTCTGCTTAGGATAATTCATGATTTATACAGCTGCTTGCAGGAATCTCTTGAATTTTAATATCTTGAACTTTGTCTGATTTGAAGTTTCAGCTCTGAAAGCGAGGGTCTCTAGCCAGCAGCGTTTAAGCATGAGTTATTAAAAATAAATCAAAGCGGATAAGGAAGTAGGAAGACCCCCTCCTAAACGGTACGGAAATCGCCATAATTATGGCTCCAAAATCTAATTTGATTCAATTAGATTAGACAAATAAACAAAAACGGGCAACATCGAAGGCGTACCGTAGGGCATTGGCAAATTAATTGACCAAGGCAAGCGGCCAACAATTAAAGTAAACAAATGTAAACGAGAACGGGCGGTCATCTTGAGATTACTTGGAATGATAAGCTGCTTTAAGCAGACTTTTAAGATGTCTTAATTTTATTTAAACGTTTTAATATTAATAGTCTCCTTGTGATTATTTTAGTTCTTAATATTCGAATCATCTTAAATCTATATTTCTTTGGCAAAGATTCAAATTTTTGTTTTCATTTTTAGCCCAAAGTATTTATTATAACCATATTTTTAGAAAAAAATGACAAGATTTAAGCCTTAATTGGATATTAAATCGATTTGAAGTACAGCTTGTTATATATTTCTATCACAAACACTTCCAGAATTGTCTAAATATCTTTACCAATTTTTGTCCAAATTTTAATCTGTACTGATTCTTAGACTTTCACACAAACTTCAATCACTTTTTGGCCAATTCGGGCGGCACTTACTTGCACTTGACTGGTTGGCTGCTGTCCGAAGGAAATGTCCTTGTCTTTCGTCCCGGTCGTCGACGTCCTCGTCCTTGCCAGATGGATTCGCTGGGCTGCCGCTGCTGCTGCTGTTCGATTGCAAGCCGGAGTTCTTTTGGTGCTGCCAAAGGAAAATCGGCCAGCTTTATAGCTGCAACATTGGCTCCCAGCTGTGTACGTGTACGGGTGTGTGGGTGAGTGTGCGTGAGTGTGCGATTGTGTGCGTGGGCCAAATGGCCAAACGGCCAATCAGAAGCGAGCAAAAAGCCGAGCGGCACACGAAGCACATTTGCCCAGAAGTATGCAGCGATATTTTTGGTCGCTCGAAAATTCACTTTATGCGTGGGTGCAAAAAGTCGAGTAAAAAAGGGGGGCGAAGGGG
Organism: Drosophila prostipennis; assembly: GCA_037075205.1. Lineage (NCBI taxonomy): Eukaryota > Metazoa > Arthropoda > Insecta > Diptera > Drosophilidae > Drosophila > Drosophila prostipennis. Next base: position 229,195 of record JBAMCJ010000851.1, read on the forward strand.
GGCGAACGGGGGGTCGAAGTAAGGTCGCTTCGGGGGACGTCAAATTAGCAGCGCGCTCAGATTTATTTGCTCGACATCGCCGAAGCCAACGGATATGAATGAATTCCCATCATTGGCAGTCACGAGTGGCTGCTGACGTAGTTGCCAAAATCGCCATTTGGACCCAGTGCACTCCTAACCCAACCCCAACCCCCCCGTAACACCCATTTGGCCTCAGCTTAGAGGTCTGAACTTAATTAGGCCTAAATCCAATTGACCAAGTCCCCAAGCGAAGGATTTACAGATTCCCTTTGAGCCGCTCATGCATTTTAATTTTATTTATATTGGCTATCTCTTACCAAAGAAACTATAAGGCCACATTTAAGAATTTAGAAGTTTCTACGGGTAGGTTAAGAAATTCCAGTTATCAAACAAATTACCTGATTTGTTTTTGACATTTTTTAGCTCCTGGCTTTTATTTGATTTGATAAATACTTAAAACTTATTTTGAAGCACAAAAAAAAAAAAAGTTTAATAAATTTTGTTAAGTAATTTTTATTTTTTCATTACAAACATCTTTTCGGACGGACTATTTTTTTAAGAGATTTCTTAAAAGTTTTTGTGTTGACCGTGCGGTCATTAAAAAATCCTATCTATTTTAAAATCTTTTCGCTTGCTTCTATCAATTAATTTTAATTTATTTTTTATTTATTTATTAGTAATATTAGTGCAAATTGAAATCTAGATTAGATCTTTAAAAAAATCCCCTGGCTCAGCATTTACTAAAATCGATTTCTATAATCTTAGTAGTTGTTCAGTTCAGATGCAGTTTGAAATTTTAACTTTTTCCCTGGGTCATCAAATCTCGTTTGCACATCAACAGGGCGAGCAAATTGATTCGCCAACGACTTGTTTACAACAATTGCCACCTCCACCTCCGATTCCATGTCCATCTGGTGTAATCTGTCCGGTTGAATGCGATTTAGCCTCCGTTTGGCTTTAGCCTGTTGCTACAGTGAATATCCCCTATCTCGCCCATCTCCCCCGCAGCTTATCGCTGTGCACCAAAAACAAATTAGCCGATAAGCAGCTGACGGTGCTCGAACGCCCGGCGATCAAAATATTTGACAACAAACACAATCGATGACTTTGCCCAACGTTGATCATCTGTCATCTGGAAAATGGCAAATCCTTATCAGCGATCAGCATCATCTGACCGACTTTTAATTAATGGGAAACCCCATAGATAAGAAGGAAATATTTTCTATTAGGGGTTCAAAAATTTGTACACCTATGTAATTAATATTATACATCAATTTTTATTGAATTAAAAGACACCATTACTTTGAGTTCTTTGATTTCATATTTTATTCAAGTGCTAACATTTTTATCAAATCGTTTTAACTGGTCATTGAGTATACAGCAAGTCCTTTTCACTTCTTCTTCAGGATGGAGCTTACGATGGCCGGAGCGGAGTAGGTGGTGATTGGGGCGGCGAAGGCGGGAGCAGCGGCATAGGTGGCCACCGGAGAAGTATAGGCTGGAGCACTGTAGGCGGTATAGGCAGGAGCGGCAGCAGCGTAGGTGGAGTAACCAGGAGCGGCGTAGGTGGAGTAGCCAGCGGAATAGGTGGTCACTGGAGCGGAGTAGGCCAAGGGAGCAGCAGCGGAATAGGTGGCTGCATAAGTGGCCACCGGGGATGCGATGAAGCCAGCCTGGGCGGCGGCAATACAGAGAGCCAAGCAGATGAGGAACTTCATGTTGATTTGGTTGTTTGGGTTGGTTGGTTTGTCAGTGACTGATGCTTTTGCTCAAAAGTCTGAACCATTTTATAGGACAATTTTCGCCTCTTAACCAAACGGGTTTTCGAATTTAAAAACCCTAATTAGAACACAATTGCGTCCGCTCCGAGATTTGTGGTGCGTAATGTTCGTTGAACGCGGAAGCCGCACCTTGGTTATTGCCAACCAGTGGCGTTTCGAATGGATTACTTTTTTTCAGTTTTCGACAGAGTAGATGGAAGCTACTTATCTGCTTTGGGTACTTTGTGGTATTGTCCTACATATTTAAATATCCATTGGCTTAAGTTATTCTCCAAATAGTTCGATATTTTAGGGTAAAGTGCTATAAAAATCTATACAAAGTTTGTATTACAAACTTATATCAGCGAAATTAAAAGTTCTTCAAAATAAAAGATTAATATATTTTAAGATGCAAAGAAGTAAATGTTTTTCAAAAAAATCATATCCTACTTGTGTAACAAAAGGTTTAACCACAATTTCAGTTATGAGAAATAAATCTTTATAACCATTAACATTAAGTACTAATAATAAACGTATAAAGCCAAGTGGGATAATACTAAGTGACAAAGAAGTAAACGATTTGAAACGCCGTTCGCTGGCAAAAGACGACAAACATTCAGTGAACATTAGTCAGCAGAAAAGAGTTTCTGTGACAATTGTGTTCCAATTAAGATTTTGTCTTCTAAAGCCCGGTCCTATAAAATGGTTGTCGAAATTGGCAACAGCATCAGTCACTGACAAACCAATCAACCCAAACAACCAAATCAACATGAAGTTCCTCATCTGCTTGGCTCTCTGCATTGCCGCCGCCCAGGCTGGCTTCATCGCATCCCCGGTGGCCACTTATGCCGCAGCTCCTGCTTCATTGGCCTACTCTGCTCCAGTGACCACCTATTCCGCTGGCTACTCCACCTACGCCGCTCCTGGTTACTCCACCTACGCTGCTGCCGCTCCTGCCTATACCGCCTACAGTGCTCCAGCCTATACTTCTCCGGTTACCACCTATGCCGCTGCTCCCGCCTTCGCCGCCCCCATCACCACCTACTCTGCTCCAGCCGTCGTCAGCACCTTCCTGAAGAAGAAGTAAAGTAAAACGGACTTACTAGCTGTACTTGTTGATCTACCCAAGAAATTAAATAAAATCAAAATACTCTAATCGATTTTACCCTGATTTTTGTATACTTTGGGTTGAATTAAACCAACCGATAACAGAATCTATAACTTTAGCCTACTTTCCGGGGGAAAAATATTGCGGCGATCAGTGAGTTGTTGGCCGATAATGAAAATTAATAGTATTACTACCCAGAATCAAACTAATGGATTATCTATTAATTTTAAATTAATGAACCTAAAATAGACACCATTAATAATATTGAAATACACGTTTTTGTTTTTTTTTTATTTAATTGTTACATTTAGAGCAGCTCTTGCAAACTAATTTGATTTCTGATACACATATTCGAGCTGGTTAAGTGGACGGCTTGCGTTTCAATTGGCCTAAAAACAAACCAACAAAGTATTCAAGAGTAAGACATAGCATAAAGTGATGAGATTCCCGATTTGGCCAGAGTTCTGAGCTGAGTTGGAAGAGTTGTGCCGGAAAATCAGAGACAGTGGAGAGTGGAGCTCAGCTTAGATTGGCTTAGCAGAAGGAGCGTAGAAACCAAAGACCCAGCAGGGAGCTAAGAACGGCGCTTACGCTGGCCAAGGAAGGAGTGGAGGCTCCGTTGTGCTGGTTGCAGATGCGGGGCTGCGGGGCGGATACGTATTGGCAGATGGTTCCGACAAAGTTCACCTGGGCGCGCTCATTGACCTTCTTGTCGAATTGCTGCAAATAAAAGAACAAAATAAACATTATAATTGATAAAATATAATACAATATAATTTTTGGAATTAGGAAAATATTTTGGAACATATTTATCTACACTGTCTAAAACATTTGAAAAAGTTTTCATAAAAGAAGAAACATATAATTACAGAAAAAAAGTTTTTATAACAATATTTTAAAATTTAATAAAAAATTTGTAATTTATATAGTTCCTAATATTAGGAAAGGGACTTTATTTTAATATACTTTCTATATATTTATTATATTTAATTGATGGGAATTTGTTTAAAATATTCGTGGGGTCTTGAAGTTTGTTCCTTTTCTTTTTTAGTCTATACAAGGACTATAAAAATATCTGCTTTAAGAACCATAAATAGATTTTAAAACTCAAACGAGAACTCTTTGTAACTCTTTTAAGGCCTCTCCTTTATTTTATTCACCCACTTAGCACGTATAAATTACTGACCTCATTGAACAAGATGGTGGGCACGCTGGTGAGTGGTTCCTTGAGTCGCTGGGTGGTTTCGCCGGCCTTCTTGAGGAGGACACTGCCCTCGGTGGTGTTGGCGCAGGTCTTGATGTTCTCCCAGCTGTTGATGTGGTTCTCCGAGGCGCATCGCTGGCCGGGATAGACGTTGTCCGGGAAGTTCTTGCCCGCCTTCATCAGGCAGTTGATGAAATCGATGGTCAGGGACTCACGGGTGAACTCCACCTGGTAGGAGTTGGCCTGGATGTGTTCGATGGCGCAGGCATGCACTTTGTTGCCATAGCACTCATTCGGCCCGTGGTGGCAGGTGAACGTCGTCTCTGCGCCCTGGGTGAAGAACTGCAGAGCGAGGAGCCCAAAAAGAGCCATGCAAATGAGCCATTGTCCTGCCGATAAGCGAAGGATAGGGGCCACTCACCTGAGACTTTCCGAACGGCACGAAGGTGAGTTCCACCACATCGCGCAGCTCTCCCTTGACCGCCGGGTAAACCTGCTCCGTAATGAACTTGGCACTGTCCGGACACAGGGACTCGTAGTAGATGGAAATGGGCACCTGAAAAATGCCATAAAATGTCGTAAGTTAAAAAAATGTACTTTAAAATTTATTAAGCTTTTAAAAATGTATTTAAAAAATTATACTTTTCTTAATAAATAATAATAATTTTCATTAAGGAATCCTTAACTTCCTTAATTAATAACTTACAATTTCTCAAAAAATGAATTCAAAACTCCTTAACTTTGACTTTTTGGTGCATTTGAAATTTTGGCATTTATTTTAATATATATGTTATTCTAATTTAATTTTCTATTTAACAAAATATACTGTTAATTTGTGACATATTTTAACTGCATATTATTTTCTCTTAGTGAAATGCTTGCACTCGTTTCAATTCCGATTTGGGGTGCATTTCGTAATTTGCATTTTTGGAGAGTGCAGCCAAGCCGAGGCAGGCAAATCACATGCGGTTGAGTGGACAGGGTCCAAATATTTTTACTCTTTGTTTATCAATTGGGGACAATTGCCACATGCTCCAATCAACAAGCCAAAATATTGTTGAACTTGAACCGGCATGCAAATGAAAGTTATAAATAGGGGAAATGTATACACTCATAAAAATTAATTTCTAAATTTTGGAAATCTTGCCATTGAATCGGCCTACCTTTGAAAATAGAAAAAAAATTTCTTGTTATTAGAAAATTTGCCTTTGAATACAGAAAACCTTTCTTGATGGAAAAAATTCAAGAAAGAATTTTTCTTAAAAATAGAAAAATGAAAATCTCATATGTTTGTTTTGCCGTCGCAGCCAAAACATTTTTGTACGTATTTAAGGACAAAATCACCTTTGAATATAAGAATGAAATGACCCTAGAATATAGAAAAGTAGGCATTGACTTCCTTCGGTTGCCGAATGTTAACGACAAGAAAAACGAAGTGGGACGAAGGGCCTACTCGGCCCGACTACTACCCGGCTACCGACTTCTCTGATCACCCGAGCGTCAGTTGTGAAAAAAATTCGTAAGTGATGGACGTGATTTTCAAGCGGATAAGAGGTGAAGCCTTTTTCCAAATATTCAAAGGTATGTAAATATATAATTTTTTGTATATCGCGCGTACAATTGTATGTATGTAATTAAAGGATAAATTCCAAATCTCTTTACCAAGCTTATACTACTTTAGTTGAATTGTTTTTTAGCTAAGAGCTACGTACATACATACATTTGTACATAAATTTGTGGGTGTAGAGTTCTATAATAACTTTATCTTAATACTCGCATTTTATTTATTTTTCACAGTGAAAATACCTGCAGTTGCATCAGGCAAATAATTTGTTTGGCGAAGCTGTAATTTTGTTTTAAAACCTTCTAAGGTAAGAAAAATATGTTGTATTTGTTTGACATACTTATGTATGCATGTAAATATCTATGCATGTACCCGGCTCACCCGATCTGAAACCCGATTTTCAACCCTTTCATATTCTGCTCCTCTCTATCGCTCGCTTGACCTACGCGTCGCGACGTTTCTCTCTTCTCCATCTTAAAATTGTCATGATCTGACCTGCTTACGTCTCTCCCGTGCCTCTCTCTCTCTGAAATTCGATTTTCAACCCTTCATTTTCTACCTGTCTTGCTCCTCTCTCTCGGTCGTCTGACCAACGTGTTTGTATTTTGGCTATTATTAACATTACATTACTTCAAAAAAGTTGTTTATCTAAAAACAAATCATTGATATCCCAATAACTCTTTTTTTCTAGATGAGGAAAGGCGAAGAAAATGGATCACCTTAGGTCATATGAAGTTCAACAGACCTTGGGTAATAATAATGTTTTCTTGAGTCAAAAATGTGTTATTTAAAAATTTTTAAATGTTAAGTGTTAAATGTTTTAAATGTAAATAAATATAATATGCAAAAGAAAAAACCAAGTTACATTTTATTTTTAGGGTTTCAGTGTTAATATAAAACTTCCTTTCAAGAAATATTATTTCTTAAATCAAGAAATAAAATTTCTTGAAAGGAAATTTGAACAAGAAAGAATTTTTCTTGTTTAAAAGGTGCCTTTCTAAAAAACCCTTTCTTGAAACAAGAAATTTAATTTCTTGAAACAAGAAACAAACCACCTTTGAAACAAGAATCGCCTTTCTTGTTTTAAGAAATATTTTTTCTTGTTTTAATGGTGGCTTTCTAAAAAACCCTTTCTTGTTTTAAGAAATTTAATTTCTTGAAACAAGAAATATTTTTTCTTGTTTTAATGGTGCCTTTCAAAAAAACCATTTCTTGAAACAAAGGTGAGGTCGCCTTTGGCAAAAATTCAAGAAAGAATTTTCTAGATTTTAAGGAAATTCTTCGATTTTTTTTTATGAGTGTACATATACTTAGGTACCGAATTTCAAATGCAGACATATTAGTTAATAATTTATAGGCGAACTATATTTGTTATACAATAAATAGCTTACATCTAAATATTATTAATTAGGTTTCGTTCTTTCTTTTATAATTCTTCCAATAAATTTATCGCATTGAAATCCCAATTCTCCACCCAGAAATTAAACTTTTTTTTGTTAATGCTCGACTCGTGACACATTTGTTTGTACATTTGCTTTGGACATGTGGCTTGATATCTTGTGTATACTCCCTCAATTGAAAATTAATTGAGAAATGTCGAAATACATTATAACCAAATTCCCTAGGGCAAGCACTGCTGATCTCAGCTTTAATTCTATTATTCGATCAATCGATCATAGTCTTTTTACTAGGCTTTTCTTTCAAGCATCATTAAATGTTTTAATTTTAAGGTTACGTGCTTATAACACAAATGTTTATTTATTAGTGTATTTACAAACAAATGACATTCGTTTAATATAATTTCAGATGATTAGTTTACCCTAAATTGAACCTGTGTATCTGATAAAAAATTACATTTTATTCTAATAGCTATTTTCAGCTCGTGACTAAGGCGCAAATGCTTGAACAATGCCAACCAAAATAGCAGAGGAAAATATAAAAAATAAAATAATAACAAACGTGTGTATATACACAAATGCAAATTGGTTTTGCTGGAGTTGAAGTTATATAAAGCCTAATGACACATCGCTGAAAGAACCCGCCATTCTTCTCGATCTAAACAACAACAGAAGCGGTCATATCTGTGTAAGTAAAGATGTTTATACCATACGTGCACAGAAAGAAATAAAGCTTATCTGGGGTGTGATAATAAATACATTTACATAGTATATTAAGTGTTGTGAGAGGTAAGGTACAGACCATGTTTTTGAATAATGTAATAACTGAACGGGCAGGTATTTATGGATAAATATTTAAGAAGAAATATTAAAATTATTCTATACAAAAATTATTAAAGTTTTAAAAGTAAAAAAAGTTTTTAGGTTGATAGTTAAAAGTTATAAGTTTTATATATTAAAGAAAAACTTTCACTGATATATAAAAAAAGGTTTAAAATATAACAATATGGTTGTCATACCTCAAACACTTTTTTAGGATCATATATGTATGTACTATCACAAATTTGTTCTGTGTAGAATGAAGTTGCAGTGGGGCTGCCGGCTATGCTCAGCACCGGTTCCCTCTATGAGAAATCGAAACTGGTCTCAGAACCGGTTCTTGGGTCCAAATGAAAATAACAACAGAGCAACAGGGCGCTCTGTGGCTCTTATTTATAATGTCAATTATGCTCTACGCTTTTCCACTGCGGCATTTTCCGATCCGACTGGTGGCACAGTTCGTTAAACTCTCGAAATGCCACTTGTTGCTGCCACGAAAAGGGTGCAGCTTTTCTATGGGTTTATTTTTCCTACACCGCTGCCCACTATTTAGTTTTTCAACTTAATCACGTCTTCGCCTAGATGGTAAGTCGGTTTTTCGGTGCCCCTGACACGCTTTGCTGTTGTGTAATGATTTAAGTTTTGCCTACTGATTTTTCGCTCGTCTATTTGCGGATTGTTGATTTTTCCCCAAGCCGGAAACTCACCTTTGCAGCACTGTAGGCAGAGGCAATCAGGCAGCTCATCAGGAGGCACACAGCGGCGATTTTGTGACTCATTTTCGGGCTTCTTGTTGTTCTGAGAACTCTTGGAAGTGCTTTTTTTCTATATGTATAAGTTGCTGACCACGTAACGAGCGGCAGTCGTGATGTGAGCGGTTCGGTGGCTAAGCGCGAACTGATGTTTGGTATAGAGAGCTTGGCGTTATAGACCCAGACCCCGGACCCCAGCTCCCCAGCGGATTTCCAGACTGGAACGAAGGCGGCAGAGAAAGAGTCAGACCTGCCTGCACAATTTGGGCTGGGCTTCGTTGGTATGTATGTATGCATGCACGTTAATATTCCAGAGTCACGATCAAGAGTTATTCCAGTCAGAGTTGGAGTTTAAGCTTAGGCATGAGGGAAATGAGGGATGGAGCTCATAGCAAGTCGAAGTTTTAGTCTTTCTGTGACTATAAGCAGCTCACTGAAATTGTTTGTTTAAATATCTTTGTACTTTACTTTATAAGTAGAGATTTCAATATAACTTGACCCATTTTTAAATGAGACAAAATACCTAAATTTTAGGGATTACAATTTTAGCCAAATATATCAATTTACGCTTTCATAGCTAACGACCTAAGCTTATTTTTTTAAATATTAATTTTTAAGAAACATTTTGAATTTTAGAAAATGCTAGTTTTTAAGTTTGAATTCCAATCGAATGAAAAATTAAATTACGAGCTCAAAAAAATATAAAAATCCAATTCTGACCTATTTTATACCCTTGCAGAGGGTATTATGATTTCAGTCAGAAGTTTGCAACGCAATGAAGACGTTTCCGACCCCATAAAGAAGTCGATCTCAGTTTTAAAGCTATCGAAATGAAAGAAAAAATTTTTATAAATTTAAGGATGGAAAAAAATAACAACTTTAGGCCTAAAAAATGAAAAAAATTATCTTTTTTTAATTCGTTTTTTTTTTTTAATTTTACAGAATTTCTTTAACTTTCAGAACAAAACCTCAGCAGAAATTGTTGTAAACAACTTTTGGCACCTGGGGGAAATCAATTCCTATAAGCCGACCGCCCACACAAAAAGTGGTCTAGAGTACATTTGCGTGAGTTTTTATAAATAATGGAATTACAGATTAACATGCACAAGTTCTGAGGAATCCCTCTCCCTAATCGCGAAACCGAAATCCCTTGGCGATTAAATCCTTGCGTGCTTCCAGAATCTCATCCTGAAGTTCCTTGGCGGCCTCGGGACAATCGTTAAAAGTGAGTGTCCTATAGAGAACAGTCCAAACGGAATAGATCTGGAGGATATTATAATAATATAATCACAATTACTTCTTTGTTATCTATTTGCAATATTTTCAAGAACTTACGCCGAAAATCACGAGGAGCAAAAGAGGTAGAAGTTGAATTTGCAGGAAATACTTTGTCGTAAATTGCGTTTGCACTGTGCCCAAAACAATCGAAAGATAGGGCAACGCAAAGAGCGAAGCGTAGAACAGCCAACGTTGCAAGTTTGTCATATTTAATTAATTTTCAAAGATAAACAAAACTAAATCCAAAATAAAAACACGTAAACATAAGAGTGTGACCTGGGGAATTAAATACTATTAATACCATTTTTATTTAATTAAAAATACCAAAAATATTCATTAGGAGTGTGTCTTGGCTGATACTCCCTCCTGATGTAGCAGAGACACCCTCCTTTTTGGGCCACCTCCAATTGCTAATTGGATTTTATATCAGTCAGTTTTGCACAGTTAGCAATTCAAATCGGTAGACTTAGTTTAAAACTCAGATTTATTTAAACGTTGGGGGCGTGGTTTCTGCTGCGCCCACTGTGCATGGCGTATTGGCAAGCAGGTCAGCCGTTCGGCAGCCAATTATTTGGAACTTGACCTCGTTCTCGGGCAGGGAGCCGCCCACAAAGAGTTTCGGCTGACTGCTCAAGGCCCAGAGCTCCTCCTCTCCTTTGGAATTCCGGTTGATCTTGAGGCCCGTGACGAACTTGATCTTGTGCGGATTGTAGGCCACCACTCGCAGTTCGTCGGCCGTGTAATTGGAGCTCTCCTCCTTCCACCTCACCAAGGGCACCCAAACTGATGAGGCTGCAGAAGAGATTGCCCGACTGATCCATCACCTCCGATTCGCACTGGATTCCCCGGGTTCCCAGGATGCGAAATGGATCTCCGCTGGCATTCGGGGATTTCCAGTGGGTTTCGTTGTTGATCAGGGCGAGGGGCACCCGCACCTCATCGAAGGCATTCAGCGTGTGGAAGTAGAGAAAACGTTCTGTAAAGAAACATTATATGTATATATTTTTATTTAAATCCAGAAAAAAACCTTCTCAAAATTCTTCTCTCAATTAGTCAAAATCGAGACTACTTTCGCCTCGAAAAACAAAGTAGAGTCCTTTTTCAACTCTATTTCAAGATTAATTCATCTTGATTTCAAGAACTTTTCTTCTCAAATTTAGAACATTTGATCTTGGATTTTATCCGTTCACTATATTTTCTGTGACTACAATATTATCTCACCTTCCACTTCACTGGGACTCAGGCTCACTGTGAATATTCCCGCCTGCGAATTGCTGGAGCGGGCCAATCCCCCTAAAGGCGAAGGTGGCTTCATAGACTCGTGCTCTATGCGCCAGGATCGACCCGATAAGGAGTCGAAGACGATCAGGCCATATCCCCAGGCATCGGCTATATAGGCCCTGCCACCCACACATCGATTCGGAGTTCCACTTTCCGCCAGATCCACAACCAAAGCGGTGAAAATGGACACACTGGGGGTGTAGGATTCGGGGGGAAGTGAGTGCCGTTGTATTACTTCGTCCTTCACCAGGTCAAAGGTGAGAATTTGGGGCGGACAAAGCTGCAGGGAGTTCACCTGCCCCGAGTCCACCACCCAGAGGCGCCAGCATTCGTCGATCTGTGAAGAGAAATATGTGAAAAAGAGTTTTAAAAAAAATCTGAAATTGATTATATAACTTGGATTTTAAAATTTAGTTGAAAGAGAATAGAGAAATTTAAAATTTAAGATCATCACAAGAATATACATCAAATGATAATAAAATAAATATGATATTATCTTCTCTTCAGGGGGATTCATTGACACACGTACTCCGCCAATAATATCATTGATTATCTCAAGAACATCCGCCAAAAAATCATATTTATAATAATAATAATGTTATAATGATATATGAAACTAAGAATTACTCACATAGGTTCTGATGGCCGAGGTGATGCCCGAGCAGTTATTGGGCGGCACATGCCACTCCTCACTGGGATACGCCTCCAGGCGAGGATTCTCCACCACCGCATTGTCTTCCGCAACCACGGTGGCCAGTGTAAAGGGCGTGGCCATGCCAAGTCGCGGAATTGTGAGGAAGGTGCGATGTCTGCCCTCATCGCCGTACTCAATGTCCACATCCACCGGCAGGAAGCGATGGCCCTTGGACAGATCGTCGCCCAAACTGAGGTTCGTCCACTGGTGCAGAGTGTGCAGCTCCTTGAGGACCAACTGCTGGCCCTGAACTGCACAGAACACGACGAGGAGGATGGCAATCATTACAAACTAACTGAGGACACCTGCAAAGTGACAGTTCCACGCGGTTCAAACGGTTTCCGAAGACTGAAGATGCGCAGGTAGGCCCAAAAGTGCTTAGCCCTTGCTAGAAAATACACTCAAAACAATTTAGAAATTTAAAAAACATAGTATTTTTAAATGTTTCCTAAAAATAATATTAATTACCTCAGTGTTGTAAGGAATGTTATTATAAGTTTCCAATGTTTTAACATCCTAAAGGCAAAAACTTAATAAAAATATTTTTTAGAGGTTCCAAATAATTAAAATATTTTATTCAATCTCCCTACATAACTAAAAAAATTTATTAAAAATGCATATCAAATTCTAGTCAAATCTTGTCATTTATTTTGTCGAGTGCAATTGACCATCAAAATCAAAGACAAAGGTCGTGTACCTGTGGCGGCCGAGCAAACACTTTCGAATAGTCCCGAGATTTATGGATGGACATCTTTTATGTCGGCTTTTAAGAGTGTTTACACAGATCTTAAGGGTCTCCGATGCTGTGGGCATCTAAAAGCATCCCCGCCCCTGCAGCAGGTCGTCCACATCGCAACGCAGCACCCGATAATTGATTTCCCCGTAGTCGATGGTTCCGGCAAATATCTTCTGCAGACGATCCGACAGCAGCCACAGTTCCTCCCGTCCATCTGAGGGTCGCTGTACAATCTTTAGACCGCTCACAAACTGCAGGGTAACCGGATTTAATGCCAATAACTGGACATTTTCCCTGTTATAAGGTGTGCGAATGTCCCAGCCAAAAATGCCGATGGGCTCGAGGAAGCCACAAAACCAGAATCCCTGCCTGCTAATCGCATGCGAGGCACACTGAACTCCTCTCCTGCCCAGGGTCACAAATTCCGACAAAGAGGACCCCAAACCCTTTTGCCAATTTGTGGCATTATTTAGGATATCCAGGGGAATGGCTAGCTCCACATCGTTGGACAGGGCGTGGAAAATCAGATGGCGACGCAGTCCCAATCCCAAAGGAGTCACCGCCAGGGCCAAAGGTCCATCGAGCAGCTCGAAACTCTCGCCGGCCACCGTGTGGGTTCCGAACTTGGCGTCCGGATAGGTGAATTTGTTCTCGATGCGCCACGAACTCTGACCCACAACATCGTACACCACTATGGCCTTGCTCGTGGGATCCGCCAAGTAGGCGAACACATCCTTGCACTGTCCTCTCGGCGGTGGATCCCTTACATCCGCAAAGATATTCACAAATCTGCTCACACCCGCCTTAAAGGAGGTTGCGGGCAAGCGATAGCGATGAATCAACTGGTCGGTGGCCAGATCAAAGACCACCACTTGGGGCGCACAGTGCTGGACGAACTCAATCTCTCCACTGTCCAGGATCCACATCTGACCACAGGCATCGATGTGCACCCGATAAACGGAGGTCAGCCCATCGCAATTCGCTCCGTGGCTACTGTGCCATTGGTAACTGGGGTAGGCCTGGATTTCACTGCCATTTTCACGCTGCACACTCGTCACGTAGGCCAAGGAATATGGAACTCCCTGGCCGAAACGGGGTGAGGTTACAAAGTGACGAGCTGGACCGCCATTAGCTGGAAATTTAAATGTAAAACATTGCATTTTAAGATGATGTAAAAGAAATTTAAAACGAAATATGTTACAGTTTTCTCCAATAAAGATATTAATTAAATCAATAGATTATTTTTCTAGTCTTAAAAAATTATATTTAATTTGTCAACTACAAAAAAAGCAAAGAAATTTCCGTAAATCAATAAATATCGATTTAATATAAAAATTTCGATTTTATTAATACATATTTAAATTATAAAAAATAGATTTAATTTATAAATATAGATTTTACTAATTTGACGTAAGCCAACCAATTTATCAACAAAATACTAGCAAATCATTCAAAGTCAAAATCCTCTTCATGTGACTCCCCGAAATATTTATATTATGCTTACGTGGGTAATAAACATCAATGTCGATGGGTATGGGACTATCCGGATTATAGCGACCATTTCGCAGCACCTGCTCTCTTTCTTGCTCACTGGGGAAACCATATTGCAGGTTCTTCCATTCAAAAACTCTTGGAATGTCCTTGTAATCCGAGGGAAACTTGAAATCCGGAAAGTTTTGCTTGGGACGATTAATGTGATACTGAGCCAGGCAAATATTTGGGAAAGCAATCCACAGAATCAAGAGGTAGAATAAGTCGCCTAAGGAGAATAAACTATAGTTATCACTGAATAATTTCACCAGTTCAAGTAGTTTAAGGTTTACATTTTCAGGTTGGTTTTTTGATGCACAGTGAGTGATCCTTACTCGAGGGCTCTTGCCATTATACTAAACTACCGGACCCCAAAAAACCATACAAATTGTGAGAAAACAAAAACAAAAGCCATTTTAAGATGGTATATCTTACTTGCGCCAACTGGTTTTTAAAATGTATATTGTATCAGTTTGGTTGTTTATTTTCGCTCATTTCTCTAGAGTCTCTTCTTTTGATACCTTACTCGCGGTAAGGTTATTTCGGTTTTTTAAGAAGGTTGGTTAATATGAAATTATTTTATTAACTTTGTTAAATTGAATTTATATCATTTAATAATTTTATTATTAAAATTTAATTTATAAATTTTCTTATCTTCCATATTATCTTTAATTGATTTTGGGTCATTCCATGTGAAACGTGACAGGCCAATTTTGGTCAAATCTCAGAATCAAGCGAAACTTTTTTTTTCGATAGAGGATTGAAATATAAGGATGGGCTTTTTTTATTTTTTTTTTAACTCTTACCGTTTATTTTTAAAAATATTTTTTTAATTAAGCTCCGATTTTTAGGATATGCAGCTCTTGAGACTCGTTTAAGTTATTTTAATAATTCCAATGCCACTTTGTGGCATATCTTAATATCTTTCAGAAAAATATTTTTAAAAATTTTTAAATTTAAAATTAAGTATTTTTTAAGAGAATTTAAAATTAGAAAACTTCTGTACGCCGGAATACACGCGGTTTCCGAATAAAAAAATTATCCCCATATTGCTCATCAATTCTTCACAAAGTGGTAAAATAAAATTTTTGTAATCGCAAGACGTACTAGTAAAGACAGCGATTTTAGTTTAGCGACTTTGCATCAAGCAACTACAGCGCAACGTGTAAGAAAGGGAAAGCGCTATTCCTGCTCTGCCGCGCTCGTATTGCTGTGCTCTTCTTACACGTTGCGCTGTAGTTGCTTGATGCAAAGTCGCTAAACTAAAATCGCTGTCTTTACTAGTACGTCTTGCGATTACAAAAATTTTATTTTACCACTTTGTGAAGAATTGATGAAGCAATATGGGGATAATTTTTTTATTCGGAAACCGCGTGTATTCCGGCGTACAGAAGTTTTCTAATTTTAAATTCTCTTAAAAAATACTTAATTTTAAATTTAAAAATTTTTAAAAATATTTTTCTGAAAGATATTAAGATATGCCACAAAGTGGCATTGGAATTATTAAAATAACTTAAACGAGTCTCAAGAGCTGCATATCCTAAAAATCGGAGCTTAATTTAAAAAATATTTTTTAAAAATAAACGGTAAGAGTTAAAAAAAAAATAAAAAAAACCCATCCTTATATTTCAATCCTCTATCGAAAAAAAAAGTTTCGCTTGATTCTGAGATTTGACCCAAATTGACCTGTCACGTTTCACATGGAATGACCCTTTTGTTATTAAAAAGGAGTAGTTCGTTGGTACTAAAATTTTTGTAAAGAAACTATTAAGCCATTAAGAGTACAAAAATCGTCAACTTGTGGAGTTTAGACGATTTATTAGATTAAGATGCAAACATAGCCAACTAGAGTTCGTCAGGTACGAGAGTGTTGATTTAATGTATTGACATTGAAAATACCACGGACAAGTCATGGACTGATTTATGTCAAAGCTCTTATCACCTGTGTTGCTAACCAAGCTTATGAATATCCAAATGCCCATGATTCAGCCAGTGGGTTTTTATAGTTTATCGGTCTCAACAGATGAGGGCTACTGGCATAGTCATTCTTCTTTTGGTGAGAAACCCAATTAATTTAAGAAGGGCACTATTTACTTATTATTGTGTAAATATCATCCACAATTTATTTTTTTAATATATTTATGTTTTTATATTCAAACGAAACTTTATGGATCGTTCTTCTGTATCAATTTCGATAAGAGCTGTCGAAAAATACATGTGTTAATGGGTTAATATTTTGTTTGACTGCCATTCATTTATTTACAATCTTTTTTATTTCCATGCTGTAAAAAGCAAATAGCGATTAATCTGATAATAGATTTAATTGGTACATAGGTAAACAAAACTTTTACGGTTATACGAACATTTTTAAATTAAAATATGAAATTCAAATTGGTACTATAACAAGATAGAGTTGTTTAATAGCTGTTAAAATTTACATGAATGATGTCGAAACCATGCTAAATAAACTCATAATCATTAATGAATAAAATCATTGAGTGCTTATAGGTTTACGGTTTTATATGCAAAGCAAAGAGGTGGAGGCGCCGACCACTAAGAATTATACCGCAAACCAGAAAAAATGAAGAAATCAACTCATTAAATGTGGCAAAAAACTAGTTGGCCTGTCGTTTCACGCCTCATTAATGTGGCAGTTGAGTGCAACGGTTACATTTGCCGCTGACTTGTTTTAATTTGTCTAATTAATCAAAAATCATTTTGTCCATTGAGCCATTCTGTCCACTTCGGTCACTAAATACAACTTTTGTATTGGGCTTTCATAATGTTTAAACGAAGCTTTATTGTCAGCGGCTTATGCATTGAATTTAAATGAGCGCAAAGTTATAAAATGTTTATGGGTTCGATCTCGTCACTCACTTTTTGCTTTAAATATTTATAAATAAAATTTAATGGCAAAGAGGGAATCTGTTTACTGCAGGGACCGTAACGATTATGAGTTTTATGGAAAAAACTCACAAATAATCTTTATTTGTGATTTTTATGTCAAAAGACTCCAAAGTAAACGTTATTTGAGATTTTTATTTTTTGAAATCTTAAATAATCGTTATTTGAGATTTTTATTTTTTCAAATCTCAAATAATCGTTACATGGGATTTTTATTTTTTCAAATCTGAAATAATCGTTATTTGGGATTTTTATTCATAAAACTCACAAATAAAACTTTATTCGCTCCTGTGTCTTCAGCTTGCATCCAATTACATAGAAATTTAGCAAAGGCCACTTTTGGAAGTTTATCTACTGGATGCAACAACATTTTCGCGGATTGGGCCATTAAATCCAACACTTTTCTTATGATCTATAAAAATCGTAAGCGAATGATGAAGCGACTGAAGTTACAGTAGCTGTTACATGAGTACACATAGGTACGGCCATTATCCTCTGAAGAATTCGCGGTTTTTAATTTAATTTCATTTAACTCCATAAGTGATGCTTTTATACTAATACAATTGACAAAGTCATATTCTTCTTAAGAATTCGCGGTTTTTATTTAGATTTTTAAGTTCGTGATACTGATCAAATATTTACCCTGGTGAATCATAATTGCTAAAGGCTCCTGCTTAACAAAATAAAAAACCGCGAATTCTTTAGAAGAATATGACTTTGTCAATTGTATTAGTATAAAAGCATCACTTATGGAGTTAAATGAAATTAAATTAAAAACCGCGAATTCTTCAGAGGATAATGGCCGTACCTATGTGTACTCATGTAACAGCTACTGTAACTTCAGTCGCTTCATCATTCGCTTACGATTTTTATAGATCATAAGAAAAGTGTTGGATTTAATGGTCCAATCCGCGAAAATGTTGTTGCATCCAGTAGATAAACTTCCAAAAGTGGCCTTTGCTAAATTTCTATGTAATTGGATGCAAGCTGAAGACACAGGAGCGAATAGAGTTTTATTTGTGAGTTTTATGAATAAAAATCCCAAATAACGATTATTTCAGATTTGAAAAAATAAAAATCCCATGTAACGATTATTTGGGATTGGAAAAAATAAAAATCCTATGTAACGATTATTTAAGATTTAAAAAAATAAAAATCTTAAATAAAGATTACTTTTAATTTTTATCATAAAAATCATAAAATAAAAGTTTATTTTATTTTTGGAACATGGAGGAAAAAACAAAATTTTTGGTATATAGCCCATATATGTAGCTCAATTCCTTCTTGGTGATTTTTATTTTTCAATAACGATTATTTTCGGTCCCTGGTTTACTGTTTCCGAAATTTATATTTTATCATTTTACAATACGAAAACACGTTTTGTCATTATCTTGTAAGCTAGTCAAGACTTGTACGGATGTATTGATTGGCAATGAAGGAAGTGATTCTTTTGATTGACAACATGCAAATAAAATATAATTGCAATCACAACTTAAAAAAATATAAAGCACATTTCCTGGTTGCTTTTTTAAATACAAATACTTATATCTTTTGATAAGTACCGAGTGATCCCTATAAAGATTCGTAATAAATGCATATCAAATAACTGATATTAGAAAGTGTTTCAACTGATTGCTCCCCAAATCAAATTCATAATCAATTAGCCAATCCCACACGCTTGACTGCATGCAAAAATCGCAATCCAATCTGATTTAACATACAAATCTGTCCACCTTGCCCCTGTACAATTTGTTTCTTGTTTTCCCATCAATTACTGACCGCAGCAGCAGGCGATACTATCTAATCCCACCGACGCCTGCCGTCAACCGGTTTAAGATCCAAATTATTAATGGCATTTAAAGGCGAATATTGTGTGAGGACCGAAACTGGTCGCTTAATTTGGAATTAGCGAAAAAATAATATTCTTTGCGCATTTCATTTAACCTTACTCCACTTTGCCTTAAACTCCATAAACGTGCTAATATAAAAATAATCATTTTCCATATGAAGCAATATTTATAGCCAACGATGCGTAAAATGAAATATCTGCCGGAAGCCAGAGTATCACCTTGCGAATATTTAACAATCTCGAATACCCTGTTGCAGATACGTTTGGCCCGATAATGTTACCACACTAATCTGCAACAGGTGGAAGACTCGTTCCGATATTATGGCCAATGTCTTCGTTAATCAGCAAAGCTGTGACACTGCCATTCAACGCATACTAATGCGAAAATAATCCACGCTAAAGTGTCGCCGCCGATCTTAACGTTTAATTAATTGGTTTGAAAGTCATAAATAGTTGGCTTTATTGGACGGCATTAATCACGCTTTGTAGCAGATAAACTATTAATAATATTGGGGTTTAAAGTTGAATAGGAAAATATTATAATTAATGAATTTCCCGAACAAGGATATATTACATGTTGTAATATTAATAGGGTAATATGTAAAACTATTCAAAATCTTTTCCTGAAGCGAAGTCTTATACAAGCAACTGGCAGTTTAATGGAATCTATCAGGCTTAAAGGCATTTAACAATTTATATTTAAATAGTAATCACAGACTTGCACCGCGGGAGCTTTTGAAATAAGCTGTCAAAATGAAAGACTCCAATTTTAAAACCATGTGATTAGCTTTGGCAGCCTTTTAAATGGTTAGGAAAATTTTTCAAAAGTAACCCAAACTCTAGACAAAAACTGTAATAAAATATTCTCAAATTTAGGCCCCTCTAGATTAATATGGGCGCGTAACTTTGTCATTAAATTAATTTATTCAATTTACATTTATAGAGATTTATTTACATTGCGTATACGCAGCGTGTGCGCCAGTTGTTTCTCACTGCTGTCCCACGGATCTCGTGGCCCGCTGATAGTAGTAGCCACTATGGCGCTGGCTGAAGGCGGTGGGCGGCACCGAAACCACTCGGGTGGTGGCCGCCGGGGCAGTGGTGCCCACCAGGGTGTCCAGATAGGAGCGCTGGTAGTTGTCCCTGGTCGCCTTGCTGGGCGGAAAGGCCTCGCCCTGATTGAGGGCCGTAAAGGGATTGCGAGCGGCATAGTTGACAATGCCGCCGGTCTCGAACTTGAAGGGCGACTTGGTGGTGAAGGGCGTGGTCAGCGCCGGACTGGTGAAGTACGTCTGCAG
The DNA here is from genome assembly GCA_037075205.1 of Drosophila prostipennis. Taxonomy (NCBI): domain Eukaryota; kingdom Metazoa; phylum Arthropoda; class Insecta; order Diptera; family Drosophilidae; genus Drosophila; species Drosophila prostipennis. The sequence continues at coordinate 249,390 of JBAMCJ010000851.1, forward strand.
GGCACTCGTCGAGGTCTGACCGTGAGTATTGTACAGTCCGTAGTTCAACAGACTATTGTGAGTGGGTGGCGCTGGCAGGGCAACACGATGACCCAGCAGCGAATTTCCAGCAGGCAGTTCCAGCCTCACAATACGATTATTGAATTCATTGGGATTCAGGTTCTTCAGGAAGAAGCGATGGAACTTCGAGGCGATGGCGTAGATAACACCAGGCTCCGATTTGGTAGTCGTAATATCGGCCACAAACTGCAATTGATCGCGATCGAAGGCCAACACCGATTGCTGATTAGTCGTCGGATTCCACGAAGCGATGGCCGTCTCAGTCAGCGGACTGAAGATTAGACTGCTGTCGAATGGCGATACGGAGAGTCCAATGCCCTGGGAGCTCTTCTTGCCCACCAACTTCACGTCCAACATCTTGCCATCTGGCAAGGGACCCGCTCGCAGGACATTCTTGTGCACGGAGAAGACTCTGGAATAATAAATGGGGTAGAGAATAGTTGAAGAACTTTTTTCTCTGCAGAATAATATTTTTCATAATAATAGCCTTAGAAATTATTCTCCAATTTATAAACATTAATTGCTTTGTAATCGCCATTGTAATTAATAATTATTAATTATAATCGAAACTGGCCTTAAATATTTAACAAAGCAATTAGTTCAGCCTACATTTATTTAAATTTTAATCAATGATAAGCCGAACATAGCTTCAAGTTTATCGAATTAATTTAATGTTTATTGAAAGTTACTGAAATTACGTGATCGATTAATTTAAGTCACTAAATTTAATTTTATGTATTTTAAGAGTCTTTTGGAGAATTGATTTAGCACGCAATTAAATCAAGACTCTCCCTCCAGTGGCCTTTTGGAATTTGGAAAACATTAAGATACCATTTCTTTATAAATAACTCACCTATCCGTGGCCAAAGGCTGGAAGTAAACCACTCCGGTGCGCTCATCGAAAGTCAGTCCCACCACTCCGTCCATGAGAACAAACTGATGCTCGTTGATCTCCGATTGGGCGAAATCCGGGTCAGGATACATGGCCGGATGGGAAACCCGCCAGGTAACGTCCTTTCCACTATCGTACACAATGATGCCCGGCTCCACGGTGTCGGTGATATAGACGAATACATCGTCGCATCCCTTGGCCGTCGTCTCATCGATCACCATGTTGGTGAACAGGGACTCTCCGCGCAGGACCTCGGGAGGGAAATCGATTCGTCGCACCACTCGATCCGTGGCCAAGTCCACCACCAGGATCTTGGGTGGACAGGTGATCTCGTAGTCCTCCAGGGACCGCGAAATGCCGGCATCCAGCAGCCAAAGCCGATTGCAGGAATCCAGGCGCAGGCGATAGACGGAGGTCAGGACGAGATCGCTGCAGTTGAAGTCACTGCGTCCGGTGTTGGAGAAGGACCAATCCGGATACGCGTTCAGGGTGGGGGAATCCCCAAACTGGGCTTTCGAGACCCAACTTACGGTAGAGGAAACTCCCGAAAAGAGCTTCGGTGTGGCCACAAAGATCCGATCATCCGTAACGGCTATCCCAGTGATCAGGACATTTTGGGGATTAAAGAAGTTAGGATCGCTGACCGGCGCCTGGGGCTCGAAGTTGTAGCGCAGGAGCTTCCACTGCTTGGCCACCTGCAAGCCAGGCGTAAGAGCCTGGCTAACCGGCGACCAAAGGACCACGCAAATCACTCCAACGAGGATGCGAATCATGGCAAGATGGGGGCTGTAAAATAAGAAAGGAAAACAAAACCAGAATTACTTGATGTTGCAGTCACTGCAAGACCAGAATCCAAACTGCTGCCACTCGGCTTCTGCTTGGGCTTATCTATCATTTCTATTTCCGGACTTTTGGTCATGGGAGGAAATCGGAATCAGAGATTTTCCCAACATAAATATTGCCGCTTATTGTATTTATTGGTCATTGAGAATTTAGCATGTACAAAATAACACCTTGATTAGATGCTTAAACCTTTTAAAGCACTAAAGTAAATTTTTGACAAATTGTTAGGATAAAATTAAATATATATGAATTTAAATACGAACCAAAAATAGCTTCAAAAGTACGTAAAATAATAAGAGCACATATTTTCTAATTTATTTGAGTAGTTCTATTTTTTGATTTTTCAATTAATATTCTGTTTAATCTACAGACTTTGGAAATTATAGGCTATACATTTTCTAATATATATAATATCCCATTTATTTATATTTTTCAATTATATTGATTTTTCAAATAGTATTTTCCTTAGTGTATAGACTTTGGAAATCACAGGCTATAAATGAATAATCAATCAGTAAAGTACCAGAAACCCTGGTTCGTGCTACTGAATGAATTAGCTCCGAACGATTAGCAAGTCGTTTTCAGCAATTGCAGACGATGCATTTCTAATTGGCTATTAATATATTTATAATCTGCATACAATGCGGTAACCTATTTTATAGGATTCCCAGCTAATTCCATAGATTTAAATGGAACCAGCAAGGTAATTGCCTCAGCTGTCAAATCAAAGCCCTTTCTAACTTAATAAAGGCAACGATTTTGCCGGTAATCCAGATTGCATGTAAATGTGACAATTCCGGTCTCGAGATGCCGGTATGCGGATTGCAGACTGCAGTTTGATGTCTGCAAATCGCGGTGTGGGCTTGGCGATTGTATTCAAATGAGTTCGCAATGCAGCCGGGTCAGTCCAGATTGAAGTGTCCGTATCCATCAGATACTTGCGCTTGCATCTGCGGCGTGCTTTAATTTCTCACGCCAGTCGCAGTATCCCACTCGCAGTCACGATCTCAATAAGCAGTTGCAAGAGCTGCACTAAGAAAAAAAAATACATATTCAGAGTGGTCGTTCCCTTAAATAGCCCGTTTTTCCAATCAACCCGTTTATAAATGCTATTTGATTATAGATTTTTAGGTTCATTTACATAGGTGTTTGTCGGGTATGAGCTTTGATTTTTAAATGATTTTTTATTATAATATGGAATTAAAAAGTACATGTAAATTGCTAACTAAAATTTAAAATTCAACACTCAAACAATGTATTGTTATTTACAGTAGACCATCAGAACAATTTTTTTGTTGCATGCTTCTTGAATTCCGATTTTTTTATTTCATTTTTCACACAAGTGGGTTCTATTTTTAATAATCTAAATAATTTTGATTTTAGCTAACTAAATTAAATATTATTTTTAGTAATGAGTTTTTCTATATATTTAAATATATTAAAATATTTAATGACTACCAAGTTATTTTTAATTATTTCCCACTACTTTTTCACAAATTTTTCCTCAGTGTACGAACAAAACACATGCGTTTTTTAATTGCTTGGCTAACTTTTCCCCTGAACTGACACAAGGAACTGACACTTTAATTTCGGCTTCCACCGGTTAGAGACAAACTCAATGGTCGGCATTTGAATATTTTGGCCAATTCGCTGTGGGCAGTTGTCTCCGATTTCGCTCAAATCATATACTATTAAAAGTCGCAGCCAACTCCCAGACTCGTTTGGATCTGGCAAATTGCAGGCAAACATGGCCAACGTGCTGCATGGTAACTTTCATTGGCGCGTGCCACGATAAGCAGTTAAAGATAATTGAATTTTTGTAATTTTCAGGCGAGCAACTAGCATTTGATGAATTACATAAAAAACAGAGCTTAAAGTCAAGGCTGATCTCGGCGCCACATGCGTAAAAAGAGATTTATTTTCATCGCACTTGCACACTTTATATAATACTTGTGCAACGCCAAGCGGAAACACGAGCAGTTTCCCAAAAAAATACAAAAAAAAGTCAAGAAAAGAAATGAGAAGAAGAAAACTTGAGTGGTGTTTTTGTCACCAGAGTATTGGGCTCACTGGGCGGAACAAACAGCTAACAAAAAGTTTACAAGTCAGGAGTTACAAGCCGCAAAACACGAAGCCACTTGTCTTTTTATACATGTTATTATAATTTATATTTTTTTTTTTGGTTAAAGTGCCCATTTTGCTTGATAGTCATTCATGATGATGAGCTGCGGCAAGCAATGAAACTTTGCTTAATTTTCGTTTAATTTTTCTATTAAACTTCGGCACGAAGTGGTTCGAAAGCGTCTGATGAAAACAACTTGCCTGCACGATAGAAATCTCTTTGGGAAAATAACTAAATACTATGTAGCATTTTAATCAAATGTTTGGCTGAGTAACCTTTGGCAAATTGGCTGTTTTAGCTTTTGATCAGGTTTTGTTGTATATCAAAGAAAACAGAAGTTAATAATTAAACAGTTAAAAAGGTTACGATTGATGCCCTTATGAAATTAAGTGCTAGTCAACTAAGTAAAGTAATTCATTTTATTATTATAATTATTAAATAACTACGTTTACTTTGTTATACACAAATGTATCTTGATAATTCAGGTTCATAGGTCTCTGTCATAAATTTCATTGCAAAATGTAAACAATATTTCGAATTAATTAAATAAATAATACAAAAAGCCTAAGCCTCTAAAAAATAGACAATACCCTTGGAAGCTTAGGCTTAAAATAACTTTGGAACAATGGCTTAATTTAGTTTACTCCATTCATTTGAAACATAAATCTTTTTGAAGACAATTCGGTCAACAAAAGGAATTTATGAATGGTAAGCCAGATTTAGACAGGCCATTTATTAATTGGTCCCTTTTGAGACGGTCTCAGTCTCTGATGCAACGAAATGTGTGTGATTCACCCCCTGGACGCCAGAGGCCAATTAAGAAAAATAACTTCAACCCAGTTGCACTAACTAGATAGTTTAAAACAGAGCCATTCGATCGTGTGTTGCTGCCTTATCTGAATCACAATGTTTTGCACCTTGTCGCTCGAATCGGCGAATTCTCACGCGTTCCACAATGGACATGAGACCGAAAATACCAAAAACTTTAATTTCAATTGAGTTGTACTTTAATACGCTGATCTTATTTGAATCGGCTACTTTTGGTGTTCTCATAAAGCATAAAACTGCGGCGGAGTTGAGCGGAAGGCACGTTTGCCGAAGGTTGATTAACACCTGTTTGTAAATTTCGCGTTTTTGCCAGCGGCGGAAAGGTCGCCGTCACAGCTTCCTTAAAGCCAAAACAGAGACATGTCATAAATCCAGTCTAAATCGGCAGTCACGTAGAAGTGGCTGCACTTTGCGGCAGCGATCGATTTTAATTGGGCCCAAAACGTACAAAGTAAAGATCGAAAAAAATGCGTTTGCCAACAAAACTTAATTAACACAGTTCCGTTCTCCGGCTTCAGCGGCTTCTTTTGGCCAAAAGCCCAAAATAAACACACTGACACACGCGATCTGCGCATTTGGCTAATAATTCACAATGTGCAACCGAGTACCCTTGGCTTCGGCTATTGATTTGCCAATTAAAGCGATGGGCTCTATATGTTATATTTTTCCATTTTCCAATTTTCTGTTTCGCAGCGGTGAGAGTTAACATTGGCAACGCCTCACAGTTAACTAAATGCACGGCAATTTGCACTTTAACCGTTAGAAACCGCACTTCGCGACGTGTTCGCGTTCGCGTTCGTTGCCTAAGTCTTTTGTTTTTGTGGCCAGGCCAATTTGTGCTTCATCTGGCATTAGCTTACTTTGATACACTTTCGAGTTTGCTCTAGAGAGCTGCTTGTTGAGAAGTTGCTGCTTTATTAAACTTTAAATTTATTTGGATTTTCCGTACTGATCGCGCGACACGTCTGATCGTTGCGGTTGCCGTTTTGCGACTGCGTTCCGTTTGCCAGGCGCACCGAATTTTATAAGAGTTGGCATTTTGTGGCTCGTTGTCTGCCCGTCTAACGTATCAACTTGGACACCTCCTGCTGCAAGCCGCCTATTGTCGATCGCGACTCTTATACTCGCTGTATGTGCTTCGTGGCACATATCGCTCATACGCTCCGTTGTGCCAGCTTCCGCACATTTGCATTTAAAGTCTGCAGGTTATGACGGCCAATTGTTGTAACTCAGTTGTTATTTTTGGTTACTTGTAGCGGCAATTGGGTTTTCTGTCTTTACAAGTTCATTATCGCCAAGCCAATAAATAACTCATTTGATTTTATTTTCGCATTTTCGGGAATCTCTGTATTTATATCAGCGGCTGTTTTTGTCAATGGAGAGTCCATTGTACCGCATGGCGATGAGGCGGAATTTAAGGTAAACAGACAGTTATAAATTAAATGTACTCGGCGGGCAATTAAAATACCACAACCAGTTCGAAAGGCCTGTTCAGCTTAAATATCGGTTTTTATGAATATTTTGGGAATACACAATATTGCATTTGAATTTTCAGAAATTTAAGATTTATATTACGCCCTCTGTGGAATATGTGAACTTTAAGCGGCTACCTAGCTGTTGATAAAGACTGGATTTTTAGCTGTGAATATTTTTTTATTTTAATTTCCAGAGCCCCCACAATTGATAAGTAATTGGCCAGTCAAATTGATGATTTATATTGCGGCTTTTTAAATTATTTACATTTATTGATTTGAATATATGGCCGTTCATTGGCGCACCGACTGGATTTTCATCGAGTTGTCCAGCTAAGCTGTATTTAAATTGGAAAAATGACTCTCATATTTTTATTCCGCCTTCTGTTCTGAGACTATTTATTTAATTATAAATAAACTTTAATCTGTACCCTTGCATTCGGATAGTTGCCAATGCAGGACAGGTGCTAGAGCTTAGCACACTAACTTGATTTCCATCGCAGTTGTCCAGCTGAGCTGAACTGGAATCGAGTTTCATAATAACTGCATGCAGGAACCCATTTACATTTGACCAATATTGCAGCCAGGGAAAGCCCAAGAGTCCAAAAGAGCCGGCTCTTTGGAGGGACCAGCAACTTGTTTGCACCCAATTGAAAATGGAAAGTAAACCAAAACGGAGCGATTTGAATTTTCGGGCTCCGGTGGCCCAAATTGAAAATCTCAAAATGTTCTCTGCCGCCGATTTTCGTTTGCTGAATCGCTGAACCCAAAAAACGTGAAAAGCCCCACTTAAAAGGGGTTATGCAAAAAAGGTGACTGCAGCAGCCGCTATATCGAAACTGGTTTGCGGGCAGAATTAGCCAAGTTAGCATTAACTGCCTCGGTTTGGTATTTGTTTGCATTGTGACACATGGAATTTGTTTACTTGCTCTCGAAATAACCAAACAGCCAATGCGTGGATGAGTGCTGGCTGGGTTGGGGAATTATCATTCGGTGATTACTCCAATTAGCATGTGTAAATTCGACATTCACTTTGTTATTATTGGCTCTCCTTCTTAATTGGGGTGTTTTTCGGAGAACACTTGGCCCAAAGCTAATGCCAGAGTAACGATCTTAATAAACGTTTATGTAGTACCGGTTCTAAGCACGCCAGTTCAAGGCTGTGGCCATTGGCCAATGTCAGCCGATATGGCCGGCAGCCAAGTGCTATGAGTGATATAACCGAGTAATCCAAGCCAAGAGTCCAACTTGCGATGTTACGACATGTAAGCCGGGCGGAAACGTAGGTGGCTTGCGCCTATCCCGGGGCGATTCGCGGCTATCAAAGCTATCAAAACTATCACAACTACATATCACAGTTTCCTTTCACAACAACGCCCTGGACCGATGCTCATTAGCTTGGCCATTTCGAAAGTAACCAATCCGCGGGGAAACAAAATCTGCGGCAGGTCTGCTGGCCACTCGCTTTATATGACTCGGTGACGATGAACACTTGTAGATTAATAGCCGCAACGCCTCGCGATGGCTTAAGTCCGCACACCGGGGAAAAAATTGTATGATAATGAAAGGGGATGGGGTGTAATGCATTTTTGCGGATATTTTTAGAAGTTTGAAAGAGCTTCCTTACTTACATCGATACGAAATATAACAAACTTATTAAGAGAAATATTAATGAAATAAGAGGTTTAAAATAAATATATATTAAAAATAAATAAAAATATTATTTCTAACAATAAACATATATAAATGTAGGCAATAGAAAAATACAATTAAGAAGAGCTAAAAAAAAAACAAAATATTAAAACAGGTAGATAGTTAAGATAAAAATTATACCAATAATTTAATTAGTGGCCAAATTTAGATATACCTATTATTAAAAAGTTGTGCCTTAGCATAATTCATTTATTCATGGTTGAGTTATAAATAAATTTTCACATATTTTTGAGAAGTTTTTCGGTACGAAATATAATAAACTTATTGTAGTAAGAGAAATATTAATTAAATGAAAAGACTAAAACTAAGACTTACAATATATAAAAATTTAGACAAAAGGAAATACAATTAAGAAGAGTTAAATTTAGCCATTATTTTAAAAAGTTGTGCCTTCGCAAATTACATTTATTCATGTTTGAGTTACAAATATATAATTCATATAATTAATTTAAGTAGTGGCCTTTGCCATATTATTTATGTGGGTAATAATAATACATTCCTATAAAGGTGAACAGATTTTCACTAAGAGATCATTCTTGTCTTGCAATAAGAGATCTTTTGAATAGGGATAAATTTGTTCTCAATGTAGCCGAAAGCAATAATGGCATATCTCCTCTTATTGTGTCCGTTACGAAATGAACTTTAAATATGTTTCAAACTGAGGTTTTCTGGCTGTCCGCTGGCATTCTCCAAATGCCTTGTCATCGTCAACGTGCAATTGCTTCATTTGCGCATTCTGTGCGCACAAATGTGAGTTTAATTGAATCAATCCAAGCGGACGGAGGCAGCTCTTGTCGCCCGTTGACAGTTTCATTACCGGCTCCGTCGTCGACGACAAGGTCTTGATGAATTCGGTAAACATTTCGGGCACTCAGCTGGGCTTTCGGTTTGGGTCTGGGACCTTTGGGGCCAAACCTTCTAAGCGCCGGATCTCAATCAACTAATATCGCGATCAGCCACTAATTCTAAAGCGCTTTTAATGGGTCTGCTTAAGTGCTCGCCTTTTGGTTCTCCATAAATGCAGACCATTAAACCAATTAGGCCAATGTGGCTTGAAGGCTCCACCTCCGCAGAGAAGGTGTGCCGACAGCCGACAGCCGGTTTCGGTTTCCCACAGACACTCGCAAAGCCAAGAGCCACAATTGTTTTGTATGATTTTGTGTGGCCCATACTTTCGTTTTCCGTCGATTGTGAATACCAACGGATTATCAATATCCTCCAATAGTATTCAAGCACCATATTGCGGTTGGAGAGTTATTATTACTCGACCATTTGCTCAATAAATCAGTCATGAAGTATATATGATCACTACTTACCCATACAGGCAGAGAAAAATAAATGAGGGTCATTTGTATTTTGCATTAATGAAAAATGATATATCAGTCTATAAGTTAAAACTATTTTTTGGTAATTGGATATTTCATTTTTTTGGTTTTCTATAATTTTGATATAATACACTTTCTTTTTCTGAATGCTTGATTTTTTTAGTTGTGCACTTATGACCGTTTCTATTCTCTTGACGAAGGTCAGCACCATGCCAAAAGTGCTGCAACTGACTCTGAATTTGACGCCTGTGGCCAATGCGAAGCATGGCAGACTGAACTGATCCGATATACTATATAAGAATGGGGACAGAGGGGCTGAAGTGCGCTGGACATGCATGCTGGCTTTGTTTTCAAACGTCAGACTAATAAATTGCCCGAAATGCAAGCTGCTGGCATAACGAAATTCGAATACCTTTTTTCAAATGAGTCACTGAAATGTTGCCATGCTATGGGCATAAATATAAATTGCAGCTTAATGATTGCGGTGTCTAAATTGAAAGATAATTCCTATATGGGTCATAATACCAGCTGTTCAGGAATATTTCAAAATGAATATTTAAGTCGAAAGCCAGAATCTAAGCCCAACATAACATGCTCTGGGCTTTAAAGAGTAAAAATATATATATTAAATTTATGTACTTAATCATTAATCCCCAATCTGTATTCAAAAGTAAAAAACAAGTCTTTTTCCTTTGTGCCAAGACAGAAATATGTTTTAACAAATTACCATACCGACTAGGCAAGTGATTTTTCGTTTTATTTTGCGGTACGCAGACATTTCAAATAGTTTAATTTATTATTAATTAAATATCAGACAGGAGAGCGTAGACATAACAAAAGCGGTCACTAATTCGATTTACTCGCCTGGTTAATGCATTTGCGAATATTCCACATACTTAACATATTTTGTAGCTCATGACCACAGAATACAAAACTGGCTCAACTTTTACCAACAGTCATGGTGACAAAATCAAACTTGAATTACTGCCTGATTGGAAAATTATTCAATTGATTTCGAACTAAAACACATAGTTCGCGCAACAGTCTTATCTTAATTGACTCTTGATTGACTAATTGGGAGTTTAATGTTTCTGGCGATTTAATAGTTCCCACTAAGAATTGATTGTATTTTATGTTTGTGAAGGTGTTGGTCATAAAAATGTAGCAACTTTGTGTTCCAAATTTATTGGCGACCAAGCAAACCGTGTATGGAAATTAAAAATTTTACGATTTGCGCAATGCAGACCGTAAAAAAAGTGCGTTTATGAAATATGTTGCCGGCCGAGAGATAAATAAAAATGAGGGCAATTTGCTGGATTCAAATCTGGTGCCCACCAACATTTTGCGATTGCATTGCATGTGGTCGTGTTTTTCTTTTTTTCAGCTCACGCGCTTTATTCAATTTGTTTCATTTTTTCACATTCGATGCAACGTTATTTATGAGTCCGAAATGTCAGGCCTTGTTAATCCCGCTGGCAGCGTGGATTAACTTTAATGTCAACTGGGTAAGTCGCTACCCAACAATGGGAAGGAATGGTCTGATTTTGGCTAGTGTTGATAGAAATTATCTAGCAATATTAAATAGTTAGATCTTTAGAAAATAATTATTTAAGAAACATTTTATTCGAGACCTCACTGAATACTATGAAAAAGTGTAATTTAAAAGTGGTTAATTTAATTAGGCTCTTAACTTTCTTTAAAATTAGAAATTTACTTAAATTAGTTTTACCATTTACCATTTGTTGAATCAAATGAATACATAATAAAATATTTATTTAAAGATATTTATTATTATTATTGTAAAATCTGTTTCTATGTTCATCTTGAACTTAAGAAGACTTTAGTTAATTAAATTTTTTGTTTCATATTTAAATCTAACCTATATTTACCAATAATTTAGCAACAAACTAGCTAAAATGCTACCACTGACTTCGACTGACTGAAGTTGCAGGCCGAGAAGCATAATATTGGCTCGGAGAGATTTTAGATAAGACTTGTCGCAATTCAATTGGAGCGTCATTTGCTTATGACGGGGCCATAAAAAACGTGGCCTAAAACAAACAGACCAGGCGGAATGGGGGGCAAATATTATTCATGCCCAACAGTCACAGCCGAGGGGCCAAATCAGTCCAGAGATTGAAAAATTAACATAATTGCAGTATAATAACAGAGTCGGTCCCTCGGGGGGCTGGGAGTGCGTGGCACGCCCTCAAGGGGCGTGGCCGGTGGGCGTGGCACCGTCAGTCGTTTGCAGAATGTCAACACCTGAGCAACGTTTTTGGGTAGCAACCTTGCTGTTCCTCGTGAGTCAGCATTGCGGAGTCCACGGATTCGGAATCAATCTGATGAAGGTGGCAAATGAGGACAAAGGACAGGAAGCCTGCATCCTTGCTTTGCTACGGAAATATTTCGATTCCGGAGATGGACTCTCCGGATCGGTATTGTGCATCAATCGGAACTATCAGTTGCCCAACATTGAAGAGCAGTTACTGAGAGGCATGAACTCGTTTGCAAATTATCCTTGGAGCCTTTTGGTAACGAACTCCCGGGAGGGTCCTTCGTCTTCAAAGTTCCTTATGAACGAGAAACCGCAGTGCTATTTCCTAATTGTCGAGAGTCTAGACGACGAAGATTTGGATGAGATATTCGAGCACTGGAAGAGCATGGTGAACTGGAATCCCCTGGCCCAATTCGTGGTCTATCTGGCCAGCTTGGAGGAAACCGACGAGGAGATGACCGACCTGATGGTGGAACTCCTTCTCACCTTCATGAACAAGAAGATCTTCAATGTGAATGTTATCGGGCAGAGCGAGGAAAACGAATTCTTCTACGGAAAAACCGTATTTCCCTATCATCCGGATAATAACTGCGGAAATCGCGTGATATCTGTTGAGTTACTAGATGCCTGCGATTATCCGGGTGAAGAAAAGGACAATGAGGATCAAGATTCCGGCGAGGGAGAAGACGGTGGAAGTCAGGAGGAAGATGCGGAAAATGAAAACAGTCAAGATAATGGATGATGATCAAGATGGATCAGAAGATGATGTTGCAGAAAATGGCAGGGAAAGTGGAGAATCTAGTATCGGTAGTGAGGAAATCGACCAAAGCCAAGAAGAACAAGGTAATGATTATGAAAATCAGACTGTAGAAACAAATGAGGGAAGTGATAATGAAAACTCAGATGATAAGGAAGATACTGTTGCAAGTCCTGAACAAGAAAATGGGGATGATGAAAATCATATAAATACAAGTGAAGAAGGACATGGGGATGATACAGGTAGTAAGGAAAGTGTTCAGCCAAATTCACAGGACGCTGTAAGTCAAGAGAATACTGATGACGAAAGTCATGTAAAATATGACAAACTGAGCGAAGAAATCATAAATAACAATGAAGGAATTGATCAAAATATGAGTGATGAACACGGTAAAACTTATAATGAAAGCCAAGAGGATTATAATGATAACTCGAGGGGAAACAAATGTTAAAATTTCTTCGAAAATAAACAAAAATTGGATAAGGAAAAGAGACTGCACCGAGTGATGACTATTCTGAAAGTACTTTTAGCGATAGCAATGAAAATGTATCGGATACTACAACTGAAACAAGCAGCAATGATCTAACTCAAAATTCAACAGAGATTTTAAATGAGGATAAAGTGAAAGTGAAAGAGAGGATGAGGAACCTGAGAGTACTTTGAATTCGAACTCCTCGGAGCCGGAGGCCACTATTGAGGAATTCTATCGCGCCAAGTTCGAGGATAAATTCCCCCGTGATCTCAGTGGATGTCCCCTGACAGCCTCTTTTCGTCCTTGGGAACCATATATATTTCGCAACAGCGAGGATGAGCCCGTAGAGGATTACTACTATGGTCTGCAAGGGGATGGAGATGACTACAACGACACTTCGCCCAGTTACGGTGAGTCGGAGGACGAAGGCTACGGTGATCCGGAAGAAGAGGGTGACAGAACCATCGCAGAGACCGAAACCCAGACCAGTGGAAAGGCTAAGTTGAGTGGCATCGAGTACCAAATGGTCCAGACCATCGCCGAGCGTCTGCACGTTAACATCGAAATGCAGAATGAAAATAGCAATTTGTATCACCTTTTCCAACAGCTAATCGATGGGTGAGCATTTAATAATAATACAGAATATTAATAATACATTTACATAACATAATCTGATATTTTTAATAATTTGTTGTTCAGGGAAATCGAGATGATAGTGGGTGGAATAGACGAAGATCCGAGCATCAGCCAGTTCGTATCGAGTTCCATTCCTTATCACCAGGATGAACTCACATGGTGTGTGGCGAAGGCCAAGCGAAGGCATGGATTCTTCAACTTTGTGGCCACATTTAATGCGGATGCAGGATTCCTGTTAGGACTCTTTGTGGTCACGTGTTCTCTGGTGGTTTTGATGGCCCAACGAGTCTCTGGCTTCCGGCTTCGCAATCTCAATGGATATTTCCCGATTTGCCTGAGGGTTCTTGGAATCCTGCTCAACCAGGCCATTCCAGTTCAGGATTTTCCCTTCACCTTGAGGCAACTTTTCGCACTTTCTTTTCTGATGGGCTTCTTCTTTAGCAATACGTACCAGAGCTTTCTGATCAGCACACTGACCACTCCCCGTAGTTCCTATCAGATCCAGACTCTGGAGGAGATCTACAGCAATCGGATGACCATCATGGGCACCTCCGATCATGTTAGACATCTTAATAAGGATGGCGAGGTAAGAGTTAATTCATATCACATTTTACAGAACCCAAAATAACCTAACCCTTTTTCAGATCTTCAAATATATTCGAGAAAAGTTCCAGATGTGTTATAACCTGGTGGACTGCCTCAATGATGCCGCCCAAAACGAACACATCGCAGTGGCTGTTTCTCGGCAACACTCCTTTTACAATCCGCGAATCCAACGGGATCGTCTTTACTGCTTCGATCGACGGGAATCGCTGTATGTTTATCTAGTGACCATGCTGCTGCCGAAGAAGTACCATCTGCTGCACCAGATAAACCCGGTGATCCAACACATCATTGAATCGGGTCACATGCAGAAGTGGGCTCGCGATCTGGACATGCGACGGATGATCCACGAGGAGATCACAAGGGTGCGCGAGGATCCCTTCAAGGCTCTCACTTTCGATCAGTTTCGGGGAGCAATCGCCTTTTCTGGAGGCCTTTTGATGGTTGCCAGTTGCGTCTTTGCCATAGAGTTGTGCTACGTGAAATGTTTCTATCGATCCAAAAGGAGAAGGATGCCAAGAAAGCCACGTATTCAACCTTAGTTACGCAAAGTTATATGAGGTTTATGTTTATAGGTACAGTTAAACGAATAGTTTATATAAATTATATTTATAGCATATATTTATTATTTATATTTATTATTATATAAAGAAATTTATGTTCTTTATTTTACCACAACTAACAACAAACATTTTCTAGATTAAGGTACCATCAGTAGTTTTATACCTTCGTAGTAAACTCATCAAAATATCTTCTTAATTATACCGTTTAAGTTTATAGTTTTTCAAAAGTGTTAAAGATACAGAATACGAAGTCACTTCTGCCAGAAAGTATGCCACCATTTTGATGGCTCGTGGGTTGTTTTTTCCATTGATCTTATGTCTTACTAGTCCTATAGATATTTTAAATAGTCCTATTTTTGTTTCTGTTGATTTTTTAAATATTTGATTTTTAGTATTTCTTCAATTTATTGATCAACCATACGCCCTGTGGAACCCAACATGTGCATTGAATTAAAGGCATTAAATACAAATTAAATATTAAAAATGTCGAAATGTTGCTTGAGGAGATTCATAAATATATGCTTATATATTAATATTTTCTTGGCACAATATTCAATTTAAAAATACAGTATTGCAATACACCGTGGAATGCAGTCTGCTTTGCTGGTGCACAGAGAGAAAAGTTAAGTAATTTTCAATGGAATATTAAGAGATTAAAATTGTGGAAGTATTTTATAAACATTTCAAAATATCAATTAAATATGATGGATCTTATTTTTGGGGCCTTCTTAAATTGGAAACTTGTCCACGTGAAGGGACGTAGTTGGGTCTTGTGTAAGGGCTGTTTGATTTGTAAAAATGCATAATATTTTTTCTCCGTGTTCGGTGCTCATATCCGTAGAATTATCCGTACCCATGGCTGCTGGCGATGCGGCTGGTTGTCAAAAAGGCGAACAAGCGCGCACGCCGCCAACGTCAAGCTGTCGTCGCATTCTAGCATTCTAGCATTCTGCTCCGTTGCTTGGCGCATCCTTAAAAGGTGGTGGCCCAATGTTCCGACCTGGTCTGTTCGCCGCCTTTTTGTTCTGGCCTGGCTGGTGCCTCCGCTTCTGATGGCTCTGCCCCAACCAAATCTCGTATATGTGGCTTTCACAGATTTTTATAAATAATATTTTCAGGCAGCACATTTGTTGCAGTATCATCAAATTGGCAGATTTGTGTTGTTGCTGGCCAACACAATTCAATCAGCTGCTAGCCAGCTAATGTGGGCCGAAAATTTCAAAAAAAATAAAGAACACACATAAAAAATAATACACAGGCGTCAACATATGTATATTCAGACGTATTTTTATATTAATGCTGACCAACTAAGCGTCGTCGCAAACAGACCGAATGAATGGCGCCCAACAAGGCGTTGTGGAAATGTTTGCCGATTACTCAGCTGATAGTGGGAAATAGAATAGAGTGAATGAACGGGGAAATTCTATATTTCTTATAGATTATTCCATGATATCTTAGGGGGCAAGGACATTTAGCTAAATAATCTTAAAAATCCTATACTGAAACAAACTTTCAACCTTATTTACTAACAGCGTACTCAAACAGCCCTATTAAGAAATTCCTCTTCCTCACCTGCGATAACTGGCCAATCGCATATTTATCTAAATTTAAATATAAGAATTTCGTGAGTTCTTTATTAAAAATAGAATTCCATACTCTAGATACGTTTCTGCGCGTAAGCGTCAAAGAATCTCTTGCAAAAACGTGAGAGCGCACGGTTTTCATTTTATTTATTTTTGCCTTTCCCTTCGATTTCCATCTCACACATAGTTTTTCCACACCCACACTCGCACACTCGAAAAGCTGAGAGAGTATGTGGTGTAAACAACAAACGCATTTTCCTTTTTGTTATTATTTTTGAAAATTCCCATAGCACCATATAAGTCAATTAAGAGTTCTGATCATTAACCGAATGGATTTTAATGATCTCGTTTGTGATTAATGAGAGTGTGCCGTCAGGAAAGAAACGAAAAAGCGAAAAATCGAAAAGAAATGTTAATGGGCAAATAAGTTGGGGCACTTTTAATTAATTTCAGTTTTGCCAACCACAAAAATCTGGCAAATCTATAAATGCAATGTGCGCTCTATTAACAATTTTCGGTTTGCGTTTATGGCTTTTGAGTCCCTAACCAGCTAGCAACCCACCAACCCACCCACCCAGCAAAACAGCCCACACCACACCCACCAAATTATGGGCGAGAGAAAATGCGGCGATATATAACTTTTGGTTTTGTTTTGAAATTCTTATTTCTAATTGCGAGTGCGTTCTCATCATCGCTGAGAGATTTCCATCGCAACCATGTATGGATTGGGCCAACGTGCAAATGTTGATTAAAAATTAGACAAAACAAAAAACGAACACGGCACCCATACAGCGGCAGATACATCCGCAGCTGCAGACACAGAGATACAGATACAAAGTCAGATGGAGAGCAAATACTACGAGTACGCCTACGATTGGGATGCTCCGATCCGGAGGATCTTCACGGGTGTGTGTGACTGTGGGTGAGCCATCGCGATGTTGTTTACCAAGGCGCTCAGCACCGTCTGTTTCTCTGTTTCCCCGACAATACACTGAGAGAAATTGTTGAAAAGTGCAGTTATTTCTTGTAAGCTGTAATCTGTGATCTAAACTGAGTTATATTATATTGGTTCCTATAAATTTCGTCCATCCAATTATTGTAAACTAAACTGCAAAATCGAAAGAATTTAAATTTTTATTAATTTACCATTCATATTGGTATTAAAATATTTCTAGGACTTAACAATTAGTTGAAATAACTTTAAAAATGTATTTTCCAATTAACTTTCCATCTCTCATAAATATAAATAAAATATTTTTGAATATTTGTCAATTATAGAGTATTTTTTCAATAAACAAAATGCAATTTAGATACATTTCTCTTCCAGTGCACCATCTCGGAAATTATGAACGAAGCGAGCAGAAGTCCAAAAACAAAAATCCAACGCAAACAAATTATTTTTAAAAGAAATTCAGATTTTCCCCCCCTCGGCGCAATGTGCATCCATGTGCTGCATGTACACATGTGTGCGGAGAGGCGATTGAGTATGCGTGCGGAAAATATCTAAACCGACTGAGGGTCGCCTGAATGGTATAAATATTAGCGCATCTCGGTCCAGCGACCACTCGCAGTTCTACAGCGAAAGTGTTGATTTGGATTTCTAGTTTTTCTTCGTCTAACGGTTAGTATCCACATCCACCAAGTCCGTCTGTCTGATTGACTTTTACCCAAACGTTGCTGATTCGAGTGTACAGTGCCCGCCTATCCGAAAACCAAGCATTTCGAAAGGATAGAAATTACAAGGATGCTGATCCTTAAATCTTCCTTGAGATTAAAAGAATTTTACAGTGTCTAGTGAAAGAATTTTGAAAGGAAACTATGAAAAAACTAAATTATTAAGAATTGAAATTCTGCTAAAACTTATTAGCTAATGCAACAAATTTTAGAGCTCCTGTTTCGAAAAAAATTAGAAAGGACAATCCTTATTTCAACAAATTATCCAAGTAAAGTGCCAGATTTCGTTT